>JAJHPF010000001.1:9884663-9904663 GCA_024447775.1 Carex cristatella | reverse complement strand
ATGAAAAAAATTATGGGATCTTTTCTCACTTTACAGGGTGAAACAAATAAATTTGAAATAGACAAAAATTAAAAAAAAATGAAATTACTAGCTTTTATTTATAGAAATGGCTTAGTCACTTGTAATTATACTTTGGATCCGTTGACCTAACGTGTAATTTATTAATCTACAGTAGAGCTTGCTATACAGAGACTAAGAGTTCGAAGCAGAGGATCTGTAGCCTTCTCTTGCCTCGTGGTCATTTGGAGAAAGAGACGTAGAGACGAACACAAGCGTACTGCTGATCTCCTCTTTGGTACTGTCTACATTTCCTCTCTAATTATTCTTAGTATCTTTTATTTCATACTACTTTTTATTTCTCCAATTCGTGATAGGGTTATTCATTGGTAAGTTTTCACAGCGTATTATTCAATGTACAGGAGATGACTAGATATGTTTGTTAGTAGTTGTCTTGGGAGATTTGTTAGTTTCATATCCCAGAGAATGTGCGCCTTATTTATTTATTTATTTTTTTCAACTTTTTGATCTCATATATAGTAAATGGTTACTTTAGATCTGTTACTGAGGGCGTTATTTATTCCGAAATTTTTATAAATATACAAAATACAAAATTATTTGAACAATCTATACATTTTTTGGGCGGAATTCAAAAACTATCTAAACCGATCACACAATCATCGATTTCATAGCCTGAAACCGCTGACATGGTGATCCATCCTAGAACCGCTCACTATATGTCATCCATCCTAGAAATGATGACTATGTTCTCCATCCTAGAGCCGCACAGTCACTCCCTTGGGGCGATTATTTAGTCATCGGTATCAATGCTTGTTTAATTATATTTATAATTAGTTTAAATTAATTAATTAAATTTAGATTAATTTAAATTAATTTTGAATAATTTAATTTAATTAATTTTGATTAATTATTTTCATTAATTTTGATTAATTATTTTCATTAATTTTCATTAATTAAATTTAATTAATATTGATTAATTATTTTAATTCATTTTGATTAATTATTTTAATTAATTTGATTAATTCTTTTTTAATTAATTAATTCGGAATAATTTTTTTTAATTAATTGAAATTAATTCATTTATGTTTATTGTATTATATTGAAGTTTTTATATTTAATTTGTTGTTATGTTTTGAGTGATAAATTACATTTGTGTATTATTTTTTTGGAATCATACTTGATACGTTGAATATATAGAATAGAACATACGTAATAGAAATAAAAACATAATATTTGATTTTGGACATTACACCAACCAATTTATAAATTTCATTTTGGAGATAATCGGAGTTTGTTTATGATTAACGGGCAGTATTTGGGCGTCCGTAGAAGACTCCTTCATCATTGTACTGGATGTTCCCTCCAACAAAAACTTTCACACATATCATATTTGATTTTTGGTTGATCTGGATAACAAACATTTAAAAAAAATTAACGTTACAAAATTAATTAAAAAACAAACAATGTACAAACAAAAAGTAAAATCACTCACATCAAAATTAAACGTTCAAAATGAAATTAATTAAAATTATTCTAAGTTAACTGAAGTTAAATAAAATTAATTAATTTCAATTAATTAAAAAATAATTATTGCGAATTAATTAATTAAAATAATTAATCAAAATGAATTAAAATAATTAATCAAAATGAATTAAAATAATTAATCAAAATAAATTAAAATATTAATCAAAATTAATTAAAATAATTAATCAAAATGAATTAAAATAATTAATCAAAATTAATTAAAATAATTAATCAATATTAATTCCATTTAATTAATCAAAATGAATTAAAATAATTAATCAAAATGAATTAAAATAATTAATCAAAATGAATTAAAATAATTCATCAAAATGAATTAAAATAATTAATCAAATTTAATTAAAATAATTAATCAAAATTAATTAAATTTAATTAAACAAAATTAATTTAATTAATTTAAATTAATCTAAATTTAATTAAGTAATTTAAACTAATTATAAATATAATTAAACAAGCATTGATCTATGGCATCCAGAACCGATGATTAAATAATTGGTTTCTTAGCCTGAAACCGATGAGTATGTCAGCGGTTCTAGGATAGGTGGCATAGTCATCATTTCTAGGATGGATGACATATAGTGACCGGTTCTAGGATGAATCACCATGTCAGCGGTTTCAGGCTATGAAACCGATGATTGTGTACATCATTTTCCGACTGAATAATGATCTGATTTCTAATTTTAAATATTTGGGCATCAGTAAGAACTTTATTAGCTTATCGGATAAGGATATGTATAAAAGCTATTTTGTACTCATTAGAGGGTAATTGATAAAATAAAATTATATATGATAATTATTTTATTTGTATGTATACCAATAAGTTTTATTATTATGATTACATTAATTTGCCCAATATTTTATATTGTTTTTATTTAATATATATTTTATATAATTTAATTAATAATTTACATTGTAAAACAATGTTATTAATATCCGTACGTATTCAATATTTAATCACGTTCCACATTATTTGAAAACAGCTTATTTGTCGATTAAACGAGAAGAGGACGAGTAATATCCACATCAACAAAAATGAGTAATGATGCAATACAACCAGTAGATGGAATATCCACATCAAAAGAAATGGATGAGTGGGTTCTGGAGATCATAGGAGCTCGACCCAACCGGGATAGCAACATAGAAAAACACCCATCAATATTTGGTAAATGGCAATGTTGGGATGATTTTGGGGTCTCTGTCTTCACAAAAACTCAAAAGTGGCTAGTTGTTGTATGTACGACACACTGCTTTGGTCTCAACGTACGTTCATACCTTGAATACATGCAAGGGAAGGTAGATCTAGCCTGGAGCTACTATCATGGGGTCGATGAACAATTTCGTACCGCTGAAAATAACAAGCATTTCATAGAATATCTACTGGTCCATAGCTGCTTCTTAATATTTTCTGTGATTTTGTTATCAGAAGAAAAGGAACTAAAGGATCGTTGGTTTGAAATAATGAATAAAAAACATTATCTTTCAGAAGGGGTAACATTCGATGAAGTTCAAACTATGATACAATTTATAACATAAGATCCACAAAATACGCACATTTACATGTTGACCATGAACTACCAGATACCATGGTTCATTGTCGAAGTCGTATATACAGAGCTTTCCAACTTAAGCAAACTTTTTGTTACTCCAATCCACAAAATTGCCATCATATTCAGTCGGCACTTCTTTCCAAACTCTGTTAACAAAATTGACGGAGGTGGTCCCGTTCCTGAAGGTGGCTTCAAACATCTACTACACATCTTTCATTGGTCTGGAGCCCCTGATGGGAAGTATTTGTTCAATACATCAAGGGAAAATAACTGGATTGCCCAATTCCATATACCTAGTGCAACAGAGTTGCAATTATCTCAAACTGTTTTCATAAAGGATGAGGGTGCCTCCATTGATGTGTCTTACGGTGAAGGGAGAATATCTGGAGTGTTGCAATTAACACGCTGGCACCTTTTGAATTACAACACTAAAATCTACGAAAGTCTTTTAAGATTTGAAAACCAGTACACCTCTACGAGACCCTTCACAGCCTATGTTGCATGCATGGCGTGCTTACTAAAAACAGAAAGAGATGTTAGAGTATTGCGAGCGAATGGCATCATCCCAAACACGAGATTTGACGACAAGGATGTTTTGTGTTGTGTACAAGAGTTCAAATGTTTTATTACCGGTAATAGCCTTATGCCAAATGAACTGGTCATTTTGGAGGAGAAGGTGATGGCACATCATAAAAAAAGTTCCTACAGAGTATATGGAGAGTTCAAGAAACGCTATTGCTCCAATCCGTGGATAACCATCTCTGTCATTGCTGCCATCTTATTGTTTGTCCTTACTTTTATGCAAACCGTACTTTCTTTTATTCAAACAAAATATAGTGTGCTTAGCTACAAAAAACAATAATTGCGCCTACGTAAGCACCTATATTTATACATCATCTTGTATCCTTATTTGATATCATGTATGCAATTTAAATTGTGTGTATATGTGTGTACCAGTGGTTTATCTTTATTCAATTCACTATGTTGTGCTATCAAGCATGTTGTGCCTTATTTTCAATGTAATTCATTTGTCATTTGTATTTGCTTAAGAGGGACCATAAGTGATTTTTTTTCCTTCTCTTGTACAGTATTAATTCACCTAACAAATAAAGTATTCAACTATTTATTAAGTATCTATAAATATTTCTTTATTAATATTGAACTTTTATTATGAGGAGGTATATACTTCCTCCTGAAGTGTCTCCCAAGTTATAATCTGTGATATTATTCAATTTACTCCCATGCCAATAATCAATAAATCTATACCCCTAAGCAATCAATAATTTTAAGATTGATTCTTTTTAGAAAATCTCCTCAATCAAAAAAAAGGAAAACAAATTACACAAATAAAAAAGAAAAATATGTAGTTTCCCATACAATTACAGCCCTCAGTCAATGGTTGCTGAAATTTTGATCTATGGTTTGTTTAGGAAATATATTATGGGTCGCATCTAATTCTAATTAATTTATATATCAATTAAATTGAAAAGTTATATATAAATTTTACACAGTTCTTAATTAAAATAGTATGCGAAGGATAACAAACACAGTTTTGAAAATCAACCGTGTTTGGTTTCCACAAATCACACACGGCTCCACTGTAGTAACCGTGTATATATAACTATTGTTATTATACACGGTTGATATAAGGGTGGATAAATCACATGTTTACATAATGTTATTGTATATCACATGTTATTATAACTTCAATTCTATATAGACACGGTTTGGAAACCGTGTACAATCTATTTTCATACCCAATAGATTGTCTGCAGCAGTTTATTTCAAAAAAACTTTTTTATTGAACGTGATTTTTTTTTTTTTGATCCAACGGTGTCTTAACCAAACAGTAAAAATAGAAGCTACCGTTGGATCAGCGAATTTCAAAGTGGCTTAATAAATAACAAAAAAATTCCAAAAAATATAAAATTTGGTCTCCAAGAACATTTTAATATAGAAATCACATCTAACGGTTTAGATCGACTGTTTGAACTTTGAAAATCGAAAAATGACTTGGTTGCACGGGAGTTCAGGAACAATCGATTGTATATTAGCCAACCTCTCTCTCTCTCTCTCTCTCTCTCTCTATATATATATATATATATATTAAATAAGAAAGTGCCCATTCAATTGAATCCCAGAGATTAGTCCCACCATGTCAGTCCACACTCCGTTCGTTGTATTTTGTAAATAGTGCTTCCGAAATTGTACAAAAATCAGCCAATTTTAAGGGATTCCACCGATTTTTCGTACAAAACTTGGCCGATTATATGATTTAAGTCCAACGATTGTCTACAAAACACTTGTCTAACAATGTAAATCAGGTAAACCTCGGCTCGGTACCAGCCGAATTCTTTCCAAGTCAGCTGAGCCAATTCAATCGTGTGGATTGGTCGAAATCGGCCAAATCATTTAAGAACTCATATTTTTTTTGGCAAAAGCTTGTGTGGTACTTAGAATAGAAAAAAATGAATTTGTCAGAAAATAATATGTTAAGACAATATTACGCTTAAATAATCTACTTGTATAATATAATACAATCATTAAAATCATTTTTTTTAACCTCATAACATAGACAACATTCAATGAACAAAGGAAAGAAAGTAGAGACTTTTCTCTAATAATGCAAAAAAAAAAGCCGAAAAAATATCTGGCCCAGAACTCAAACTTAGTCTCACAATAAAACCATACATAAACCAGAAGCATTTACATACTACTATACTAGGAACACTGTCACTAGTTTGTTGTAATCAAATTACTTGGGCCCAGATAAGAGTGAATAGGTCCAAATATTCTGAAAGGGCCTGGAATTTTGTTTCAGTTAGACTCGGCTGATTTTACAAACCATTGCTCAAACTAGTTAGGACCCAATATTACTTACTTCTGCTGCTCTAAGTCCAAAAATAAAATTGTACAATTTGAAATTTGTATTAAGTATATATTGCACAAAATTAAGAAGTCAAAATTTGTGGATACTAAATTTCTCTAATAAATTAACATAGTCATTGCATTCCTCTCTGAATTCATTTCGCTAAATCTTCAATCTTACAAGATCATTGATAGGCGCAACTAGATAGACACACAAGATCTGAGACCACTAATCAAGAAAGAAAACAAGAAAAACACCTAACATGTAAAATTGTAATTAAACATCACCGAGAGCCAAGCCCATTAAATCCTTCCGGAATATTCAAGAGCTATCTATATATATAGAGTCTGTTAATTATTGTCCATTAATTAATTCCTGCTAGATGCTTCTTATATAGTCTGTATTATTGTTTATCTTGTGTATTCTAGAGAATTGTAAACCACCAAGTATATGTCAGTAATAGGAAAAGTTTATAAACTCCTCTCATGTTTTTATGCTTGTACAGATTTGAACGAATGCGAATTTAATAATGTGTACAAAGATGGAACTTCCATTAACACAGAAGGCAAACAAGGTGTGGCTATCAGTAAGTACATACAGACTTCCAGTTTTAAATTTGTAATTCTCTTACTTCTCTGAATTCCTTGGGAGATATTCAATAATTATTGTCCAAATTATATTATTAACAGAAGATCAATGGTTAATTGAAATGAAAAATAATATTTCTGTTGACATCCACAGCTTAATATAATTGTTTAGAACAGAATGCCCTACTGCATGCACAGCCTTATCACCATAATTAATTTGTGCCTTCTATTCTTTGTGTTGGTATTTTTGTTGGGTTTTATGTTTCCTAGAAGATGATGAACAACCACCTTCGTGTCTTTAGTGAAAAATGGATAGAAATTGCAACCGATAATTTTTCTGAAACTGAAGGGAAGTTGTACAACATATAGGGGTTCTTAATTAGAAAATAACTGTTGAATATTGATACAAAATTAGAGTCAGAATATTCCAGATTTAGAGATATGGATAAAAACGTGTTGTGATGTATTTTTAGCATGTAGTTGAGTTAGTGGTTTCCTTAATTATTCTAGATAGAATTAATGTGTGTAGTGGGGTTAGTTATTTCTATATTTAGTTTGTGTAGTGGGTTTAGTGGATGCCTAAATATGGCAGTATTGTAACAGGAGGTTAGGTAGTGGGATACTAAATTTAGATAGTCCAAATTTAGTTGTTGTAGTGCTATAAATTCAGATGTACTTTGTATCCGAAGGAATTAAGCAATAGAAGTTAATTTCAGCAGAAAATTTCTTCTCTCTGTTTCGTTGTATCCTTCTAAAATTTCCAACAAAGTGGTATCAGAGCAGGTCGATCAACCTTGGGGCGTTTTCAATGGCAGAAAACGGCAACAACACGGTGAATGTAACTCAACCAGCAATTCCTCTCTTCAAAGGCGAGAATTACACTTTTTGGAGTATCAAGATGACGACCTTGTTCAAGTCACATGGCCTATGGGAGTTAGTTAACAATGGTCCAGCAGATCCAGATCCGAACCAACAAGAAAATCAAAAGAAAGATGCAAGAGCGTTATTCTTCATCCAACAAGCAGTGCATGATACCATCTTCTCGAAAATTGCGGCAGCCACCAGCGCAAAGGAGGCATGGACAACCCTGAAAACAGCATTTCAAGGAAGTTCTCGAGTCATGGCAATCAAACTTCAAGGCCTACGCAGGGACTTTGAAACATTGCAGATGAACAAGGAGGAATCCGTGCAAATTTTCCTCTCAAGAGTACAAGAGGTGGTCAACCAAATTCGAGCATTTGGAGACACCATGGAAGAGAAGACGGTGGTGGCGAAGGTGTTAAGGAGCCTAACACCCAAGTTTGATCATGTAGTTGCAGCAATCGAAGAATCCAAAGATCTAGCAACCTACACCTTTGATGAACTCATGGGATCACTGCAGACTCATGAAGCAAGGATGTCAAAGGCGGAAGATAAAGGCGACGAGAAGGCGTTCTACATGCAAGGGGAGACGTCAAGAAGCAGAGGCAGAGGCAGAGGTAATTTCAGCAGAGGAAGAAGTAACTCCAGCAGAGGAGGAAGAGGAAGAGGAAGAGAAAGAGAAAGAGGTAGCAGCAACACTGCTGAAAATAGTCAATCATATGATGAATTCAAGAAGGACATCTAGTGCTACTATTGCAACAAGTTTGGGCACTATCAATCTGAGTGCTATGAAGCCAAGAAAAACATCCAATGCTACTACTGCAATAAGTTTGGGCACTACCAATCTGAATGCTACAAGAAGCAAAGGGAGGAGAATCAAGCAAGATATGCTGTAGAAGAAAATGAGCAACCGTCACTCTTCATGGCATACACCGAAAGCAAGACTAATGCAAGCAGCAAGGGCACAGTAGGAGTGCACATAAAAGAAAATGGTGGCAGCAGTCCAGAAAGTGGCAAAATCATGGTGAGTAGAAATATTTTGTTTGATGAAAAGGCCCTCAAGGTGGAGAATGTAGGGCTCATTCGTCAGAGGCCGTTGAAGCTGGTGTACAACCATGATATACGGTTGGCTCAGATGCCAGAAAAATGTAGTTTCAAGGTGTTGAGAGATATTGTGACGAAGAGGTTTCCTTCATTAAAAGCTGTGCTGATCAAATACAAGGATTCTGATAGAGATCTGGTTACCATTACTGATACACAAGTGCTGAGGGTGGCAGAATCATGTCTTGACCAGCCTGTACAGATGGAGGCAGAGAAAGAAGAAAAGGGACTTTCCTTGATGAAACTACATATTGTAGAAGTCAATCTTGAGCAAGAGCCAACAATCACAGAGGAAGAAACTGAAGCTCCTAGGAGTGAAATTGGCACCCCAGAATCTGATGAGAAGCATGTGCAGATGGAAACCGAGACTAAGGTGGAGTCTAAGAAGAAAGTAAAGAAGACCAATGTGTCAGTGCAAGAAATGGTATATGGTGCATTGCCAGCTGAGGAGGCAAAGACAAGAAAGAAGGAGAAAGAAAAGGAGAAACAATTGAAGAAGATGCTAGAGGGCAAGCTTCTAACTGGGAATCAAATGGAGGAGCAGAGAAAATTGGAAGCTATGAGATGGCCGTTCATTGCACGAAGTGCTGAGGGTTTGGGTAGTAAAAGTTATGGTACAACTGAGGTTAAAGAGAGGCCAAAATATGAGACAAAGAAGCAAAAGTCCAAGGTGGTTGAAAATGAGGTCATAGAGGAGGTCATGGAGACTAATAATGAAGTGGAAGAATCCTCGGTGGATGATGAATTAGCCGAGTCACAATCTCAGGTAGCTGCTATCGAAGAGGCTAAAGAGCAGATAGAAGAGGTGAAACCGCCATGGGAGGATGAGACCTGGGATACGAAGAAGAAGAAGAAGATGGATGGAGTTGGAAATTTTGTATCAAGGGGGAGTGTTGAATATTGATACAAAATTAGAGTCAGAATATTCCAGATTTAGAGATATGGATAAAAACGTGTTGTGATGTATTTTTAGCATGTAGTTGAGTTAGTGGTTTCCTTAATTACTCTAGATAGAATTAATGTGTGTAGTGGGGTTAGTTATTTCTATATTTAGTTTGTGTAGTGGGTTTAGTGGATGCCTAAATATGGCAGTATTGTAACAGGAGGTTAGGTAGTGGGATACTAAATTTAGATAGTCCAAATTTAGTTGTTGTAGTGCTATAAATTCAGATGTACTTTGTATCCGAAGGAATTAAGCAATAGAAGTTAATTTCAGCAGAAAATTTCTTCTCTCTGTTTCGTTGTATCCTTCTAAAATTTCCAACAAAGTGGTATCAGAGCAGGTCGATCAACCTTGGGGCGTTTTCAATGGCAGAAAACGGCAACAACACGGTGAATGTAACTCAACCAGCAATTCCTCTCTTCAAAGGCGAGAATTACACTTTTTGGAGTATCAAGATGACGACCTTGTTCAAGTCACATGGCCTATGGGAGTTAGTTAACAATGGTCCAGCAGATCCAGATCCGAACCAACAAGAAAATCAAAAGAAAGATGCAAGAGCGTTATTCTTCATCCAACAAGCAGTGCATGATACCATCTTCTCGAAAATTGCGGCAGCCACCAGCGCAAAGGAGGCATGGACAACCCTGAAAACAGCATTTCAAGGAAGTTCTCGAGTCATGGCAATCAAACTTCAAGGCCTACGCAGGGACTTTGAAACATTGCAGATGAACAAGGAGGAATCCGTGCAAATTTTCCTCTCAAGAGTACAAGAGGTGGTCAACCAAATTCGAGCATTTGGAGACACCATGGAAGAGAAGACGGTGGTGGCGAAGGTGTTAAGGAGCCTAACACCCAAGTTTGATCATGTAGTTGCAGCAATCGAAGAATCCAAAGATCTAGCAACCTACACCTTTGATGAACTCATGGGATCACTGCAGACTCATGAAGCAAGGATGTCAAAGGCGGAAGATAAAGGCGACGAGAAGGCGTTCTACATGCAAGGGGAGACGTCAAGAAGCAGAGGCAGAGGCAGAGGTAATTTCAGCAGAGGAAGAAGTAACTCCAGCAGAGGAGGAAGAGGAAGAGGAAGAGAAAGAGAAAGAGGTAGCAGCAACACTGCTGAAAATAGTCAATCATATGATGAATTCAAGAAGGACATCTAGTGCTACTATTGCAACAAGTTTGGGCACTATCAATCTGAGTGCTATGAAGCCAAGAAAAACATCCAATGCTACTACTGCAATAAGTTTGGGCACTACCAATCTGAATGCTACAAGAAGCAAAGGGAGGAGAATCAAGCAAGATATGCTGTAGAAGAAAATGAGCAACCGTCACTCTTCATGGCATACACCGAAAGCAAGACTAATGCAAGCGCAAGGGCACAGTAGGAGTGCACATAAAAGAAAATGGTGGCAGCAGTCCAGAAAGTGGCAAAATCATGGTGAGTAGAAATATTTTGTTTGATGAAAAGGCCCTCAAGGTGGAGAATGTAGGGCTCATTCGTCAGAGGCCGTTGAAGCTGGTGTACAACCATGATATACGGCTGGCTCAGATGCCAGAAAAATGTAGTTTCAAGGTGTTGAGAGATATTGTGACGAAGAGGTTTCCTTCATTAAAAGCTGTGCTGATCAAATACAAGGATTCTGATAGAGATCTGGTTACCATTACTGATACACAAGTGCTGAGGGTGGCAGAATCATGTCTTGACCAGCCTGTACAGATGGAGGCAGAGAAAGAAGAAAAGGGACTTTCCTTGATGAAACTACATATTGTAGAAGTCAATCTTGAGCAAGAGCCAACAATCACAGAGGAAGAAACTGAAGCTCCTAGGAGTGAAATTGGCACCCCAGAATCTGATGAGAAGCATGTGCAGATGGAAACTGAGACTAAGGTGGAGTCTAAGAAGAAAGTAAAGAAGACCAATGTGTCAGTGCAAGAAATGGTATATGGTGCATTGCCAGCTGAGGAGGCAAAGACAAGAAAGAAGGAGAAAGAAAAGGAGAAACAATTGAAGAAGATGCTAGAGGGCAAGCTTCTAACTGGGAATCAAATGGAGGAGCAGAGAAAATTGGAAGCTATGAGATGGCCGTTCATTGCACGAAGTGCTGAGGGTTTGGGTAGTAAAAGTTATGGTACAACTGAGGTTAAAGAGAGGCCAAAATATGAGACAAAGAAGCAAAAGTCCAAGGTGGTTGAAAATGAGGTCATAGAGGAGGTCATGGAGACTAATAATGAAGTGGAAGAATCCTCGGTGGATGATGAATTAGCCGAGTCACAATCTCAGGTAGCTGCTATCGAAGAGGCTAAAGAGCAGATAGAAGAGGTGAAACCGCCATGGGAGGATGAGACCTGGGATACGAAGAAGAAGAAGAAGATGGATGGAGTTGGAAATTTTGTATCAAGGGGGAGTGTTGAATATTGATACAAAATTAGAGTCAGAATATTCCAGATTTAGAGATATGGATAAAAACGTGTTGTGATGTATTTTTAGCATGTAGTTGAGTTAGTGGTTTCCTTAATTATTCTAGATAGAATTAATGTGTGTAGTGGGGTTAGTTATTTCTATATTTAGTTTGTGTAGTGGCTTTAGTGGATGCCTAAATATGGCAGTATTGTAACAGGAGGTTAGGTAGTGGGATACTAAATTTAGATAGTCCAAATTTAGTTGTTGTAGTGCTATAAATTCAGATGTACTTTGTATCCGAAGGAATTAAGCAATAGAAGTTAATTTCAGCAGAAAATTTCTTCTCTCTGTTTCGTTGTATCCTTCTAAAATTTCCAACAAAGTGGTATCAGAGCAGGTCGATCAACCTTGGGGCGTTTTCAATGGCAGAAAACGGCAACAACACGGTGAATGTAACTCAACCAGCAATTCCTCTCTTCAAAGGCGAGAATTACACTTTTTGGAGTATCAAGATGACGACCTTGTTCAAGTCACATGGCCTATGGGAGTTAGTTAACAATGGTCCAGCAGATCCAGATCCGAACCAACAAGAAAATCAAAAGAAAGATGCAAGAGCGTTATTCTTCATCCAACAAGCAGTGCATGACACCATCTTCTCGAAAATTGCGGCAGCCACCAGCGCAAAGGAGGCATGGACAACCCTGAAAACAGCATTTCAAGGAAGTTCTCGAGTCATGGCAATCAAACTTCAAGGCCTACGCAGGGACTTTGAAACATTGCAGATGAACAAGGAGGAATCCGTGCAAATTTTCCTCTCAAGAGTACAAGAGGTGGTCAACCAAATTCGAGCATTTGGAGACACCATGGAAGAGAAGACGGTGGTGGCGAAGGTGTTAAGGAGCCTAACACCCAAGTTTGATCATGTAGTTGCAGCAATCGAAGAATCCAAAGATCTAGCAACCTACACCTTTGATGAACTCATGGGATCACTGCAGACTCATGAAGCAAGGATGTCAAAGGCGGAAGATAAAGGTGACGACAAGGCGTTCTACATGCAGGGGGAGACGTCAAGAAGCAGAGGCAGAGGCAGAGGTAATTTCAGCAGAGGAAGAAGTAACTCCAGCAGAGGAGGAAGAGGAAGAGGAAGAGAAAGAGAAAGAGGTAGCAGCAACACTGCTGAAAATAGTCAATCATATGATGAATTCAAGAAGGACATCTAGTGCTACTATTGCAACAAGTTTGGGCACTATCAATCTGAGTGCTATGAAGCCAAGAAAAACATCCAATGCTACTACTGCAATAAGTTTGGGCACTACCAATCTGAATGCTACAAGAAGCAAAGGGAGGAGAATCAAGCAAGATATGCTGTAGAAGAAAATGAGCAACCGTCACTCTTCATGGCATACACCGAAAGCAAGACTAATGCAAGCAGCAAGGGCACAGTAGGAGTGCACATAAAAGAAAATGGTGGCAGCAGTCCAGAAAGTGGCAAAATCATGGTGAGTAGAAATATTTTGTTTGATGAAAAGGCCCTCAAGGTGGAGAATGTAGGGCTCATTCGTCAGAGGCCGTTGAAGCTGGTGTACAACCATGATATACGGCTGGCTCAGATGCCAGAAAAATGTAGTTTCAAGGTGTTGAGAGATATTGTGACGAAGAGGTTTCCTTCATTAAAAGCTGTGCTGATCAAATACAAGGATTCTGATAGAGATCTGGTTACCATTACTGATACACAAGTGCTGAGGGTGGCAGAATCATGTCTTGACCAGCCTGTACAGATGGAGGCAGAGAAAGAAGAAAAGGGACTTTCCTTGATGAAACTACATATTGTAGAAGTCAATCTTGAGCAAGAGCCAACAATCACAGAGGAAGAAACTGAAGCTCCTAGGAGTGAAATTGGCACCCCAGAATCTGATGAGAAGCATGTGCAGATGGAAACCGAGACTAAGGTGGAGTCTAAGAAGAAAGTAAAGAAGACCAATGTGTCAGTGCAAGAAATGGTATATGGTGCATTGCCAGCCTGAGGAGGCAAAGACAAGAAAGAAGGAGAAAGAAAAGGAGAAACAATTGAAGAAGATGCTAGAGGGCAAGCTTCTAACTGGGAATCAAATGGAGGAGCAGAGAAAATTGGAAGCTATGAGATGGCCGTTCATTGCACGAAGTGCTGAGGGTTTGGGTAGTAAAAGTTATGGTACAACTGAGGTTAAAGAGAGGCCAAAATATGAGACAAAGAAGCAAAAGTCCAAGGTGGTTGAAAATGAGGTCATAGAGGAGGTCATGGAGACTAATAATGAAGTGGAAGAATCCTCGGTGGATGATGAATTAGCCGAGTCACAATCTCAGGTAGCTGCTATCGAAGAGGCTAAAGAGCAGATAGAAGAGGTGAAACCGCCATGGGAGGATGAGACCTGGGATACGAAGAAGAAGAAGAAGATGGATGGAGTTGGAAATTTTGTATCAAGGGGGAGTGTTGAATATTGATACAAAATTAGAGTCAGAATATTCCAGATTTAGAGATATGGATAAAAACGTGTTGTGATGTATTTTTAGCATGTAGTTGAGTTAGTGGTTTCCTTAATTACTCTAGATAGAATTAATGTGTGTAGTGGGGTTAGTTATTTCTATATTTAGTTTGTGTAGTGGCTTTAGTGGATGCCTAAATATGGCAGTATTGTAACAGGAGGTTAGGTAGTGGGATACTAAATTTAGATAGTCCAAATTTAGTTGTTGTAGTGCTATAAATTCAGATGTACTTTGTATCCGAAGGAATTAAGCAATAGAAGTTAATTTCAGCAGAAAATTTCTTCTCTCTGTTTCGTTGTATCCTTCTAAAATTTCCAACAATAACCACTCTGTGACATTATGATTAAAGCTTTTCAACCCCAAGTTGACAATTTGCATCTATGATAAGCTTGGAATCCAAGGCTAAAAGCAACCAAGAGATTCAAAAGATCAAGATTATGAACTTCAAGCTTGCTTCTAGTGACCTCTCAGTTTTCCTAGAATTATTACAACTGTTACGACTGTATAAACACCATCGTTATAACCATTATATAACCTCATACCTGTTCCTCAACCATTACAACAGCACTAACTGCTGTAACGGTTATGATGAAAAATAACTGTTCTCGTAATAGTGGTCATGTGTTGACCAATCAAAAAGAGTAAAATGGATGTGGCCATTAGCAGAGGAAATGGAGAAGAAAAAAATAGAAAATGAGAAGGGAAACCCGGGATGGAACTGGGCAATTTTAGTCACTTTGGAATGGGTAGCAGTGCTCTCACTTTTCAGCTGGGCCGAGAGTAAAAGAGAAAATAGAGATAGGCCCAAAATAGAAGGAAGCTGAGTCCAAGACAATTACCCTTCCGAACATTCTAGAACACGCCGTGTAACAAAAATAATAAACATTTAAATATTTTACACTAGTTTAAATATAAATTAATAAAAATAATAATCATTTAAATATTGTACATATACGTACTATGTAAGCCGCCCACCTGCCAATGTGAGAAATATAAATTTTTAAACAGGAGTTGGTGAAGCTCTGTTTTAATAACCAATAAATTTCCTGCTGCAACTCATTTCACATATACGTACTATGTAATCTGACGTTATAAAAAGGTCCGTAAAAAAATTAAGAAATGTGATCTTTTTATATTAATATGGATCATTGATGGCTCATGGTTGGCACAGGCTATTGTTGATAACATTTATTAATTGAACTGTACGCAATATACAACTCCTTCAAATGCTAGTCCACCTAGAGTTAGCACAAAAAATTCGTAGTTGATAATTAAATTCGAATTTGATTCAAAAAAGTTCGTACAAAATTTGATTCAAAATAGTTCGAAATTAATTCAAACCAAACTCAAATTAGACTTGGTTCGTTCGAAATAGGTTCACAAACTATTCTAATTCGGATCTCAAAGTAATGTGAACTGTTGATTTCTGCTCATGACTTGTGTTTGCTGATGACGTACAAGATAAAACATA
This sequence comes from Carex cristatella, assembly GCA_024447775.1. Classification (NCBI taxonomy): domain Eukaryota; kingdom Viridiplantae; phylum Streptophyta; class Magnoliopsida; order Poales; family Cyperaceae; genus Carex; species Carex cristatella. Next base: position 9,888,797 of record JAJHPF010000001.1, on the reverse strand, counting down.
AGACAGCTCAGCCATAAGTCATAACTCGTAAGTCGTAATTCTAGCTCTCAGTTCCGAAACCCTAGACGACTCTCACCCCTCGCTCTCAATGACTACGATCACTCTTCGTTGTCGTAAAAAAATTCGTAAAAAATTTGAAATTAAGTTTGTAAAAAATTATATTCGAAATTAATTGAAACCAAATTCAAACTAAAGTAAGTTCAATTTGGTTCGATTCGTTTGTAGGCCCTGCCCACCTAACTTCTTGTCTTTTATTTTGTTTTTTAAGAGAATGAAAAAAAGATACCCAACTATACGACTACATTGATTAGTTTTCTATCATAGTTACGAGAAACTAATCCATCTAATCTTCTTGCTACACAGGGGCTCTGTATATCTTCTCTTATTCACCTGTTCACTTCCCTATAAAACAATATATATATTACGCTGTCATTTCCGACAATTGTTTAGAATGAGGGTACAAATGCACTACTATTTTGTATTCTAATATGCTTCACATTTTTTATCTTCGTTTACAAAGTCTGAACAGTCTATCTGAAATGTTCAACATAATCTTTATAATAAAATATGCTATGAGTTCATATTTTATATTTTTTTTAGAAATTATTTTACTTTTTTTTAAATAAGTATAAATTTTCCATTTGAAGGAAATTCTGGACCATCGGATAAAGTAATATTGTACCTATGAAAAAAATAGTAAAAAAATTATAAAAAATATTAAATTTGGTCTCCAAACATATTTTAATATGAAGATCATGTTGAACGATTCGGATCAGTTGTTCAGACTTTGTAAACAAAGATAAAAGATGTGGAGTATATTAGAGTAAAAAATGATGATGTATGTGAACCGTCGTCATTTAGAATTATTGATCAATAATACATATATCATCGGTTGTGCACATGCTGTTCTTCAAATTTTTATAAAAAGAATTCATAATTTACTCCAATCTACTTCGTTTCTTTTCTGTTGAAGAAGACGAATGAAAAAAAAATGAGATATTTGCTGACTTCATGGCTATAATTTTATTCTATGAAATAGACTAAAAAGTAAAAATAATTATAAAAATTATAAGAAAAGGTGAAGTTACTGATTTTTGTTCAGAGGAATGACTTGGCCACCGCCACTCCTAATTAGATTCTGAACCTACACAGAGGATCTCCTTAGTTTTTCTATAGTCTCTGTGTGTACGATTTATAGAGGCAAGTGGTCAAGTGGCCAAGTAGACAGATTTATATATAGAGACAAGTGGTCCACTTGACCACATGCAATTGCCAGTTTGCCACTATAAATCTCAATGGTTTTCTAATTCGCACACTCATCATTTAGAGAAAGAGCCACAAAGAGGAACACAGATCTCATCGCTCTCCTCTTTGGTACATTTTCTATCTAAATCTCAGCATTTTTTTATTTATTTGTCCGCCCCTGGTTCAGTGTATGTATGTTTCCTGTATCTGTTCAGTGGATCTCCTCTTTTATTTTATACTAATTTTCATTTATCTTAATCTTAGTTGGATCTTAGTAGATCCTCTGATCGATCGGTAAGTTTTCACAACAGGTTCATGATTACTATGTCTGTTTGTGAATTGTTGTGTTGGGATATTCGTTAGTTTAATATCCTGAAAAATGTGTGTGTCTGTGATTATTTTTTGTTTGCCTTGTTTTTTCTCTACGTTTTCAGCTCATAGTAAATGGTTACTTAATATCTGTTACTCAGGACCTTATCCATCAGTAAGATTTAAATTCCGTTTAATTTTAAAATTAAATGAAGATTTGACTTGAAGTTTAATTATATAGTGTTAGTCAGAGAGTGATTAATTTCTAACAATTTTTTCTAGGCTTAATTGCTTAAACGCTACGTTTCAATCTCTATAGCTGTTTTAAATTTAAGGGCAATGCTTCTAATGTTAAGAAAATGGCATATTAATATTTAGAATAAAATTTAATAATATTTAATAATATTTCATCACGTTTCAACCTACATGCTTATTCGATTAGGATCTAAAATAATCAATAATTAATAATATTTCATTACGTTTTATATTATTTCAGAAGTGCTTGAAGAAGGGGATCAGAAATGAGTAATAATGATACCGTACAATCAGTAGATGAAATATCACCCGCATTAGAAAAATTGAAAGATTGGGTGGTGAACATAGAAGCTCGACTAGACAACAGTACTGAAGAAATACCACCAACCAAACCACCAACTAAAAAAATACCATCGATATATGGTAATTGGAAATGCTTGGATGATCATTTTCAGAACGTCCCTTTCTTACCTGATACCAACATGTGGCAATTTGTTGCATATTTGAAGCAGTCGTTTAATCTCAACATACATTCATACCTTGAAGAATTACAAGAGAAGGAAGATGACTTATGGAGCTACTATGAAGGGGTCGATGAAGAATTTCGTGCTCAAAATAGCAAACGCTTCATAGAATACCTACTTGCTAATAGTTGCTTCTTAATAATTGCATTGGTTATATCAACACATAATTGGAATATAAAAAAAGAACTACCTGGTTATGATGATACAAAAATGCGAATGTTACTTGGCAGCATCAGTCAAGATCTCAAAAAAAAAAAAAATGCGAATATTCAATGAGTATAAAAAAATAGTAAAGTTTATAAATAGTGAAAATAATGGGATCCTTCGTTACATGTTGACCCTAGACTATCAGATACCGTGGTTTGTTCTCGAGGCTGTATATACAAAGCATTCCAACCTAAGCAGCAAGCTTAATACCCCAATACACGAACTTGTGATCTCAGTCTTTGAGGACATCTATCCAAAAGTGTCCAAATCCAAACTGCATAATAATACCATTACGTTCCCCAAAGATGGCTTCCAACATCTACTACACATCTTCCATTGGTCTCGAACCCCCAAAGAGAAGTTTCTTGAAATACATCCAGCTTTTCATATGAGAAGCTTCTATATTCCTAGTGCAACACACATGCAATTATGTGCAACTGTTTTCAACAGGCATGCCGCCAGTGGGTTTGACGTGAGTTTCTATAATAGGATATTATCTGGAGTGATGCAATTACCACCCTGGTCCGACTTTCTACACAAAAATGAAATTTATAAACAACTTTTAGCATTTGAACGGGGTTACGGCATGGTTTGTGGGTTCTCTGTCACAGCCTATGTTGCATGCATTGTACACTTGGTACAAACAGAAGAAGATGTTACACTATTGCAAGCCGAACGCATCATCCAAGGACCAGGGGACCAAAAGGACGTTTTGAGCTCTCTACAAGGGTACAAAACTATACTACTTTCCGATGATGTCCCTGTGTCTTATAACCTTATGATATTGGTGGGGAAAATAAAATCCTATCCTCGCAAAAGATACGGTATAAAAAAATACTATGCAGATTTCAAGAGACGCTACTGCTCGAATCCATGGATAACCCTCTCCGTCGTGGGTGGCATCTTATTGTTCGTACTTACTTTTTTTCAAACCGTACTTTCTTATATTCAAACCAAATATAGTGTGCTTAGCTACAAACAACACTGATTGCCCTATATTTATATATCATCTTGTACCCTTATTTGATTTTCTTCTATTTCATTATATCATGTAAGCAATTTAAATTGTGTGTGTTCCGGTGGTTAATCTTTATTCAATTCACTAAGTTGTGCCATGATGTATGATGTACCTTATTTCTAATGTAATTCATTTGTCATTTTTATGTGCTTATGGAATATGGAGGACCACGTGTGATTTTTATCTTTTCTCTTGTCGTACAGTATTAATTCACCTAACAAACTAAGTATTCAACTATTATTATTATGTATAAATTTTTCTTTATTAATTTTGAACTTTTCTTAGGAGGGTATAAACTTCCTCCTCATGAATGTTTCTCCCAAAGTTATAATTTCTGATATTATTCAACGTACTCCCATGCCAATAATCAATAAATCTATCCTTTAAACAATCCAAAAGTTTAAGTTTGATTTTTGTTTTTTTAGGACCTCTCCTCAATCAATCAAAAGAAAAAAAAATACAGAAATATAAAATGAAAAATATGTAGTTTGCCATACAAAATTACAGAAAGAATTGAAGCAGCATGGTCTTAGCTTTATTTTGTGGTCCGCATCCTCTGAGGTAACATAATAATCT
>JAJHPF010000001.1:9856250-9884363 GCA_024447775.1 Carex cristatella | reverse complement strand
TTTACTGATTGATGTACAGTATTTTTTTGCATATTTATTTTCTTTGTAATATTTGTAGTTTTAATTGTAAGATTTGTCATTTTTTTTTACAGGAAGATATATCCAAGGAATATTTGATTCTTGCCATAAAACTTTTAAGGTTTTATGGACAAAGTTCTTTATTTTGAACAAAGTTTGTAAAATTGTTTGCTGGAGAGTGTTTCTTGGACAAAGTTATATTTATTTATAATATTTGTGATATTTTTGCTGTCTTATAGTTGTGATCGTAATTGTTACAGTTTTCATATTTCATTACTACAGTATTAATTATTACAGTTTTTATACTTCATTGTTACAGTTTTCATAATTTATTGTTACAGTATTCAATGAATATAGATTTTGTTGTTATTTTTGTAGTTTACGTAGCTATTTTTTACCATATTCAATTTCATGAATTTGAATCTATAATTTTACAGATTATTTAATTAAAAATGAAAAAAAAATGAGAAAAAAAAAAAACAAAAAAAAAATTAATAATCAAAACTTCTAGAACGATAGCAAAAATTTGAAAAAAATAAAAAAAATATAGAAGGGGAAAAGTACACAAGTTGTCAATTTTTTAAGTAAAACAAGTACAGTTAGTGTACAGTTAACTGTCATTAACTGTCAAAGTACAATATGTATGAAAGTAGAAAGTACACCAAATACAAAGATGTTGGAAGTTATAAGTTGTTAATTTTTAAAAATTTGATCGCATCTTTTACAACATTTAATATTGTTTGTTATAGTATTATATTATATTGTTACAGTATTTCCGCCAGTCAAATGACAGTTAGTTTGAGTAAAAAGTGGATACAAATTTTTGAGTACAATTAGAAGGATCCTTAACGAAATCATCAAGGACAACAAGGCGAGCGGTCGGAATATCCTAAAGTAACCCAAATTTTGTGTTTATATCCTAACCGTCCAATAGGAATCCGGGTCAATCCGGTTCTGAGTTTAAAGGGACGAAGTCTTTTTAATATTCGTGCTAGAGAAAATCTGACAGTTCATATCGATGCTCAATATTTAAGTTAATTTTGTGGATCCGAATACGAAGGGGATAATGCTGAGCCCAGGAAAAGGTGAAACACGGAACAGCAAATCCAGCTAATAATATCTACACAGCGTGATATGTGGTAATCAGACGCACCCCACAGAGAAGGTTACACAGGAAAAAGAGAACAGGATCCCAACCCAGATGCGCAAACTCCCAGGCATATCCAATGGAGTATATGAATTGGTACAAGCGAAGCATCGAGATCGGACGCACCGGATTAAAACACTGCTCTATATTTCAAAATTTGAAAGAAGAGACGATCGGAGAAGATAGAGATGTCATCGGGAGATATCAAGGGTTTCTATCGCCAAAAGAAGAAAGGCGGTGTCGCCAAACCCTCCACCGCCTCCACTTCCAAGAAATCAAAGCACTACACCGGAGGTGCTTCAGTCGGAGCTTCCGAGTCTGCTCAGACTCCCGCACTCGTCTCTCGCAGCGGCGCTATTGACCTAAAAGGTACCGCCCCCTTTTTGAAACCCTAGCTGTAATTGTCTAATTTGTTAGAAATAAATAAATTAACAATTAATTTTGTGATTGAAGATAAGTATGGGGAAGAAGAGGAAGTGTTGAGGCAATTCGACATGGATATGAAGTACGGGCCTTGCATTGGAGTCGATCGCCTTGATCGCTGGGAGCGTGCAGAAGCTATGGGGCTCCATCCACCCCCTCATGTGCGTGATCTCCTTGCAGATCCCACCAGTGTGAAGCTCCGGTGCCTCTGGGAAGGCCGTGTCTAGATTTGATGTCTATGCAGTATTTAGGATCCGGAGTGGTTTGTTCTTACTGTTTTGATGTATTAAGTTAGTTAGTACTAGGTTGTTTGTTGCAAGTGTTAAATTGCAATTATCTGAACTGATATTGTGGTGTTTGTCTTGCTGAAATAGTCAACTGGTGTTTGACTTCAAATTATGACCTGATATGGTGTTTGACTTGAAAGTGTTAAATTGCATTATGAAGCTTCAAATTAAGAACTGATATGGTGTTAGACTTGCTCAAATAGTCACGTGGTTTTTTTATTTTTTATTTTTCTCTTTCTTTTGTTAACATATTACTTAATCATGTTATCAATTACTTGTTGTTAACCTCTATTCTGAGAAATTGCTGTAGATAAAAAGGAGGATAAGCTGCATGCCTCAGGTCTGAGAATTTGCTTTAGAGATCATTTCACCACCTGATTTTGACCTTATCAGCCATGTTCACTCTTGCTGGTAATAGTGGAAGGCAATTTACTCTCTATTTTAATAATTAAGTATGTATCATTGAACATCAGTTTCATTTAGGATCAGCAAATATCAGCCATAATGAAGCTTACTTTCTCCAATAAGGGTATATTTGACTAAATGTTGACTTCATTATGAGGAAAACTTGTCAATTAGTATGCTATATGTCTATAGGCATGTTTTATAGGTATGCATGTTTTGTTTTAATGTAATCTTTTGTTTTCATTTTTACTGTTTGTTTTGTCTATGAATTGATTTGGCTCCATCGATGTTTTAGTTAATATCTGACCATTGGAACTTAGCCAAAAGTTCGAGCATGGCAACAATTGAAAGCTTTAAATAATTTTCTTTTCATCCAAACTGTGCCTATTAGCTCTTTTGGGGTTGTATTCTCTGTCAAATTGAATTTTGTGGATTAATTTGAGTTGGGTTTGTGGGTTTAAAGGTTTGAAACCTAACTTTAACTGTTTTCTTGTTGTACCAGTCAGTACCTTTGTTTGTGCCATCTTCAGTCATTATTGACGCGATGATATTTGATGGGTACTCAGATTTCATTTCCATTACATCAAGATTATTTGGCTATATCTCTTACCTTTTAGCATTTGAGGTGGGAGCAGGTGCCATAACCGCAATGGGAAATCTGTGACCATAATTCGTACCCGATAACTCTGTGCAAGCTTGAAAACAGAGTAGTCAATCTAGGTAATTATAAGGCTGATCCATTGTCAAGATAAAAAAGGAGGAGAGTAATGGGAGCTTTGTTTCAGAATGAGAGAGTTACGAAAGGGCTGGGAAGATTTCAGCTCAATTATCAAAACACGATATATTTGGAAACTTCAAAAGGTGATTTACATTGGCGAGCAAAATATGATATTGATGTATAGAATTGGAGGTATTGAACTCGACGATAAGAAAAAAGAGAAACTTTTGTTAAAAGAAAGAATCGTGCAAGTATACAACAACACGTTCTACTGGATATTGTGCGTTATGAGAGAGAACATGATATTTAGATTTATGGGCTTATAGGGCTTTGGGAGAATGCACCGAAACCAAACTTACAAATTTAAATGGTTGCTTTGAAATTATGAACTCGCAAAGGTTTTATTAGAGATGGCAATCGTGAGTTCTGTTCGGATCGTATTATGGCCAGTATTAATGATTATTTACGGATTTTGATTATGTCGTTTGGATTCATATTTTAGTCTATCGAGTTCGGATTGGATCATATTTTGGATTATTTCGCTGGTGGTATATTATTTTACAAGTTGTTTGAATTCAGATATAGTCTGACTAGGTTTTGGGTGTAGCTTTTGATCATTTTAATTTTGAATCATTTTTTTTATCAAGAAGAATCGAAATAAAATTAATTTGACTTTCTACAAAAAAATTAAATTGATTTTGAATCCGGTCAAATCAAATTAAATCAAATCAGATTTTAGTTCTATATTTGAAGTCTAATAATAATACTTTAGATATCATACTAGACCTCTTTCTGGCTGCAAAACATTATGTTAGTTTTTAATACATAACACAATTTCAGTGCGCAACAAAAGAAAAATAAAAAATAAAGAGAAACAACCATGATCAATTCACTCGTAAATTAGCACAAAATACATTATACAACAATCCTATCTAGCACAAAAAAATGTGCTGATCTTACTATATAGCGGCCAATCAAAAAGTATTTGCTTCTTCAAAGTGGTTATAAAATGATTCTTCAAAGAGCTCCACAAGACTCGTGAGAGAAATGTAGAATAAAATAATAGAGTGATTTGAAAAATAGTAAGAATAGAGAGTGTACATATAGAGAAATAGAAGAATAAGGTGGTTTAGAATAATTAAAGAGAATAAAAAAGTAAATCTAGAATATAAATGAGGTTTATTTGTTGTAACTATATATTTTTATTATGAATGAAATCAGTAGACATTTAAAGTAACTAACATTTAAAAAAATAATGGTTTTTTTTTTTTTTTTAAGTTTTTGTTGATCATTTGTAGTGCCACAATCACAGGGACAGTAAGAGGACATAGTCAGAAAATAGCACATAATCAGACAAAATTTTCATGAACATAATTATACTAATTATGTTAAATACGAGCATATTTTTTTTTATATTTTTTTTTCAAAAAATAAAACATATTTTTAAAAGAATAATTGTATAAAGTTTGAACCAAGGGTTCCCTTGACCTCATGCATGTGGCCCTGCCACTGTAAAATTATTATTTATATGCTGTGTGAAAAGTTACATATTCAAATAAATATAAAATTTCTTATAAATAGTTAGAAGTGAAAAAAAATCTTTTCATCTTTATATTGTAAATATGAAATTTCGACATTCAACTTTCTTAAAATATAAACCATTTTTAGCATGTTGTTGACTATATATATTATTCAATGTGAGATTGCTAGGAACATAACATCATGGATGTCACATCAGCTATCGTTGATTCCACCGACACAAAAGAGGAAAGATCTGTCCCATTTATTACCCAATTAATCATCCGAAAAATATGTTTTAGAACTTAAATTAATTTAAAGTTAGAACTTAAATTAATTTAAAGTTAATTTAAAAAAAAACACAGGACTTGTGCAATTAATATTGATTATTTTCGCATTCAAAATTGAAAAAGAAATTTTATACATCCAAAATTAATTTCCGTATTGGGTGAGTGAATAGAAATTAATATATAAGAGTGAATTAAGCTGAACTGAATAGAAAAGTACATTACTTTTAATTAAGCTGAACTGAATAGATAAGAGCGAATTATTTATAAATTATATATTTACAATTATTTTTGGAATGAATAGAAAATGAATTTTGTTAATCATTGTCCAATTATTCTTGAATTATTTGCAAATTACTTCAAATTTTATGAATTTTACATTTTTTTTAAATTAATCATTCAAAATTAATTATATATTTTGAATTTTCACTAAATTACAAGTGCTATTATCCTTTTGTTTTGTATCAACTTATAAAAAAATAATATTAAATAAATGAGAGAACAACTTTAAAAGGCTCTTAGAACAAGAGAACAACTTTAAAAGACAACATGATCTCAAATTATACCAAGGATATTAAGATAGAATCTTATAGAGTTGAACTAAATAGAGAGTAGGAGCTCTAGGTTGATTGCAGGGGGATTTCATCTATGACCCTAAAAATTTTTGAAATTATTTATTTTATTGTCTAAATATTTTTTTTTTTGTTTAAGGTTGGTGTCCTTAAATCCTTCCAACGATTTGTATTAATAAAGAAAAAAAGTTTTTACAACACCTCGCATATAGTATTTACTATTTACAATAATCCAAACAGACTAACTATAAGATTATAATGAAAATAAATTCGCAATGAAGAAAATTCATCATATCATATTTTAATAAAGGGTAAAAAAGAAACTTTATATATTTAAAATGAGATTTAATAGAAAAAGCAGTAAATTGGGTAAATTTGTGATTTTTTAAAATTTAGAGAGATAAATATACGGATATAATTTTGAGGTTTTTGAGGAGTAAGCATGAAATTTCCCCTTAATTTTAAATGAAACCTGACAAGACAACGTTGTTCTTTCATCAATCTTTTGAGCTTCTTTTCCTGGTTACACACCCCTTGTAACTTCTCCTATCACCATCAGTACTCCTAAAAAAACCCTCTTAAAATTTAGAGGGGTGAGGAGGCTATCTTTCCAGAGAAGATCTCAGCCTTACATTCAATGAATTTCAGCCATTGATCAATGTTTGATTTTATGTAGTCATATATGTAGAAGTACAAAATTAGTTAAAAATCTACTCGTTTGAATGCAGATCATAGCTCAGGTATAGGTAGTCGTTACATTTTTTCTATAATTTTGCTCTCTTTTACTGTGCATTTACAGGCGCGTGCTCACCTTTCTCTTTCCCTAGTACGCTTTTTTTCTTTCTTTCTTTTTTTCCTCCCCACGCGAAACTGATTCCTTTTTTCTTCCCCGTAAGAGAAAGAGAGAGAGAGAGAGAGCACGCCTCTTACTTGTTTTCTTTCCTTGTGAGAAAGAGCGAGCACTACTACAAAAATACAGTTTGTACATAGATTTTAAATGAAGTAGCTACACAGATTTGGAAACGTGTGTAATCTTATGTTGTAGGAATATGCAATCAATTACACATGGATAATTATCCGTGTACAATTATAATAATCCTACATAGATCATTCATAAAGAGCCGTGTGGAAAACCTCCCAAAGTACATCTCACCACAAGAGAGCTACATGGTTTTTTTTTAATAAATATATGTGTAGAATTAGTCTTCCTACACAGATACTAACTAAATATCCATGTAGCTCTCATACCCTAGCTACACGGATTTTTAATGATTATCCGTATAGGAAGACTATTCCTATACGGATATTTATTAAAAAACCGTGTATAAATAGTATTCCTACACGGATATTAATTTAAAAATCTGTGTAGCTAGGATAATTTTTTATTGTTACATCTTCCTACACGGATTTTATTTAAATATTCGTATAGGATTTTCATTTTTTTGTATTTTTTTTGGTTTTTGGCTAGTCTCCACTTTTGCTAGCCATTAATTATATATAATCAGAATGTCCCCATTTTTAAAAAATCAGATTTGAGACCCATTGCCAAAATATAATATAACAATTCAAAATTGATAATTACACTAATTAATTTATACAAATCCATATTGTTCTTTACAAAATTCGGAAACAAACCACCTTGCCCACATCTCTCTCATATTGTTTATTTTGCTCGGCTGAATAAGCGGCTTGGCTCTTGTTATACTACAATTATAATTTGGTGTTAGTTAGTAACGAGAAATGGATCAAATTATTGATATTTTTAAAATAAAAATCAATGTGAATTACATACCTCGTTTGGAAATTTAAATTGAATTCTTTCGATCCAACTAAACATGAAAATCATTGTGTAATAAGCGCACTCCCAAGACTCCTTCTGTCGCGCGCACCGAAATTTACATTTATTGGCCTATGTTAGAATGAAAATAATTTTTTGAACGATAAAATATAAGTAAAAAAATTATAGTGTGCTCACCAGTAACCACTGACAGGTGAATTTATCTTTCACGGCCCCTTTTGCTTTTCATTGTAGTCCTCCCTCTTGAGCATATTTGGGCCAAATATTCTTCACTATCTCGTCGTAATTTATACATCCAACTTCGATCCATCTGTAAATTAAATTAAAAAAATAAATTTCAATTAATTAATCATGGTGCATGGTCGATATATACATAACTTGTACCGAATTGTTGGCTTACAAAAGGGCCGGTTTACAATCCTAATCCACTATTTGAATATTGTGCCTCATATGTGAACACAAAAAATAGAGTTATTATGCATGTAAAAATAGAGTTAATAAGTTAATGTATACGTACAGGTGTTATTATGCATGTAACTAATTTAATTCATCAGATCACACTATTTGCATACTATTTGCATATTTAAATTGAATGAATGTTGGGTATATAATGCATTGGCTTGGTTGGATCATCAATCCATTTTTGCAACTTTCAATTAGCACTATATATAATAACATATATAATAGAACTAGGGTGTTCTTAAGTTCACCAAGTTCTTTTGTGAACTCAATGAACACTGGGTATCTCGTTCGACTTCAATGTATGATTGGGTTGAAAATATACTAATCAAATTAATTTATAACGAGCTATTAGAAGAAATCATAAACCAAATACTATCAGTAACTGAAAACTTGAAACCTATACTAATAAAGTCCAAAGTTTTGTATATGATTCTTACAAGTTCATTTTTACATATCGACAAGTGGTTGGACCTGATATATAGATGGCAACAATTCCTCAACATATGGATAGATGGATTACTGGTGCTGTTTCTTTGCATGTTGCCTTAGCTTGCTGAGACTTACCAGTAACCAATGCATTATACTTTTTGTTTTTGAAATAACCAATATTTTTAGAACATTTTCCTTCAGATTTTCATGACACATTTATGTTCAAAACATGCAAAATTATAATTGGAACATGCATGTTTGCCCAAGAAAATACCTAGAAAATACTAGAATTTCTGAATAACAAAGAATGGACTTTCGTTTTCGCCTCTAAGAGACTTTTTAGAAACAAACAACAAAAAGCAAAATATATAATAAATAATATATAGAAAAGGAGATGCTACTTCATGGCTTATCTTCGCTCCTTTCAGTCAGGGAACCTACAAAAACCGAAAGGAAAATTAGGGGACGATAAATGCTATTCGTCCTCAATTTTAGAAGACAGTAGCATTTTCTATATCCTATATATATATATATATATATATATATATATATGCATTTTTATAACAACAACAACTAATTAGCCTTTATTCTCAAAAATATTGAGCTAGGCTAAAAATGAAACCCAATCAGTAAGGATTTGATATTTCAGTTTTAAAAAACAACTAATTAGCCTTTATTCTCAAAAATATTGAGCTAGGCTAAAAATGAAACCCAATCAGTAAGGATTTTATTTCAGTAAAATATTATATTTTACGTTAGTTTGCCATATCGTCTTCCTTTCTCTTGACTTGTGAGAGGCTGTGTAGAAGTTATATATTTTAGAACATGATTTTAATAACTGTCCTTCGTGGAATATGTATCACCTGAGGTAACATAATATTTTTGTTTGGATCCAAACCGTCCAAATAGAAATTGAACGAATATCAAAGGGACACCGTGTGTTTCATCTGAGTCCTGATTAGCTGGAATGCTAATTGGATCCAAATCCAAAAAGAAATATTATGTTACATGAGAGGATATGGATTCGTCCTTCCAGTACAGAAATTCATTTAGTTATTAATTTAACTAATGTCAAATATAAATTTAGTCAAGAAAAGGAATCAAATATAAGGATACAAATCTTGGAGGTAAGTTTTGCCATCAGAGAGCTAGTGAAGTAACAGCTACGGGATAATAATTGTTTGGTGTAATGTTCAAATCTAGGATATATTTGGTTGTAAAAACAATAATAGTTAGAATAGTCAAATTAAAAATAGTTAATGTTTGTCTTTAATTTTAAAATAGTCAAATCTCAAAACTCTTAAGAATAACTTATTTTAATAAGACAAAAAATGTGTGGGTTAGACTATTGTGCCGTGTTGATATTAGCTTGTAGCATAATTTGTGTGTATTTTCAAACTTAACGCGCGCATTCTTCTTTGTTGCACAAGCTAAAAGTAGTCATTATTTTTCTTCATTGTTTTTTTGTTAGAGAAAATTAACTTGTGAATTAAAAATCTTATTATAAAAGCACAAATCTATCAACTCTTATCTTTTGACATCTAACGTACTTGTACTTTATAAAGATTTATTTTAAAGAATTTACTTCCTAACTGTTTTTATTGGTTCTCGTTTTCTTTTTCACAATTTAAATTGTTGACGTGACAATAAAAAAATATAATTATAGTAAAAGTTAAAATTAACTCAATTTATATTTTATGCTTGGCAGCTATTTGAATTTTTGATGTAGATGTTGAAAGGTTCCGCGCATTTTATGGGAAAGGAAAGACTTCATTGTAGCCATTAGTTGAGCTAGCTGAGATAATGCTGGTAAATGGACAATCAAATAACCTGATATGTCTGATTATTAGTTAAGTCCAACTGTTAAATTCATATCAATCAAATAACCTGACTTGTCATACCATTAGATCCAACTGCCGAGATGAATCATCATCATCATCATCATGTTCCTCCTCCTCCTCCTCTTCCTCCCCTGCCTCTGCCGCCTCTTGTCCCCCCTCCTCCTCCGCTTCTACCACCACCACCTGGTCCTCCTCTTCCCGCTCCTCTACCACCACCTGGTCCTCTGCCTGCTCAACCCCCTCCTCTTGTCCCTCCACCACCACCTCCTCTTCTTCCGCCTCCGCCACCCCTACCTGGTCTTCTTGCCCCTCTCCACCCTCCTGCTCTGCCACCACCACCACCACTTGGTCCTCTGCCCCCTCGCCCCCCTCCTCCACCACCACTACCTGGTCATTTTCCTCCTCTCCCCCTTCTTCGTCCACTGGCACCACCTGGTCTTCCTCCTCCACCTCTACCACCAATGCTTGCTCTTCCGCCTCTTAACCCCCCTCTGCTACCAGCACCACCTGGTCCTCTACCTCATTTCCCCCCTCCACCACCACCACCACCACCACCTGGTCATCCTCCTCCTCATCCCCTTGGTCCTCTGCCTCTTCTCCACCCTCCTTTGCCACCACCACCACCTGGTCATCCTCCTCCCCCTCCACCACCAGCACCAGCACCACCTGGTTATCCTCCTCCTCATCCGCCTCCACCACATCCTAATCCTCCTCCTCCTCATCCACCACCACTTGATCATCCTCCTCCGCCACCACCACCACCTGGTCCTCCTCCTCCACCACCACCACCTGGTCATCCTCCACCTCTACCACCACAACCTGGACCTCCGCCTCATCTCCCTCCTCCTCCTCCACCACCACCACAAGCTGCTCCTCCTGCGCCTCTTCCACCACTACAACCTGGCCCTATTCCTCCGCTCCCTCCTCCACCGCCACCACCTGGACCTCCTCCCCCACCACCTGGTCCTCCTCTACCTCCTCCCCCACCACCTCATCCTCCTCTAGCCCCACCCTTTCCTCCTCCTCTTCCTTAGCAAATTAGTACTTAGCATTTCAACTTTCGAAGTGTGTTTTAGTTCTTGATCTCATATTACACCAGTATTGGTTGAATTTTGCCTCTGAAAACATCAATTTATTTAATATCACGATATTCTCATAATTTTCGTTGATAAATTATGTTTTCTTGTATTTAATCTTTGGATAAGTTCTGAATTTAATCATGAATCATTTGGAGGCATCAGAAGATTTTGTTCATTGTGGCAGCTGGAAGGTACTCTCGGTTATCAATTTATTATGTTCTCCTTTGATAAACAATTTCTTGTACTTTCGCTGTTTTTTCTATTGTATCTATTGCCTGAGTCCAGTTAAATTGGGAATATAATCTACAATGTAATTATCATTATTTCGAAACTTCATTATTTCTTTGTAATTTATGGATGAATTATATTAAATTTAATCCTATTTTTTATATCAATTAATGTGCCAAAGTTATGGGCATTTGGGTCAATTTTCAGTTAAGTTTATCCTTCTTTACTGAGCAAGTGTATTCTCAAATGACCCAAAACAAAATTTGTACATGCAGATAATTTTAAAAGTATAACATGTTTTTTCATTTGCAAATATGATAAAATTATGGTCTAATCTATAAAACCCTTAAAATATCTTTCTTGTACAACTACAATCATTGTGTTTCCTAAAAATTGTATCTACCAGTCCAATACCTCTACTGACCAGATCTGTTACCAACTGGTAAATGGCAACACATTCCATACCAGAACTTGTAGCACACACTGTGACGTAAATATATTTACTTTTATTAACAATGATATCTACATTTAATTGTAATTGATGTTAACCTTGTAAATGTGTTACACACTCATGTAAAGTGTTCATGTGTTGTTATTAAGAAAAATAAGCACAGTTTTATGTTATTGTAATAGAACCAATTTAAATTTATTTGATAAGTTTGATGAGTTAAAGAAATTATTTTTAATAAATTATGAATATATACACATAATTTTAATAAAAATAATTAATCGTCTGCATAATTCCGATTAATCGATTGGCCGTATATTGATTAATTATTTGGTGGTATCCTGTACTTCCAATGAACACATACTATTATTTACAACACTGGTACAACCAAGTCTGTGAACTTCAAGAAAGAGGAGAGTGATACGTTATTGAAAGAAACTAGAGAGATCCAAACCTAACTTAGAGGACCGAACTCAATTTCACCAAACATGAAATGCAACAAGTTCATGCATTTTTTTCTACCAAGTCCAAAGGAATCACACGGTCTCAAGATATATCAGCTACTCAATAGGCTGAAAACATTTAAGGAGTTCAATATTTTGAGAGAGTTGGCCACAAAAAGTGGTCGGAGTTAGGACTATGAAAACCTTGTTGTAGTACCAACATCGCCATAAGTTATTGAGGAGATGATTAAGGTACGAGATCATATTTTCTAATTCATTTTAATTGTTCATTAATTCATAAGATTTTGTAAATTATATTCTACAACACAATTCAATTTTACTTGTATGCAGAAAGAGCCAGTCCGGCTGAACTACTACGACATCAAAAAATATTCCTAGTATGATTTGATGATGAGAATGTGTGCGTCAGAATAGCAAATGGTGCTATTTGCCCCAATACTTATGGCACCCAAAATGGTGGTATTGCCACTTGTCACATCCCGAGACAACCCGCCACGTATATATACGTCAGGCGTGTGCACATCACATACATTATCAATAATAAATACTCATGCAACATATTAAAATTAAACAGAGCCTTCTAACAACACAATTAGTTTTGAGTACATAATACACATTTAACATGAGATCAAGACAAATATGACAAACAACCGATAATTGCCATATTAGTCAATGTATCCACTTCTAAAGAGAGAATTTAAATTTAACTAGAGAAAATTAAAAAGATATTTGAGCCGTCTGCTCGTTAACTTCTTGAACCGCATCCCTCCTGTTAGTACTCCTCGTCGGCTTCATCATTTCCTAGAACCCACATAAAAGTGGAACGGGTGAGAGATCGAATAGTCTCTTAGTACGGGATTTAGTTCCAGTCCCTGAATTTGTCAAATTCACTTATGTATACAAACATGATATTAAAATTATATCATTGAAATGCAATCTTACTAATATTCAATTTAAATCACACACACACACACACACACACAATACACACTTTTTTAATCATCTTTCAAAATTCCGTTAATCTATTTCGTGTGCCTCACTAGGCGGTGAATTCATATGCCGCTAGGTCTTGGCGGTGATAGGACCGCTTCCGCCTGCAATCGCGTACGCGACAAGACCGCATCAGCCTGCAATCACATCCGTGATAGGACCGCTTCCGCCTACAATCACGTACGCGACAGGACCGCATCAGCCTACAATCACATATTTGACAGGACCGCTTTCATCTACAGTCACGTTAATGAGAGGTTTAGTCGAACCCAGACCCAATGTATACATTCCAACATGCGTTCAACGCATGTTGGCTCCTTTCCTTTAACTCATTCGTTACATTTTTTCGTTCGTCTTATTTAACACAACACAACGCCATGCTTAACACATCCTACTTACAAGTCTCATGATTAATATGAAATAATCCTATTAAATTTCTAAACAAGCCAAATGGGTCGTTCGATTCAACATGCACAATTCCATAAGTAAATAAATAAATAAAATGCATACAAAATGGTAAGTAACAATTTGACAATTTCCAGGAAACCCGTACCTGTTGTCGTGGGGTAGTTCGCTACTGCCTCTATGTTACTTATTATTTCCGAATTCAAACCTATACCATGTAATACGGTTCTAAATTAATGTTTGTATATATCGGTTTCTATTTATATCTGACGGTTAGTAAGTATATAATCCGATTGTCAATTCAAGATATGTATAGAATATAAATACAATCATCATGGAATTTGTTTCAAGGAGGGATCCGATTAAATTATGGGTAAGTGTCTAGAATATACATCTTTGTAATAAAAATAATTTCAGAGTTATCGGTGAATAAATTTCTAAAGTTATCGGTGAAAAAGTTACTATCAATTAAATAATAGATGAATATGAACTTGGGTGATATTGTTTTTAATTAAATTAAACCTCTGTGAACTCCGGTGCATTTTCAAAAGCTGATTAAACTTATGAGATCTAAAGATATATTGAATTATCATTTACCAAATAATTTGATGTAATTCCAGAATCCTCTTACTATCGAACCCTTCTTGAATTGCACCGATTATATAAAATAATAAATATAAGGAATCTTCTAAATAATTTTCAGAAATTATATAACTTTCAGAAATTTTTATCAAATAATTAAATATACGAAAGTATTGAATCTAGTCACTAAACACTACTTAAATGAAAGATTGAAATACCTTGATTTGAACGGTTTGGGTCTCCTAGTCTGGTTACCTGATAGCGAGATATTCAGATTTCAAATTGGATTGCAATGACAGTTTAGAAGCACTGCGACGTAGTTGGAATTCGAATCGGCATATGATTATGATATGAAACTTTAACGAAATATTCCATCTATTTGTCTCTCATTCTCGTTCCCGGTTTCTCTTTTATTTGAATCTATGAAATTATGAAATATGCAGAGACAGAAGGATGCATAAATAAAATAGATGCGGACAAAACTGATTTGAGGGGACGAAAATTTGGATTGCAATGGGAAGCGTCTTTTGATGGGTTTCATTGTATGTTTTTATTTATTTTCCAGATGGGTTCGGTTTTTAAAAATGTCGGTTATGGATTGAAAGGTTGGTTTTATATGGATAATTTAATGCATGGAAAATATAGAGACGTAAATAGAAACGGTGGCATACAGTGGAAACTAATAAAGTTTTTATAAAGAAATATATGGAAACAATTAAATTAAATGTCTCTACCAGGTTTGAAATTTAGGGAATAACATTTCTAATATATTATTATTTTTTTATTAACAATTTTATTTGTTAAGGCAAATTATTTTCCGAGACACTAATTTTTTTTTATTATAAATAAAATATTTTATCAAAAGATCAATTGAACTTCAAACTATTATTATTATTATTCCTTTTGATTACTTGTTATTGTTAAATTAATCTATTTATATGAAGGAAATAACTAGAAAAATATATAAAATATTTACATTATATTTTAATTTACCATATAAATTATGTAGCATTTAACTAATCGATTATATTTTTAAAATAAAACTTTCAATTAGATCGTAACTCTAATTACAAGGTGTTACACCAGTAGCACGAATACAAAATCAATGTCTGAAAATGATTTGATTAGGGATATTTTTTTTTCAAAAACATAATTTAGACGGAAATTTGAGATTGTTTCTTATGCAGTGTATTAGGCTCGGCTCTAGGGATAGCAGGTCGATATTTCCTTCTATGGGAAAGAGGCAAAGAGCTATGAAGTCCATCACAGGGATGTGAAGCCCATTACACAAAATGGAGAGAACCCATTTGCAGATAACTGTATATCCGACCCATTGAAGGATATTATAGAAGTACACTGTGAGTGATTTTACTAGAAATTAATATTCAAGGAGACCCTATTACTGCTTTACATGTCTTCACTCTTCTCATGAACCAGTTTGCTTCCCTTGTCCTGGGACTTCCTGCCCCCATCTCTCCACAACCTACACATGGAGCCAACATCTCTCTGTCTACTCCACCCTCTGTCTTTGAAAAACCTTCGTAGAAGTGTCAGAATTAGAGCCCCAAGTGATGCTGATCTCCCTGTTCTCACCAAGGCTCAAGACTAGAGTGCAGTCCAAATACAATCTCAGGAGTGCTGGGAAAGGTAATGTTTTGATCAATAATTATCCTTACTCTATACTGACAATGCATGGGGTAGCCAGTTTGTTTAGAGGTTACAACATTAGATTAGTGATTGATACTCTATAGACACCTGCGATTATCAAAACTATTAAGCAACTGAATCATTCAGATTTTGATTCCATGATTAATCAAGCCTTAGATGCATTGAAATCCCAATCTGATGGGTATTGTCTGATATTAGACTAGGATGATAGGAGTAATTATAGGTTTACATGAATATTCTTAATTGGAATATTAGGGTGATGAAGACCTGTAGAAAACAACAAATTCCAATAGACATTCTAAAAGACAATAAACTGATATCATAGCTATTCAGGAACCCAAAAAAGAAAACTTCACTGATAGGACTCTTAGATCATTATCTACTCATATAGATAAGTAAATGACTTCCTTCTAAAGGACAATCTGGGGGAATATTATTTGGATGTCCTAGTTCTATAGTGAGCATTGTAGACTGTTTGATTCAACAATTTACTCTTACACTTGTTTTGCAAAACGAGCTATCTTTAGATAGATGGATTTATGCAATAGTTTATGCTCCCATTGATAAACAACTTAAAACATAATTCTAGACTAAATTACATCTAGCTACCACATTTTGCTCTTATCCATGGTTAGTTAGTGGGGATTTTAATGCTCTTAGATATAGGTCAGACAAATCATGGTAAACTTTGACTGTAGGGTCAATAGAGACTTTAATGAATTCATTCAGGACTATGATTTGGTAGAGCTTTCTCTCAAAGATAGAAAATACACTTGGACTAATATGAGAGACAATTTGCTTTGTTATATAGAGTATTCATTTCTTCCTCTTGCTTAGATATCTTCCCCAATTGCATTGTCTCATCTTTAAGTTCATATGGTTCTGATCATTGTCCCTTAGTGAAACAAACCAATGTTGGTTCTGACCCTATATCTCCTAATTTTCGTTTTGACTACTCTTGGATAAAAGAACAAGATTTTGTTTACTTGATCCATCAATTGGTGGATGGAAAAACCTTTGGTTCCCATTGGTGATTTAACCTTACAATGGAAACTCAAACTTAAATTTCTTACAAAAAAAATCAAAGGTTGGGCAAAAAATCATTATGGGGCCAAGAAGAAAATGAAACAACAAACTTTAAGGAATTTACAGACATTAGAACAGCTTAAAGAATCTAGACCTTTGTCTTGTCATGAATATGATTAATTTTTACAATCCAAAACCACTCTTGATTCTATTTATCTAGAGGAAGAACTTCATTGGAAGAAAAGAGCCAAACAGAAATGGCTGGCAGAGGGGGATTTCAATACTAAATTCTTTCATAGGATTGCCTCACATATGCATAAAAAAAATCTAGAATAGTTAGGTTGGTAGATGGCCACTCAGAATATACTAGCTTGGTTGACTTACAAAAACATGCTAGTGATTATTATGAACAACTTCTAGGAGAGGCAGGGCATAAATATGCCAACTTAGAACTGGATTTTTGGCAGGATAGTGATCTCCTTACCCCCTCTGAACAACTTGCTCTGATCAAACCATTTACCTTAGAAGAATTAAAGAAAGCTATTTTTGACTCCAATCCATCTGGAGCTCCTGGTCCATATTGATTCTCATTTCTATTTTACAAATTCTTTTGGGATTTTCTCAAGAATGATCTGATGTTGCTATGCCAATAGTTTCATCAAAATTCCTTAGACCTAAGGCATATCAACAAATCTGTTATTTGTCTTTTGCCCAAAGAAAATGATGCCAATTCCCTAAAACAGTATAGGCTTATCAGTCTTTTTAATTGCAGTTTTAAAATCATGTCCAAGATGCCAACTTCTAGATTATAGCTAATTATGGCTAGAATTATTGATCATACACATGCTGCATTTGTTCAAGGTAGATATATACTAGATAATGTGGTGTTAAGTCAGAAAATATTGCATCATGCTCATTCAAGCAAACTCCAGGAGTTGTCATTAAAATTGACTTTGAGAAGGCTTATGGTAAAATTAATTGGGACTATCTCTTGGAAATGATGATGAGTATAAAATTTGACAATACTTGGTTAACTTGGATGTCTAAATGGCTAACTAGTTCTCAATCATGCCTTAATATCAATTGCCATCTGACTCCTTATTGTAAATGTCAAAGAGGAGTTGGACAAGGGACCCTTTATCACCTTTTCTTTATATCTTGACAGCAGACACTTTATGCAAAATGTTTAATAAGGGAAGAAAATTGGAATTGTAGGGTTAGGTTCACCATGTCATCATCATAGAGTAGTGACTAATTATCACTATGCTGATGACACTATCTTATTTGCAAAAGCGGATCCTCTCAATATAGAAATACTTTGGTGGACAGTGAGAGGTTTTGAGACCTTCTCTGGTATTAAAATTAATCTAAACAAAACAAAAATGTATCCTCTGAACATTTCACCTGATTTTGCCTCTGACCTAGCTAACATTTTTGGATGTAAGGTGGGAATTTTTCCTTTCAAATATCTAGGGTTGCCTTTCTCATGTACTAAACTTAGGGTTAGAAATTGGGATTTTCTCATTAGAAAATTAGAATCTAAGCTTCAAAGCTGGAAGAGTAGAATCTTGTCTTTGGGTGTCAGACTTACTCTTCTAAATTCAGCTCTATCTTTAGTCTCTTTGTATGCTCTCTCCATTTACCATATCCCTAAATCTGTTTTAAGTATAATCAACCGAGCTAGGAGGAAATTTCTTTGGCAGGGATATGGACCATATGGTATTAATAAATTCAAATATTCATTAATTAATTGGCCACAAGTTTGTTTACCAAAACAACAAGGTGGCATGGGTGTCTTAGATCTAGAATTGATGAATATTTTAATGTTAGCTAAGTGGAGATGGAAATTTAAAGATCCTTGTTACATGGGGTTATGGAAACAACTCATTATACACGATTACTATTTCAGTCACCCATTACATTCATATTCTCCATTATGGGAAGCCATTTTACAGTACCATTCTATTTGTGATAGATGCATGTCTTATGCCCCAAGCATGCAACATGATATACAATTCTGGAATGATAAATGGTATGGTGATTGCCCTTTAGCTATTTCATATTTTTTTTTTGTGTTTACTATTTGTAGAAATCCTAACATTACATTGCAGGAAGTAGTTGCCTCGCAAGGTATGGGGATCAAATTTGTCAGGACTCCTAAGGAGCTATGAAACATGAGTGGGATGAATTACTTCACATCATATTAGTGTTCCAATATCTCACCATCCAAGCTGACATCCATTGGGATCTAGAACATAATGGGCATTATTCAGTTCAATCCTTATAAGTTAGTTTTCAAGGAGTACGTACAAGAGTTACATACCATGCAAGTTTGGCAGCTTCCTATACCACCAAAAATAAGGGTCTTTATGTGGCTTTTGTTTAGAAATAAAATCCTCACCAAATCAAACCTAGTGAAAAGATGGTGGATAGGAAATCTAGCATGCCAATTTTGTTCAAATTCTGAATCTACCGATCATCTGTTCTTGCTATGTAGGAAAGCACGTCATGTATTATTTTGGTTAGGCAACTTCCAACTGTTCCTCCTTGAATGGCATAGCTTAGATGATATTCTTAGTATTAGTTATACTATGTCTTTGGTTAGATGCACTTACGTTTTGATCACGTTTAGTGCATATGCATGGACTATTTGGAATTTACGAAACAACATCTGTTTTAATAATGCAGCAGGCAGTACTGTCAAAACTATTGTACTCAATATACTTAATTTGGTGCTCTTTTGGACAGGAACTATTCCAGACTCCGAGGAACTGCATAGACAAGAGTGGCTGCCTAAGGAGGTGGAACATATACCGCTGCAGGAATGGGATCCGGTTAATGGGCAGATTGAGCACTCTTCAGAGTCGTCTTAGAGATAGCTCCTAGTACCTTCATCTCAATAGAAACTTTTGTTTGTGTTCCTTGTTACTGTGGAACCGCTACCAAAACTTGGTTATGCTTGGATGCTTTTTGCTTATATTAGGAGTGTTTTGTTTAGTTGGCAAGGATCTTCCATTTGGGATCATTTAAACTCTGTTACCCTTGTAAGTTTATTTTGTTTCTATATGAAACGGGCCTTGAGCCTTATTTCCAAAAAAAAACAAAAAATATTTTTGTTAATGTAAGATGAACATGGCTTAAGTTCGTGTGTTGACATATAATAAATTGTAAAGCTGTTATTGATGTCAATGAAAATCAAATTTTCTTACTCAAAAAAAGAAAAAAAAAAAAGAAAATCGATATTTTCGATGACAAATGCTGTCATTTATACATATACATATTCTAATTGCACGTTGTTATCTGCACTTTCGCTGCTCCTTCACTATCATATTTCTACATGGTAAAACTGGTAAATCATCATATTTCTCTGCTACTCCTCTATCACATTTCAATGAAAACTACAAAGCATGCAAAAGCATATGTTCAATCAAATTGAGTTGCTTAGGAACTCTCTTTTTTTCTTTGAGGATTCCATTTCTAGACGTTTAATAAATGACCTACCTTCAGATCCAGGCATTAGAATTCCAGGTAATCCTTTTTAGATGGATGCTTTGGCTCCAGGAACAGTACTTAATTAATATTTTGCACGGCCACCATGGCATTTCGTTCAATTTGTCTCCCTAAATATATATTATTGAAGTTGGGTCAAATTGACCGAGAGTTCATCAGACTAAAACATTAATTAATATTTTATGTGACAGAAAAACATATTGTTTCAAGAATGAAACTTTTAGTCCAATATGCAAAGAGAGGTAGAAAAACACGAATAGAATGTTTCAGAGTTGACTGTCTATCAGATTGTTACAGTAAAAAACAAATATTCACCATGTGCTAGAAGCAAACAATGAAAAAAAAAAAATAATAAAGTTACTTTTTTCACGAGAATAAATTAGAATTATCAATAGATAGAGGGGAAAAATAATGAAGGCAATAGTGACAAACGCTTTCTGGGAAACATACTAGAAAAATAATGACTTGATTAAAAAACTGGACTTGCTTGAATGATCTACCATTAGTGTCATCTCTCCTCTTAATTCGCTAGACTCCTAGCTTGAGATCCAACAGTGGAAGACAATTTGTTTCACCCACACTGATTCTCCCTTTTTCGGGATCGAAAAATTCCATGTTCACGCCAAATAGTCTAATTCTCTTTTCAGACTGTTGGCTGCAATATTTGATATCAGAGCAAAGGTTTGTCACTAACTCCTCCGTGAATTGTTTCACTTTTCTTCTGGAGCAATGGGTATAAGGGCTTGGCCTTATACTTATGACTTCAAGTGGACTCCGATGCCTATAACTAATAAAAAACCGGGTCTGAGATATTGAATCCCGTAAGAAATACACAGTGTCGCCTGCTGAGAGCTTCTTTTGCCTAACAAAGCGGCTCCATCCCTTGGTGAGAACATAGCTTTGGCTGCTACTCCAATAGGAGAAGCGGAAACACCAGTGCTCACCAGTGGTGCTGTCCTGGAAGATGAGGTGTGTGCCGGCAGCTGGAGCTTCCAAACATGGAAAGTGGCGCTCGGCATGCTGCTTTGGGACAACCAGGCGGTTCAGCTTGCCGACATCACTCGGAGTAACTACCTTCTCGAATAATGGTACCATGTTGAGGTTGTATTTTTCGAAAGAAGGGGCTTTTGATAGAGAGCCAGCTTGCCTAAATCTCAAATTAGGGTTTTTTTGCTCATATTTTTGGTGGCAGCTGAAATTTTCTTTTGGTTCTTCATGACATTGTTTGAAAATGAAGGTAGGGTTTTGTAATATTGGAATGTTTGGGGTTTTTATTGGTACATCAATATCCATTAGTCAGTTGCAATAATTTTGATTTGGTTCTAGTGGTTTTGGGATAAGAGAGGTATATATTGTAGCTGTTTCGAATATTTTATGTTTGATTTTGATGAAGATGAAGATTAAAGCACAATATAAGTAGAGGGTTATTTTGGGTTTTTGCTTTGAGAAGAATTTAATGGTGTTAGTTGGGAATTATAAGACTCTCTATTTATATTGCTAGGGGAAGGATAGAGGGAAACCGGAGGAGACGTGCATGGTTAGTGGTCTTTATAAGGTTTGTTTAAGAAACCACTTGATACTAATCAATTAGCTGATTTAGTTATAAAAAAAATCATATCGGCTTATTTGAATTTGTATATTGGAATTAAAAACAATGTGGTCCAAAACAAATATGCAATTTTCTTAATATCATATTATATATTTTTTGAACAATTCTAACATAAATCATTTGGAATGATTGTCAATACTCATTGGCTATTAAATAAGAATATAAGATGCTTAAACTTAAAACTCTCTCTATTTCATATTTACTTTGTCAACTTATATAAATTATGCATAATAATTATTTCCTCCAAGATTTCAATTTCTTTTCATATTTATTCATATATAATCAGCTGATGTTAACTTATAATCCATCAGACTAATTGTTTTTGTAAATTAAAAGCACAATGACTAAAATACCAATTAAATTTATATTTAACGTTTAATTACTTTTTTATTGTTAATTCTCCCTGAACAGGCATTGATAACCCTTGCTTATTGTCAAGGTTGTTCGAAGTACAACGACCGTCAGAATATGTCGTTTAAATTTGAATGAACTTGTATGAATTAGAAAATGGTTTCCTATAAACTTATTACGGCATACAAGAATATCCCAACTCTGTTTAATTAATATAGCACATGACATACAAACTAAATGGAAGGGCCAGGCTTTAGAAGTTTTACCAAAAAAATAAGTATAGATAAAATGTACGTATAAACTTATACATACATACATATATATGTATATATATGTTCATATACATATATATGTATGTACATACATATATATGTATATATATATATATATATATATATATATACATACATATATATATATATATATATGTATGTATGTATATATATATATATCGATATATATTTCCTTTAAAGTTGCAAGTACAAAGAGAACAAAATTGACTTGTGTTGTTTGTACAGCAAGCTAGAACGGTGCTTCAAGCTCAATATTAAAAAGATATAAAAAGTTTACCGCGTCTGCAAGCTAACATCCAGCAATTCAGTCATTTAATACATAGGTTTTGTTTCTTTTCATAATATATGCATATTCAGTCATGTCAAGCATTTATAAGTTACTAAGTACAATATAGTCTAATAAAAAAATGTACAGTATGGCACTTCAACCGTCATTGTTTGTGGTTAATTATGTAGGTAGAGGCATACATGATTCAAATTTTTAAGATATATATACTGAGAAACCAAAATAAAATTACGATATATTCACCCCTATGTAGTGATAGACTACTAGCCTGTGACTTGAAGGTTCCAGCAAATTGTCTCGCAATGTTTAACATATTTTCTTATCTTCTTCCAAGCTCGTTGTTTCTTTTGATTTAATTAATCATTTTACATGAACAAAAATACTTATAACCTAATTAATTCCTCCAAAGGACAAGCAATAATCTAACTAAATAAGCAGCAGCATCTTTGACCGTAGGAGGAATTTCAATTACAGCTCTCAAAAACCTTAAAATTACAAATTACCCCCTCTAAAATTCATATTATTATTTTTATCCTTCTTAATTTCATCAACTCACAAATTATTTCCATAGAGGAGGGTTCAAATGCACAATCATTTTGTGTTCCAATATGTTCTAGATCCTTTATCTATGTTTCCAAAGTCCGAACAGACAATCTGAACCGCTCAACATGATCTTCATAATAAAATTTGCGTTGAGACCAAATTTAATATTTTCTAGATTTTTTTTACTATATGTTTTGATAGGTACAATATCACTTTATCGGATGGTCCATAATCTCTTAAAAACAGTGATTTTGTATCTATCTAAAAAAATAGTAAAAGAATTCTAAAATATATATAAAATTTGGTCTCCAAGCATATTCTATTATGAAGATCATGTTGAATGGTTCAGATTGACCGTTCGGATTTTGAAAACACAAATAAAAGATGTGGAATATATTGAAGCACAAAAAAGATGGTGCATTTAAACCTGATGGGACTTGGTAATAGTAAATTCAAATATATGACTGATAGTTATTTAACTTTTTCGAAAATAAATATTTGTCAATCAATATGCAAGTTATTTTATGTTCAGAATATTCTATGTGACAGTATTTGTCTTAATTTTAAAATATACTCGTATCTTCAATAGTCAATCAATTGTATAAACTTTAAAAATAATAATATTAATTCATAAAATGCTATGTATTTTCTCATAGCTCACTCTATAAATTTTAATACAAATAACGACAACAACCACGTCTTTAGTTTCAAACAAATTGAGGTAAATTAAAACTGAAACCCCAATCGTAGTCACTCTATAAATTTAAATACTGACCTATTTTTATCTTACCGAAAATGAATAGCAGTACATACATTTATAACCCAATAATCAGTTCGCACATATTAGTTCGCATCTATTAGGTCGCACCTATTCTGAATAGAGATAATGTAGCACAATGTGATTTAATCTGAATTTAATTTCCAAAATTAACTTCTAATTTTAATCCAAACCAATTGGCCCTTGGCCATGAGACATTTCTAAAGATCTAACTCCCACGCCTTTCGGAGCCGTCTGTGGCCTCTACATTTTTATTACCATATGATTTATTGCAAACTCTATCAAAGTCGTCCGATTGTGACAACCAACTTATATTACCAAACTTGAACAAAAAGAGTGTGGGTTAGAAGATTTGGTTACTAATTTTTATGAGCAAAGTTAGCACGTGTTTTGCTCACCAAGTAGTTTTGCACGACTACAAATATATACGGATTAGTTTTAAACAAGAAATTTAAATTGTTGAAATCAAACTACATCACGAGTGATTTGTGTACATGCAAAATTTTAAAATTTTTTCAATTCATTTAGTACAAAGTCAAGCGGTAAAAAAATTGATGAAAAATAACTAAGAAAATAAATTATGAAATTTCAATTTTTTTACCGTTTGACACTGCACTAAAACAATTTCAAAATTTTACATGTAGACGTATCACTCTTTAAGTAGTTGGGTTTTAACTATTTGAAAACCAATCCGATAGATTTTTAATGAGTAGTAGGTTATATATTTGAATTCATATATTATAGAAGTGAGGCTATGGTATTATGCATATTACAGATCAATTTGTTCTATGGATTCATATATTTATTTTTAAAATTCAAACAATCGATCTGAACAATTAGCCATGATCTCCATATGAAAATATAATTACAAACCAAATTTTACATTTTTTAGAATTTATTTTCTATTTTTTATGATAGGTTGAAAATCACTATTTTTGGACGGTTCATAATTTTCAAATCAAGTGATTTTCAACCTATTAGAAAAATAATAAAAATATAAAATTTGGTCTACCAATACATTTTCGTATGAAGATTATATTAAGGGTTCAAATTGATTACTTGTAGTTTACCAACATAGATACTAGTCGATAATTTGGAGCAATGTGTAATATACATATTACCATAGCCTCAATCTTTTTTTTTCCCATTACTAACTTCATTGAGTAAAGGCAGTATACTCATTAGAAGGCTTGATAAGCATAACTCTAATATTAATCGGATTGGCTTCAAACGACAAATATTAGAAGGCTTGATAAGCATAACTCTAATATTAATCGGATTGGCTTCAAACAACAAATGTATATGAATTCAAAACAATTATTTTAAATCAAGTAATTAAGTGTGAATTATATAGCAGTTAGGAAGAATTATTTATTGTCAATTACGCATTTTAAAATGCGCGGAAAATAAACATGGGGATACTTGTGTGGTAATCTAATGGAGAGAGTTGTATAAACCTGAATTTTATATTTTGGTCAAATAGTACTTGCACTATTCCTAAACTAGCAATTATATATCGTTGAATTAGTTACTATTCTTAATAAATTTTCTCAATAATTCCGCACCAATATTTTTGTAGTGCAAAAACCTGTGATCGTGTCAGAGGCTAAGAACCAACTAGGCCACTTTGTCAAACAACTCGCGCGTGTTTACAAGAATTCTTACGATTTTGGGTACTATTGTTTTCTGCATTAACCAATCATTAAATTGAACTATGAATCATTTAGGTATATTCCCTTTTTTTATGGCAAGTCATTTAAAATAGGTATAATTTATATTCACCGTTGTCATATTAGAATGACAGCTGAATTATTAATGTTTAGTTATTTATATGAGGTCATTATTACAGCTAGCTTTCACTGAATTCTACTCCCAATTGACAAAATTTTGACGACAAAAATAAATTTCCTTATTTTAATATATGAATTTCACAAAATAAAAAACGTCTAGCTAGTTTAGTCTTACCGATTATTACAACGTGTATATAAATATCGTTAGAGATTATTATATATAACATTCTTGCTATAGTTGTATACTTGTATTATATATGCAGAGGACCTAAATAGCTATAGTTCTACTATAGCTTTTTCAGACCATAAAAGCTACGCTTTGAGATAAAAGTGCGCTATTTCAGCTACGACTGCTATAACTGTAATAGCTAACTGCTATTACCGCTACGCTCTAAGCGATATTGCTGCCGCTATGCTACATGGACTTTTTTTGGCAATTTACATGAACTTATGTACTTATATTCCTATTTCTGATGTTACATGGTATGCTATAATAAGTATGCTAAACCAAACTATGTGTTTTTTTTTCTTATTTACGATTTAGTCTCTCATTTTATATCGGAAAATATTAAATATTAATTTTTTCTTTTGTTTGCTCTTCGTCTAGTATTCTTAAAATTATCATTGTTCGTTTCGTTAAAAGATGATTTTGATTATTATAATATATATAATATTCAAATAGGTATACTAACTTCATTTTCATTTATAAAATTAATTAGTTTTCGTCTATTATAATCAGTAATACTATGAAGTATGAAGTATTAAATAATGTTACATAATATATCCTCTCTTGTTTTCCTTCTTATTTGTATGATTGAAAAAAGTATAGACATAGATTAGTTATCATTTTAGTTGCTACCCAAATTCTCTAATACTGATCATGTTGATAATTAGTAGAAATATAAACTATAAATTTTGAAAAAAAAAAAAAAAAACACACAATGTATAATAACTTTCGTTATAGTTGCGCTATTTGCAATAGCTTTTATTTTTTATTTTCCCACTATACTGCTATAATCGCTATTTAGACCTTGATATTCAGTCAATCAAATATATATCTGCCCCGTCTCCCCCAAACCAAGCACACCCCGCGCGCACATATATATTATAATAGTTTGATATTATATTAGCAACTAATTATTATTAAGTGTTTCCCGCTTCCCCCGGATTTTGGGAGGAAGAATAGTTGATAGCAACTACTTTGCACCTTTCAAGCAAAAATAGATTATAAGGACATCAAGTCATATTATATTATAAGTACATAGAAGTACAGTTTTCAGCTCCTCAATGCAATCATGTCATATTGTAAATGTTTTCATCCATCGAATCTTCTTGTTCTATCCTCATATATTTTGATTGGACGACTCAATTATTTTTGTTTTCTTTTCTCATTTTAGAAACATATATGTATTTGATGTGTTTAAGAGGTAAAAAAGTTTATTAATATAATACAATCTTTTTGTATTTCTCTACATAATTTGACACAGGGAATTTTAAACTATCAATTTGAGCCGCTGAATATGATTGTTTTACTCAAATATGATATTGGCTCGTCATGTGTCTGGTACCAACAGTTTAAATTTTTTCATGTAACTAATATATTTGTGAATACTTTATATAGCGAGAGGGCCATTTTTTTTTTTTTTTATAGAGTTCGTGGAAAACTGCCATCCAACAACTTGTATTTATAAAAAGAAGTATTGACAATAGAAATATAGTACTTCTTTTGTTTATCATAAATTTGTAGAAGTCTGTGTAAAATTATTTTATTTGGGATCCATCTAATTGTACCCAAGAATTTGTACCTACTTTTTATCCAAATCAACTGCCATTTGACTGATGGAAATACTGTAACAATAACATATAATACTGTAACAGACAATATCTAATATTGTAAAAGATAAGATCATTTTTAAAAAAAATGACAACTTCTAACTTCCAGCCTCTTTGTACTTGTACTTTGAAACTTGTTGTACTTTGACAGTTAACTGTACTTTATTGTACTTTAAAAACTGTCAATTTGTGTACTTTTTCCTTTCTAGAAGTTTTTAAATTTTTTTTCAAAGTTTTTCCTATCGTTCTAGAAGTTTTCAATATTAATTTTTTGTATTTTTTAAATTTCTCATTTTTTTATTTTTTTAAATAATCTCTAAAAATT
>JAJHPF010000001.1:9401250-9851250 GCA_024447775.1 Carex cristatella | reverse complement strand
TCTTACAATCTCTATTTATATGTTTCAAGGCTTACTAGCCGTTAGAAATAAAACAATAAAAAATGGTACAAAGTACCAACGGCTATATTTAACGGCTCTAATAGCCGTTGCTATTTTCAACACTCCCCCTCAAGTTGGGCGTGTAAATATCGATTAGTCCTAACTTGCAATTATTATCTTCGAATGATCTTGGATCTAGACCTTTTGTGAATATATCCGCCAATTATTCTTCACTTCGTACAAACAGTCTCTATTTTCTTAGCTTGAACTTTCTCTCTAATAAAGTGATAATCCACTTCTATGTGTTTCGTCCTTTCATGAAACACCGGATTCGATGCGATATGTCGAGCGGAATTATTATCGCAATACATCTTTATGGGTTGATCACATTTGATGCCCATGTCTTTAAGCAATTGTTTGATCCATATTAGTTCACTTGTGGTGGATGCCATGGCTCGATACTCCGCTTCCGCGCTTGATCGAGCTATGACATTTTGTTTCTTACTTTTCCATGTGACTAAATTCCCGCCTACAAATGTGCAAAAGCCGGTGGTGGATTTTCTATCAAA
Source organism: Carex cristatella (assembly GCA_024447775.1). Classification (NCBI taxonomy): domain Eukaryota; kingdom Viridiplantae; phylum Streptophyta; class Magnoliopsida; order Poales; family Cyperaceae; genus Carex; species Carex cristatella. The sequence goes on along the minus strand of JAJHPF010000001.1, from coordinate 9,850,681 downwards.
GCTACCGACCCAATCTGCATCGGAATAGCCACATAGTTCATTAGAATTGTTATTTGTCATTTTTATACCCTTTCCAGGATTTCTTTTTAAATATCTTAATATTTTATTTGTGGCCTCTAAATGAGGCGTTTTTGGTGCATGCATAAACTTACTAACTTGACTTACCGAAAAGGAAATGTCCGGACGTGTTACCGTAAGATAAATTAATTTCCCTATAAGTCCTTGAAATTGGGTTATGTCTTCTAACGGTTCACCATCCTCGGTATTTAATTTATATTTGGTATCAATTGGTGTAGATGTCGGTTTACAACCTAGTTTACTGATTTCTTTTAGCAAGTCTAATGTATATTTTCGTTGTGAAATAAAAAGACCTTTACTTGAAAAAGCTACCTCTATACCTAAAAAATATTTTAAGTAACCTCGATCTTTAATGTCAAATTTTCCTTTCAATTGAGATTTAATTTTCTTAGTTTCTTCTAAATTATTTCCGGTGATTATTAGGTCATCAACATATACCAACACAATGGTTATATTTTTTTTTCCTTCAATTTTGGTAAACAATGAGTGGTCGGCACTACTAATTTTAAAATTACATAATAATAAATATGACCATTGACTTATTTAGCCTACAAACTATATTAGAAAGATTTTGCATTTTATGGCCCGGTGGTAATGTCATATACACCTCCTCTTCAAGTGTCCCTTGAAGAAAAGCATTTTTTTCATCAATTTGATATAAATTCCAACCATTATTTACCGCAATCGAAAATAAAATTTTAACGGTATTCATCTTTGCCACCGGTGCAAAGGTTTCATTATAATCTATACCATAGGTTTGGGTATATCATTTGGCTACTAATCGTGCTTTATACCGTTCGATGGAACCATCACTATTAAACTTGGTTTTGTATACCCATTTACAACCAACGGGTTTTCCATTTTTTTTGGTAATGGAGCAAGTTTTATTTTTTTCAAGGGCTTTTAGTTCTTTTTCCATGACTTTGCACCATACCGGATTTGTGATCGCCTCTTGGTAACTATTTGGCTCACTTCCTTTCTCAATAGAAGCAAGAAATGCATGGTATTCGGGTGAGATATTATGGCATGATATAAAGTCTTTGTATAGGATATTGTACCGCATTAGTTATATAGTCTCTAAGTTTGATAGGTGGTTGGTGCATTCTTATGGACCTTCGTACCATAATATTTTCTTCTTCTTCTTCCTCATTATTATTATTATTATTATTATTATCATCATCATCATCATCATCATCATCATCATCATCATCATCATCATTAGTATTATCATTATCATTATCATTATCACTATCATTATTATTATTATCATTATTTATATCTTCTTCATAGTTATCGGCTTCCATTTCATAATCCGTATTTGGTATGAAATCTAGGCTAGAAGTTATTGGTCTAGATTGATTATTTTCATGTGGTTTTTCGGTTATCTCACTATTTTTAAAATATGGTTCATCTTCACAAAATATCACATCTCTAGATATAAATATTTTTTTTTATTAATTGGATCATAGCACTTATAGCCTTTTTTAGAAGATGAATATCCCAAAAAAATCGTTTTTGTTGAAACAAAATCCAACTTATCATTTCTTTTAATTTTAACAAAGCATACACAACCAAAGACTCTCAAATAATCAAGATTTTTTTTTTGTTGGTAAAGAATTGCAGTTGGACTTTTTTTTTTTAAAGTAACACTAGGTAGCCTATTAATTAGATGTGTAGCACAAAGGATGGCATCCGACCAATATATTTTTGGAACATTATTTTGAAATAATAATGAAAGTGTAATTTCTAATAAATGCCTATTTTTTCTTTCCGACACTCCATTATGGTGGACTCCTTCATTCTTTGTTTCTCCGCCACTTTCCAACCCCTCGGTCCGAGATAAGGATATAAGAACCAACACCGATCTCGAGTGTGATCCTCTTTTTTGCAATTAGTACATTTATCGGGGTAGTTTTGGCGATTTGTAAGACTACGAGACATTTTCAGATTTTATTGAGAAGAAAAATGAAGGCTTAGAGCTTTATCGGGTTATTGGGTATTTTTATCGGAAGCTTGGAGCTTTATCGAGTATTGTTATTGGATCATCAGAATTGCTCTGATACCATGTTGAATTTATCAGACAAAGGAGAAGAGATTATGTTTATTGGAAGGAAATAAATATGTTGTATATTGATTATTGTATCATGATATGGTATCTTACAATCTCTATTTATATGTTTCAAGGCTTACTAGCCGTTAGAAATAAAACAATAAAAAATGGTACAAAGTACCAACGGCTATATTTAACGGCTCTAATAGCCGTTGCTATTTTCAACAGCATACCAGCACCTTATCTCACGTACCAGTACATGTACCAGTGTCCTCTTATCATTGAAAATCATGCCGTTCCTCTATCTCCTAAGCACCCACATCCCGGCAGCCTATGCCATGTCCCACCCAGCTCTGGAGCCTGGCCACAGTGTAATGCCATTCTGCCATGATTCAACCATAGCTGTTGTATCAGATGAATATTAGTACCCGGTAACCCAAAATTGAGGTGCACCCCACAAGTCTCATCAAGAATTGCATAGCATAAGCAGTGCCAGTGACAATACAGAAAATCAAAGAAAAAAAGAAGATGAAATTGCAATCAAAATGACTACAATAAAGGCGATTTTTGGAACCCAGGGGTAAATTTTTAAAACTACAAACAAACTTTTATAGAGATAATACAAAGGATTACACATACATCAAAGCTCAAGTAGGGCAATAACAAGTAACTTGATATCCTTAGTTGCATCTCAGAGTCCATGCCAGTAAAGTTTTGTACCAATCAGTTGGATATCCTTGGTAGTCGGATAATAATCAAACAAAATTTGAATTGTTTTTTTTATCATTGGTTTCACAATTTTTTTCCAGTATTTTTTAATAACTAAGATATTTGTATGGGGTGAACTAAACACAAATGAGAAACAACAATGAACGTGCTCAAAATTAAATACCTAGCGGCATTCAAGCATTTTCAAAATTAAATACATGCCAGAAAATCTGAAGCCACAGGTATGATTGGCGACTGAAAAGAAGATGAAAGTCATGAAACTGCAATGAATTTGTACAGGAAAAACAATTGTCTTACCTGCTTCAAATTTGTAGAAGCTGCGACAGGGCGCAATGGAGCCCTAACGCTTGAGAGAAGATCAGCTAGAGGGCGCGCTAAGAGAGAGACTCCGGTGAGGAGAGAAAGGAGAGAAAAAGATATTACCGGAGTTGAGAACTTAGCATCGAATGATTTGACGGTAAACGAATTTAGATTTCTGAAATCAAAGTACGAGCTTGAAGGATGATGGCAGAAGGAAATGCGAGGCAACAATGAAGAGACCTCCTTCAACGCAACGAGAGTCGGAGGGAGAGGAGATGGTGGTGAGAGTCTACTGGATCTCTTTGTTCTTCGCCTGAGAGATGAGGGAAATGAAAGAATTGAGTGAACGGAGAACGTTACTCATTTTTCCATCATCATACAGGTTATCAACTATCACGAATCTTAATTAGATCTGACGGCCAAAGTCACTTGTGGGCAGGATTTTCCTGCCCCCAAGGGGGCAGAGGATTCGATTCCCAATTCATAAGGTTCTATGTTTGTACAACATTGGTTGGCTTACACACGGATTAAAAACAAGATGAAACCGCAAGTATTACATATCTTTTAATAAAGAAACAATTATCACCAATTTTATCAGCACTAAATTACCAAGAACGAAACTACACACTATATTATTCCAATTTTCAATAATTTATTACAACTCTTTTGCTTTTGAACTCTCTACACTGCATAACAAAAGATCATTCTACTCACTCCTAAATAAACTTTCAAACTAGAAATTCAGGACAAGCCTTTCTTCAGCCCTTGAGCTGAAGATTATTCATACAATCTTCTCTACATATCGTGTTAGTTTGTTGCAAAATAAAGTGATCATATTAACATTCATCTTTTTTTTATATATCATTTTTTGCATGGCCCTTTTTAACTATTTCTAATTGAATCCTGCACTTCTTGTAGTTAACTAAGTATACATTGTCTGATCTTTTTTTTCTTTTTTCAGATACAAAATCTGAAACAGCATGCAAGAAAATAGGGTAATCACCAAAAACTCACTTCCTTTTTCAGAGCTGAAACTGATTCTCACACAAAATTTGTTCTTGGTTGATCTGGCCAAATTCCGGAGGCTTGCATTCTGCTACTCTCAACCATAATAATAAACACATCTCTAATAATTAGGAAGATATATAGATTCTAAATTAGAAGGGAGGAAATAGACCCAACAGTGTTATTACTATAATATGATCCCTAATTGCACATGCTAGGCGCTGTACCATCGTAAATCTTTTAGCTATTTTTAAAAGTGGGGACTGTGTAATAGTTCATGACTTACAAGTTACTATTTCTGCCCAAAAGTTGGACGACAGCACAATATAGGAGAGAAATCTACCTAAAATCTCCTAGCATGGGCCACACATGTTCAGAAACGTGAAACACTTGTACAGAAAAAAATATTACTGTGAAATTGGGCCGCTGGGGGAGGAGGCGGGGAGGTTACAATTAAATGGGAGTCCAATCAAAATTGCTCCATGCGCTCATCTTAATTCTTTTGGAAAGATCAAATTTTAATTTAATTCGGACCTGTTCCATTTCTATGGCGAGAATGAAGGAAATTATTTTGGATAAGAAAAGCGAGTGTCTTGTACTACTGTGGACCGTAGAACTGAATGTACAAGTTAAATTTCATTTTAATTAGGAACACATTTCATTTCACGGGCTCTTTTCTCTTCTTTTTTTTCTTACCTCTTTTATATATAATTTGTAAAAATGATATGCAATGGAAACCAAATTGTATGTCTAATTGTAATATTAGAAAGCAATTGTTGCATCGTTGTTCAATTTTTCAAACTTTTATTAGTATGTGGTGTTATGTATATATAAGTATGTATGGGTATGCTTGTGTGTGTATCCATGTGTGGTTTTGAATTGTCTGTAATGTAATAAAGAGTTTGTGTGTGTACGAGTGCTTCTGCATGCATGTGACTGTGTAAGTCTACATGTGCTTTTGTGTATTTTTGTATGTGTGTACATGTAGATGTAGCTAAGTATGTAAATATGTTGGATCCAATTTAAGCCACCATATAGGTACCATTCACTTGTAATACTGTTGACCAATGATCCTTAACTCGTCTTGATTTAGTGAGACATGTTATAAGGGTCGTTTGATGCACTTCCAAAATCTCATTATTTTCTGATTTTCGGGACATGAACATATTTTTCATAAGTTGGAGTATAACAATTTACAAAGCAACTTAGCTAAATAAAACAATCGGTATATCGACTTTGTGTGGTTCAAGCAAAAGAAAGCGACAACTCACAATCTCAGGTGAAGCCGCTGACGTGCGCAGGAGTGGGTGGCAGAGGGGGTCGCGACTTTAGGGTTTTCTTTTTAAATTTGGGGAACAAAATGGGAGAATGTAGATTGGGATATTATAATTACTCTTATTTTTAATAATACTAAGTACGTACAGTTTTTTGTATGTTTACTTATGTTGTGTGTCTTTCTCAATAATGTGAGATGCCTTCAATTTAATTTTTATACCATCGTTACATATGTACTAATATTGATATGCTTATTTATACAGTTTTTGATATGCCTATGTAATGCTTTAAGTTTGTTATATACTTATATACACCAAGATGCACCATTTTCATAATGTATGTAAAATAGTAGTTTTTTTTATTTTTTATAAAGTGAATGGCTTTAAATGTCTAATGACGATTTCATATATAAACTAATAGTTACGTGATGTGTGTGTGTATATATTTCATTCTGTATGTCAATCATCACAGCGGTAACAAAGCGAGACTCAACTCTAGTTTTATTTAAAAAATATCATACCATGAAGGAAAAAGTTCATTGGATCCGTCCATATAAAAAGAAATAAATTAATAATGTAACAACTTATTCACGTGAGTCGTGACTAAGCAGTAAGCACTAATTAATCTTTACCAATGTCGGCACCCTTATTTATTGTGCAATAAGTACTACATAGTTGTATTTTGAATAATAAAGTACACAATAATCCAACCAGTTGTCGAGACAGGCTTTGGTCATTTTTCTGAACTTGGAACCGGAGAATCCGTAATTGTTTTCTCCCTTTCATCTCCTTATAATTCAATTTTCACTACAAAAATTTATCACCTAAATATTCTAGCGGCAGATTGTGAACTAAATGTGTAACTTCCATGCACTACTTTGTGCCAGTATGTAAAAGATTGAAGACAGAAAAATATTTTTCTGAACAGAAACAAAATTTTATTTTCTTTCTCGCTTACTCAATTACATAGAGTTATGTGGTATTTATAACAGTAAAACATTCATAAAATAAATACCCACAACTTTACTAAATTAAGTACCCACTACACAATATGCTAATAATAACTAACCACTATGCCAACTAATCCTAAAATAACTATGCTTAAAATAACCAACACATAAAATAACCAATGCAATTCTTATACATCTAAAAACTACTTCTAAATGAACTTAACTCATGTAGAGATCATCTAAAAATAATTTTGAATTAATTTTCAACAGTTTTCTGACCGGAGTATAAATTAAAGTTCATATGCATTCATTGATAAATGCTGGTAGAAAGAATATCCACCAGGAGTAGGGTCTGATAAAACATCATACAAAAAGAAGCTATAAGAATCACAAAACAAAATAGATAATGAAATCAATGCTGGAGAACTAATTGAGAACCACACTGTTACTCATAGATTTGATATCTTCAATCAGCCTGTGAAATTCTCTAAAAGATGAGCCTCCCTCAGCAATGCTCTCCTTCACCAAATTAGCCATATCTCGTGCCGATTGCCTAAACCTTGCAGCTGATTCGCCCTCCATCATCTCTCTTACCATCTTCTCCACCACTTCCCGGTTGCATATGTCCTTCATGTCCAACCCAATCTGCCAAATCTCGCTAACAAATCGACTGTTTATTTGCTGGTCCAGAATGAATGGGTAGCACAGCATCGGCACACCTTCAATTATACTCTCCAGAGTTGAATTCCATCCACTATGTGTTAGAAAGCACCCCACCGCCGGGTGGGCTAGCACTTTGCATTGCGGAGCCCATGAGATGATCTTTCCTTGTTCTTCTGGCAATGATTTCTTAATTATATCATCTGTCCATCCAGGACCTTGTACCATATCTGGTCGTAGAACCCAGAGAAACTTGTGGCCACTGTTAACCAAACCAGAGTAGAACTCATGGAGTTCTTCCCGCATCAGCGTGGTGAAACTCCCAAAGCTAACATAGACCACTGACTTGTCCGTCTGTGAATCGAGCCACTTGAGGCATGCGTTATCCTCCTGCCAGAGACTTGATGTGTGCTGTGATGCATCATTGCAGCCATAAGCAGAGCGGTACGATTCGAGAATTGCATGGAGAGGACCCACCGCATAGGTCACAGGGATTTGTGACTGGATGTTATGAACCGCGGTAGATTCCAAAACTTGTGTGGTGTTAAGGATGAAACCCCTCGCTTTACCGCTGTATGCTGACACAGTGGCCATGAACTTGAGTTTGGGATCATCTGCATTTTTGGCTCTTCTGAGAAACTCCGGTAAGTCTCTTCGCCTAAGTAAACCCTCCATCCCTGTCACCCCTTGGACTAACTCATCTAAATCAACACCTTCCCCGAACGGCAACTCTCCGTTCTGAAATAATTTTGGTATGCAAAAGTACGCCCAGATACTACATGCACTAGGCGTTCGGAAGGACAAACACGGTAAACCTATCTCTTGTGCCAAATCCACAACAAAGGGAAGAAATCCATCGACTATAACACATGTTACCGGTGGAAACACATCGAAGGTATCTTTACTTGTCTTAGCTAGCAGAAAATCACGTAACAAGTGGCCGGAGTTCATGTTCAATGACTCGGCAACATCTATCAAGAGGGAAGCGTCACGAGGCTGGTCGTCAGGGAGACCATCAGGGATGGATTTGAAACGAAGGAGAGGGATGGCGGGGAGAGAAGCAGAGCTAAGACAGAGGCGGCGGCAGGTGTCTTCGGTGTTGAGTACGGTCACGTGGAGGCCAGCAATGGCAAGGAGTTCAGCCAGCTTCATCATGCAGTTCAGTGGACCCTGGGATGGATATGGGAAAATCAGCACGTGTGGGGTGTTCTTGTTTGGTGCCATGGCCGGAAATGGTGTGTAGTGTGTTACTGTGTTTTACCTCTTCCTCCGACTTCAATTAATGAGTTCTGTCTGTCTGATCGGTTTAGTTGATTTCCATGTGGAAAAATATATTTTGATAGTCATACATGACAGAGATCTGATATTATTTATTTGAAACTCTGCTAGAGTTCTGCTTGAAGCCAATTAAATATTATTATTATTTAATGCAATCGTGCCATTAAACTCTGCTAGAGTTCTGCCTGCGTGCCATTAAACTTAAAAAAAAAATTATCTATCACAATATCAAATTAGAATTGTTCAAATATTATTATTATTTTGTTTTTATATACATCAATAATTCTAATATTAACATTCAGATTTAATTATTTTAATGTATTTTTACAAGCTTTTAAAACTGATCAAAATAAAATCAAAACATCGTAATATTTTATATGCTTATAGAGAAAATAATATAAATCCGATTTAAAATTGGTCTTTTGATATTTGAGTTTTAAACATAATCTTCATTTTTTAAGATCAAGTTGGCACGTGTACATCACATGCCACATGAAATACTTAATTTGCGCAGAATCAGCTGTAGTCACAGCATATATTATTTATTTCACTGACGCACTGATTCTTACACAGGATATACTAATAATATTTCAAAATTAATTTTACTATTATATGAAAAATATTGTTATTTTAAAATTGTGCATCAAAGTTCTATGAAATTTCAAATTTCAAAAGTTATAATACTATTTTAACTCAACAATTCAGCAATGAGCAGACTTAACCGTTGGATTAACGGATACATGTGTTTATAAATAGATGGACCATCTTGTGGGAATCTATCTGAGCTCAGCGGTGTGCTGGTAACATTCTGTAATTAAATTTTCAATGCAGGGTTTAATTAATGCATACAGCAAGAATATTTAAGAATGGAGAGTTAAATCATTGCTGCTGAGCAACACAATTGAATTGAGGCTGCAAAAAAGTCAAAGTATCTATATATAAAAAATATAAAAAATAATCGTCGAAATATACACCCTGATATACGTTTACATATTCACAAGAAGTTAAAGTAAGGGTGGTGAACAATGCAAAAGTTTTCAAGAAGATTTGCTTACCTTCAATGTAATATTTAGACAATCTTAAATTAAGGATATTAAATAGCAAGGAAAATGAAATATGTTGTTAAGGAAATATGTACTGGTAAGGAAAAATGAATTTAAGGCAGAATATACACTACAGCAAAAAGTACTATCAGCGATCGGTATCAGGACCGGTGATTTCGCCGGTCGCTGATGTCTTTTTTTTTTCTTAAAAAAAAAATTCGAAAAATTATTGGAGACGAATTATTTTAGCGACCATTTCAGCGACCAAATCCAACACCCGTCTCTAATAGCTTTGGGCATAACAAAAAAAAACATAACGCCGTCTCTTTTCCATGCCGGATCCATCACTTATCCGCGCCAGACCCATCTCTTCTCCTCCGACCTATCTCTTTTCCTCACCTCAACTAATATAGCAAAGAAGACTTCCTCGATCCCGATCTCGTCTGGCACCGCGTTCTCCTCCCCCACACTTCGTCGATCTCATCTGGCGCCAGACCAGCTCTTCTCCCCAACGCAGCACCTCAATCCCGATCTCGTCTGGCACCGCGTTCTCCTCCCCACGCAGTGCATCTGTTGGCTAGTCGATCCCTGTCGCTCGTCTCTTCTCTTGATCAGTCAAGCGAAGTCCCAGCAAATCCCGACTGGTATTTCTCTTCCCTCCTCTCTGATTTTGCACCATTCTACTTCAAATAGCAAATTTGTGTTTTGAGTGAAGAATAATTTCACAAGGTGGAACTTCATTTGCAATTAGGTTTGTTTGGAACTTTAGTAGCAATTTAGGTTTTTTTGGAACTTTAGTAGCACTGATCTTGTGTCCTAATGTCCCTGTGAATTGATTGGAATTTAAAGTAGCTTTGCTGTATAGTTACAGGTGGTAAATCAGCTCTAATGCACAACAGTTGTTCGACGAAATCTTCAAATGAGATTTTGATATAACTAGATTGCTTTATTACAATCCACTGAATTTTGGGAACTTACCGTAGGTTGTGGCTTTATGTGTGACTCGTATTCCACAGGTGATTAGTCACACATATTACAATCCACTGAATTGTTCTGACTAAAATCAATTTCCCAAGGTGATTAGTAAACATTTAATTAGATAATAAATGAAACAATATATACATTTGTGTTTGTTCTAACAATACACAAAGTGGTTCTTAATTCATAACCATGCTGCTACAGATGGCTACTTGAGCACCTAAGGATGATTAAACTTGAAAGTTCAACACTAGATCCTGATTTGTCGTAACATAAAAAATTCAAAACCAAATTTTAAGGAAACTGAAATCCAAAATTATGATTTCTATAAAGATTAGTTGAAGCTGATGGTGTGACCAATTACATGTGTGACTTCCAGTGTTCAGTGATACCCAGATTTATCTTTTACTTTTATTATTTTGTTTTCATGTTAGATATTTTTGTACGGTGAAACATTTCATGACAGCGATTATGATCCATTTTTGCGGGTGTTTAATTATCTTTAAAGACAACCTTTCTAGATATCGAAATTTTTGTAAACAACATCACTTAAAGTTGATATTTAAGTTTCAGATTTTTCTAAAATAAAATATCCAACCTTACCTAGATTATTGCTGGACTTACCAGATAAAACCTGCTCTGTGATTCAACTTTGGTTTTAAACTTTCCTGTCGTAGAAAAGAAAAAGGACAGAAAAAATTCCAGACAAAACAACTTTTTTGCACTGTGGTAAGTTTACCAGTTTGTTCCCTTAATTAAATATATTGGAGCTTGTGAGTGGCATCATTTGTGTGTGTGGTTCTCTTTTGTCAAAAAGATGGAACTAGAAGAGGTGATATTGTAAAGACTTGAGAGTAGGTACGATGCTCATCAGATTTATTTTGGTTCGGTGGGTTCAATTTGTAATTCTGTATTATACCATTGGAATCATTTGTGGACAAGGTTCCTTTGCTGGTACAGTTACAGTTCTGGACAGGGATTTTCTGATAGCAATTTTATATCTTGTATCTATTTATGGGTTGCGTCAGTGTTTTATTTTATTTTATTTTTCTCATTCTAGAAAGGGAAGTTTGATTAAACTTTTTCAATTCAGAGCTCTTACAACAGCCGCATAATTTTCAGGTTAGCCTTGGTTGTGTATTTGTTATCCTGCCTTGCGAAATTTCGTGTGCATCCTAACTGTAGATCAATTGTGTGTACAAGCAGCATTATTATAAGGTACCATTGCTACCACGCTTTGATTTTACCCTTTGCTGTGGACCTGTATTATATATGTTAATATATTCAAACCAAATTTGGTGCTTTGATTATGGCAAGAGTTGCATGGTACCAGTTTTTAGTGTAAATATTCAAACTGCTAAAATCAGTTTTTCTTTCACTGCTCCCCATGTACCAGTCTGTATTTTTTTTGCTTTTGTAAACTTCCGATAGTAGAATTTAGGTAGATTTGTGGAAGTGATTTGACTAATATATTAGAGATACTAGTTTCTCTGTACTGGGATGCCAGACCTAAAAATCTGTTAAATTGAACTTAAATGATGTTTTAAATTGATATGGTATTAATGCTTCAGTGCTATTTGGGACCAACGAAGATTTCTGCATCACATGCCTTTGCGGGTGACTGTAAAAAAGATTTCATTAATTTTAAAAAAAGATAAATCCCTTATGATTGGTACCTATTAAATCGGGACCAAAATTAATTTACAAAGATGTTTAAAATTAACTTTTACCAGCTAGTTCTGTACAGTACCAGTTCAGTAGAGATATGGTATTAATGCTTCATATTAGAGTTTTCCATAATTATTAACTATGAACAATCTTCATTTTCAGGAATTTATCTCACAACAATTTAACAGGGCCTATACCTGATTTTCTGGCACTCTTGCCATTGCTCCGTCTCTTCAATTTGATGTTATTTGGTAGGGTGTTTTATGTTTTTTGGTATGATATTTGATGTTATATACTTGATGTTTGATGTTTAGATGTTTTTGTTGTTTGATATCTTGTTGTATGTTCATATTGAAAGTTTACAAATTGACTTGAAAATACACGATAGTAGATATTAAATCGATTAATTACAAAAATAAATGACAAAAAAATAATGCGAAAAATATTAGATATTGAATTGACTAATCAGTGACCGGGATTTAAATATTAGTGACCAACATATTCATCACTGAAAACAGGTATCAGTGATCGGATTTTAAATATCAGCGGCCAACATATTCGTCATTGAAAATAGGTATAAGTGACTAGATTTTAAACATTAAAGATCAATATTTTGGTCTCTAATAGAGTATCAGCGACCGGATTTTAAATATCAGCGACCAATATATTCGTCACTGAAAACTGGTATGAGTGACCATATTTTAAACATTAGCGACCAATATTTTGGTCACTAATAGAGCATCAGCGACCAAAAAAGTTTGGTCTCTCATAGAGTATCAGCGACCATAATGACATCAATCAGCGACCATGTGATATCATCCCCTGAGTATCAGTGACGGAGCATCAGCGACCAGCCATTTGTGACCAAATTTGGTCGCTGATAAGTATCAGCGACCTTTAAACGCAGTTATTATCAGCGACCAAATTAGTGGTCGTTGATACTCTTTTTTGTTGTAGTGATATTAGCAAGCAGATTTATATACGAGGGTATGCTGCTACGAGGGTATGCTGCCCAGAAAAACCTATACGAAAATACTCTGTGATTCCATTCTAGATTAATAAAACAAATGGAGGGAAGGGATCGGAGCTTCGTGGGAGTGATTATGTTTATGTTTTTTGTTATACTATTCTAATAATTTTGTCTATAATTTTTTCTCTTAATTTGATCCAATAATCAATATATATATATATATATATATATATATATATATATATATATATATATATATATATATATCCAGGAGGTTTGTGATTATCTTATGCTTTTAATTAATTATCTTATCACAATTACAAAATATATATTATTGAGTGGACCCGCAACATTTATGGAATGCAATAATTTATATAAGAACATATTTACAGATTCATTGGAATTGTATGATGAGGTACAGAGCCTTGTATTAATTGTTTCATCAATTTTGGACTTTTTTATTACTATATCTCAATTTTTATATTATGCACGTAGTTGCCTTGATCTGTCAACGACTGAAGTTGAAAATTACACTTTCAGATTTAATATCAACCCTCCAATTACATAATCTATTATCTTTATGTGTAGAAGTCTAAATTTATTTAAAAACATACACATCACACATACTGCTATATGGTTTGTCACAATTAAAATTGAATGATTTCTAACGGTTTGTTTCCTTATTCTCCCTAAAGTTATCTCTGATTGAGAACTAGCCTTTGGTCTAGTGGCTAAGGCACATGGTCTCTATGTGAGAGGTCATGGATTTGAAACCCAGATGGGGGAAATCCTTTGTTGTAATAACAAGGGTATTAAATAGTTGGGTGGCTGGACCTCCAACCTTTACTCAAAAAGTTATCTCTGATTTCTGTAATTAAATTATTTCCTTATTTATTTATTTCCTTAATTTTATATCTCCTCTTCCTCTATCTTCATTTTATTTAATTCTATTTTTTATTTTGTAGTTCAGGAAAAAATTATTTTATTTCAAAATATAGTAACAATATTCTTATCTGGATAGGTCAACATATCTGAGTCAAGAGTTGATAAGTAGTGTGTGTAACATATTATAGTCATACAAAATGATTCATGTTGCTTCTTGTTTGGGTGAATAATTAAAAGATGTGATCAAATGTATAATATGTGTCTAGTTCTCTATATAAATCTTTCAAAACAACGATCTTTCATTCATTCAATTCAAAACATAAGTATTATCATGGTCGAAAATATATCAGTAGATGTACACTTCACATATTGTTGAAAAATAAAAATATTTTTTTCTAATATGCATATGTTATATTTATTGTGTCAAGAAGACAAATAATCTTTATCAGGGCTACTGTATTTTTGCGAATAGATGAAGAGCAAATTATGTGCTAACAATCATATATTTCCGATCTGGAGAGAAAATAAAAAACTTTTGTGTGGAGAAATGATCTATAGAGAAATTTAGAAATTTTCAACGTTAAAATAATTTCAATCAAAAATATATTTGTAGAGAAAATTCTTATGAATCATTTAATCATATATTTCTCAATTGTTTTTCTCTACATATTATGTCCTCCCTAAATATTTGAATCATTTACTAACTTGCTTTCTTGTGGATTAGATATTAAATTATGTTGTGCTTGTATTAAATTGGGACTGGTACAGGTTTTTAATATCAGAGGGGCTGATTTGAACATTAATTTAAATTTTGAATTTTTACTAGGTTTGAAAGATTCCAGTTAAGTTTTACTATAGGATTATAATACATTGACTTTATGTGTGATAATTATACTTAGCAATTTAGTGAACAAGCACTTATATTGTTGTATCTATGCGAGGAATAAGGTATGAACCATATTTATTTTACATTTCTAATTTTATTATTTATTATATGTTTTCAAATTGAGCAATTATAATCTACTTACCATATATTTTGTTTGTTCATTTTCAGAAATGTTGGACTACATCGAAGATAATCACACTGGCAATGATATTTCAAAACTTTTTTCATGTTATATTTGATCTTTTTTTTCATTTATTTTTCTGATACTGTAATTTAGTTAATTCTAGTTTAAATTTACATGCACATTGAAATCTGTTCAATATTAGTCGTTTTCATTTCATTGAAGACATCTTTTAATGACCTATTAGAACCAATGTTATCGGAACCGGACCGGACATCAACCCGGTAAAGCTTCGGGTTAACGGTTTACTGAAAGAACCGATGGTTTAACCTGTTCAATTGCTGGTTTATTTAAATACCTATATATATGAGATATTTGAATTATTATAAAATAATCATATCTTTTTGTATAATATTTGTAGAAATCCATACATACATATTAAATAATAAGAAAGTATTTATAAATATATTTCATAATTTAACATTTAAATAAAATAATAATACTGATTTTATTAAAAAAGAAAAGATTGAATGTTTTTAAGGCGGCTAAAACTTCTACTTTGTTTGATAATTTGTAAAAATAATAAATTATATGTTAGTAAAAATATAAAATTTCAACAAAAAAATGAAAATTAGAATAAAAGTAAAATAATGATCATTGTTACTTTGAAGAGAATTAAATATACAAAAATAAATATAATTTGATTTAAGCACAGCCTAGACGTTTTATCATATATATACATAATTTATTCTCATAGAATATCTAATATTTTGAAGGCTTATGTGTAAATTTATAGAATAAAATAAATCCTAGCATAGCATGTACTTTACTAACTTTACATGTGATGGTGTACCGTGTATGGATGTAAGAAGCTAGTTAATAACAATCTCTTACTTCTCTCTCATATTTAATGCAAGGAAAAAGTTGTACAAAAGTGAACCAGTATAAAACCATAATTCTTAACCCGAGTTACTCGTTTTTTTATTATCAAAAACCAGTATATTAAACCGGTTTCTAGCGGTTCAACAACAGAAGCGGTCTTCTAATCAAATCAAACCGGAAAAGACTCCAGTTCCGGTTTAATCCGGTTCAACCGACCGGTCCGGTCTGATTCTGATAACACTGATTAGAACTAATTGAAACCACAGAAAACAACTTTGGACTAGACAAAACTCATCTCCAAATTTGTTCATTCGGTTTTTTGCATGCTGCAGGCAAACTATTGGGCCTTATCAACTTGGGTTCCTTAGACTCCATTTGATAGTCGTTTTAATTATGTCCTTAATTATTGTGTACCTTTCTAATTAATTATCTGTGAAACAGGTAGGCCCATTTAAAAATGCCTATAGTCTTTACAAAATTTAAACCACTCTAGTCGATCTTCTCACTGGACATGCTTTTCTAATCTAATACATATATATCAAATCTTTATTATTAGCACAACATACATACACAACCGCTGTACAGCTCCAAAACAACTGCTGCACTAGCACAACTTGCATTGCATACACAACTTGTCAAAAATCCAAGTTTTTAATTTTTTATTGGATACAACATATTTTTAGTCATTTATATTTCATCACATACGTACTCCTATGACGCTGCTCAGCTAGAACCGGCCAGCAGTTCTTGTGCCTTCTTCTCATACTTGAAATTGTTCTTACTCTTGAAAGTATCATCTGCAGAATAAACAAATATACCGTGAAGTTTACCATTCTTCTTTAGGGTTTTGCATGCCTTGAAGAAACCTTTGCCTGGTTTTAACCCCCCATAGCCTTTGTTGTTGTTGTTCGCATCAGTAAGGAAGCTTACCAGAACCTTCCCACCAGTATACTTTGAGCCCTGTTTGTCAAAGTAGCTTAGAAATTGTGAAACCGTAGTGCTCTGACTGTAGGAATAAAATTGGAAGTTGACATAGTCTATGATGTTTCCGTACTTGTTGTACAGATTTGAATAGTACTTTTCAACGCCATCGAAAGGAGCAATGGATGCAAATGAGATCACCTTGTTGTTCTTTAGTTTTGTTAATAGTTTGCCGATGCACTCGGCAAAAGTAGTTGGATCAGATTTGAAATGTTCATAGTCTATGTCAATCCCATCTAGGTGATACTGTCTGATAATGTCGGTGAGAGATGAGACTGCATTATCAACCCAAGTGTCTATTGAAGTGGGCGTAAAGTTAGCGGGTTTTTCACCAACACTGTCTCCACCAAGGCTGAGCGCAAATTTTACGTTCTTATGTGATTTCTTGATGGAATCAACAGCGGAAGGAGTGAGCTTATGTGAATCCCAGAATACAGTGAATTTGCCATTGGTAGGAGAAGGGTTATCTGCAGGATGGAATTAAGATTTTTAGTAGGTTTATGCAAAATTATAGAATAAAACATTATATTTTTATTATTATGACTATTAAGAATATAAATATATTTCATAATTCCTTCTGAAAACAAAATTATAGAAATAAAACTACTTATTTAAAAATATATATATATATGACTCTATATGGCTCTGTCACTGCATACCTGAGTTGGAATAATCTATAGCAAAGGCGAGGATGAAATGGAAATCTACACTGGGATTAACTGGTACATCAGAAAAGGAGACACCAGTAAATTCTGCACCGATGTACTCGGCAAAGAGCTTGGAGTTTGCAGCAGTAGAGATGGATGGAGATAAAACAACGAGAAATAAGTGGAGAAGAAAAAGGGAAGGCATTGTTTGATATTTCTTTTGCTTGATGCATATTTGATTAGAGGAGTGCAGGGCATTTATAGATGCTGTACCTTGGGGGTATATTTGTCAACTATCTAAAATTTATTATATTTTAACGGTAGATCCGTTACATGATGTAACTTACATCGTTGAAATGTGTAATTGTAAAGAAAACGAGACAATTCGACAATTCCTTTAATTTTCATCCAAAACTGAACCACAAAAATATCCATTGCTACGGTTTCTTTGATGTTGATGGGCAAGGAGAGTCTCTTTAAGCCTCATTTAGCTTCATTAGTCATTTAATTATTTCAAACATTGGTTTCTTACAGAGGATAGATCACCTTTGATCCATTAAGTCATCTCTATTCCTGAATTATGCCTCCTTAGATTCAATCTGCGAATTAAGACAACTGAACATGAACTTTTTAATCGGATTAAGATTTATTCCTACATTTCTGAATACTTTTTGTAGGATTTAATATATTGAAACGGCCAAAAGAAAATTTTGCACTTCAACTATTGATGCAATATCCTGGGTTAAACTTGGTCGATATGGAATTGGATTTTAAATCAATAAAATCACCATTATAATTCGTGGAAGTAAATGTAAAAAAATATATATATTGTTCTACAACCTATGAGTGTCGTGTATAGATATGTGACGATGGAACTCATTCTATTGGCTGTATATTACTAAATTAAATGAGGAGTACCATGAAATTGTTTTGGGTCTAATGCATTTCCAAGAAGAAAACAAAATGTTCAGTGCAGTTACTGTAGTAGATCGAGGTGCTAGACTAAGGGAGCGTTTGGTTCAGGCTTTTAGTTGGTGATGCCTTGGCATTGTAATTCCCTGGAATTTGATTACCGCGTTTGGCAATATTAGAAAGGGAATAGATATGGCAATCAGTGATTCCCTGTCATTCCGATAGCCAAAAAAATGGTCATCGCCATAGCCAAAAAAAATGCGGAATTTTTCCATTCCCGCTGGACGGATATCACACCAAGCAAGCAAGCGCGATCCATTTTATTCGGGTGAAACTCCTTTCCGTCTTCTTCTCCGAGATAATTTTCGCGAGAAGAAGATCGTCTCTGGCTCCGTCGTTCTTCAGCCTCCGTCTCCGATTTCTGATCTCTAATACAGGTTCTCTCTCCGCACTACCTTTCGCTATTCGTTCAATTGATATATTTGAAACCGATTAGAGGTCTACTTTCTCTCTCTCCTCGCTTCCCTTCTCCAATTCCACCGTTTAAATTGAATAATTCCCTTTTCCAATTCTGAGATGCACAAAAAAGAAATTATTGAGGACAGCGATTATTATTGAGAATAGCGATTATTATTGAGAACAACGATTACCAAGCTATCAAGGTCAGTGGTTCTGGAGCATTAGTCTGAGTCATCCCTTTGTTCTAGTTTAATGTCAGTGGTTCCTTCAATTTAAAAAACCTACTCATCTGTAGATTATTTGTTCCTTGATTTTTTTTTCTCCTATATTTCTGTAGTACGATTTTGCTTAATCTCAAAGTTCAATGATGCAGACTGGCTGTGAAATGCTTCTACCAGTAGGGATTGCTGAGACTGTCAGTGAAGCTGTGGAGAGTTTGAACAATCGCTGAGACTGGCAGTGAAGTGCTTCTACACTCCTGCCAAGTATTATTCAAAGGTACTAATACTGGATGGTCCTTACTGGTACCGACATTAGTTGTAATTTTAACACTTTAATATATATCTAATTTAACACTTTAATATGCTACAAGTCTATTGAATTATTGAGTCCTACATAAACAGGTTTGAATGCAATTTAGTGCATGTTTTCGTACAGACCACATGCAAGCTAGCTAGCTACAAGTCTATTGAATTATTGAGTCTCCAACATATCTTACTTTTGCCTAACCTTTAAAAAAATGTCTTACTTTTGGCACCTTTAATTTGTTCTTGTAAGTGTTCAGATCAGAATTTAGGAACCAGCCAAGCACAATGCATACGGCAGTTGACCCCAAATTTTCATGGAATCTTCTCATCTGTTAATATAAAATCGTTGGGGGTATATATAGCATAGAGCCTTAATTTCCTCTTAATTATATCATTCCTCCAACTATCTCATATTCGGCACCCGTTCATGAAGATTCAGAAAACGGCATGATAAACTTTCTTTATATATAACTTCGATTCTCCTTCTTAATTTTCCTTCTTAGTAATTAACATTAATTACTACCCCTTTAATCAAACCAACAGAAACACCGCACACAACCTCAATTCTATACCTCCCTTTTAATCAATATGCTTCTGTAACGATTTGAAGGACTTTATGCAGGACCTTTTTTTATGTGCATAATCGAACGAGCATGACTAGAATGTAATTAAACAGTCAGATCTTTGCAATGCTCTGTCAAATTCTAAAGCTTGAAATTGGTTCAATGTAAAATAGACTAACTTAGAGATCGCAGTTTACAATATGCAACTCTTGTTTTAATTTCTTTCCCACCACTGACCCATCTGTACTGTACATCTCCTCTTGAAGAGAATGAAAAACAACCATTTTCCAATTTTGTGAAAATTTATATATATCAACACTGATGCTGCACATTTGAACTATTAATTGTGCATTATTCTCTTCCTTACTCTGACATTTCAAGCACACCTCTTTTCTTCTTGTCATACTCGCTAGACTTCTCTTTTTGTCATTCTCTATTGTCCTTTTTACATTTATACCCTTCCACAGTAAAACCTTCCTTCATACTTGTTACGACAGCATACGGCTTACCCTCAAAAGAACCTAATTGAGTACTCAAATCTGACATAAAGTTCCACAGCAGACAAACTCTATGCTCATCTTACTGTACGTTGTATATTAGATGCAACACATCTATGGTGTTGTTCTCGCAATTTCTTCCAGCAACACCTCTATGGCTCTGGTTTACATCAATCGAGTATTTTTCCTGTGAAATTAGGTATTGTTACAGTACCAGCCAGAACTGAAACAGTCCCAAAACTTTGGTTTATGCCATTCAACTTGGGTTTCTTACATATATGCCTGATGTTGACTATTCAATGTAACATGACAATTTTGTGAATTTTAATTATATAGATAAATGCTGTCTGAACTGTGAAACAATGTCATAGAGCGATGTTTTGGTCTTCTTAAAGGGAGATGGACAATTCTTAGAGGAAAACCATTTTATCCGGTAAAGATTCAATGTCGAATAATTACAGCATGTGCGCTCATTTATAATCATATTCGAAGGGAAAGACCTATTGATCCTTTTGATATCAGGATGCAAGAGGCCGACCAACCGCTAGAGGGGCTAGATGGCGAGCGAATTACACATATTGAATCAACGGATGAATGGACCAATTGGAGTGACACTTTAGCTCATGAAATGTTTACCACGTGGAGAAGCTCAAGAAATAATCACTGAGTTGTATGTATTTAGTTGAATGATATAGTTATTTGTCTATTTTGTCATTTAAAAAGTTTTATTGGTGCATATATTAACAAGTTTCTTATTATTGTTGTGAATCTTTGATACGAATGTTGTCTGTATCTATGATTTTAATTTAGACTAAATTTTGACCCTTGTATGTAGCCACATTTATAAACTTGTTATACATAAACTTGTTATATTTTATTTTTTTTCGTTTTTTTCTGGTTTGAGATGTGCTATGACATCCCGCAAGGACGCATAAGTCATTCCTGCCTTTCTATTTTTGAATTTCTCGCGTAACATTTCCTTTTTTCATTTTTTTTTTTCATTTTCCTATATATAAAAATTTCGGTAGTGATACTAAACAAAACTTTTATACTTTTTGTAAGCAAAAATGTCACAGTTGGTCAGCATAAATGGTGCCGGTGACCACGTGATGGGTTGCTCCCACATACGGATCTTTCTATACCGTAAAGAACGGATTTCTCAGTACACTAGTTGAGACTGTTCAATTCCCTAAATAAATATTTTATTAATTTATTTCATTTTCAGAAAGAGTAGTTGAGACCGTTCGATTCCATATATTATTTTTTTATTAATTTATTCCATTTTCATAGAAATTTAATTATGATGCTCTTTCTACGAATCTCACACGTAGGGGTCTAAACAGAGTGGATTCAGAGCGGATAATGCCAATACTATATCTGTATTCATTTTTCAATGAGCGGATACGAATACAGATACGGATAGTAAACGGATATCAAAATTGAAAACCATATCCGTCTTAAACGGATACGGATACAGATTCGAATACGAATATGGAACGGATAATTGTCAGATATTGAGTAATTCTACTAAATTTCATAATTTGATTACTTAAATTGACAAAAAATTTAATGGACTTTTTAAGTTTGCACAGTGACAATATTTATGCATGACTAATTGCTTATTGGTTCAGATAACTAATCCATTACTCTAATATATTATATGATTTTCCTACCAAAATTCTTGGACTTAAACAAATATTTATGTTTTTTTTTTAAGTTCGCAATGGTGAAATGAATTGAAAACTGCTGAAAAATTAAATTTCGGATCCGGATATATACGGATATCCGCTCCGTTTATATCCTCACGGAATTATCTGTATCCGTATCCGGATTATTTTTTCATATACTAAAATTATCCGTATCCGCAAGTATCCATATCCGCTTAATCTGAATACGGATAATAAGCGGATTTGGAGCGGATTATCCGCGGATAATCCTTATCCGTTTACATCCCTAAGATTCTCACACCATATTTAGTGCAAAAGCTACGGCATAATGTATGGTCCCCGTGTGCTGGGAAGACTATTATCTAACCGTAAGTCAGCCCAAGTCAAATCAGAATTTTTGTCGTTGACATATTAGGATTGAGTAGATTAAAATGCCTCGTTGTTTTCGATTAACGGATCTCAATCAGAAAGATGGACCAGCTTGACAATATTTCAGCTGGACGTATGCAGCGGCCTGGTACATTAAACATTCTCAAATTACTGAGGGGTCATACAAAATTTATGGTAAATACAAAAAAGGAAAAAATATTTGCGATGTCATTGAAATTGTACGATGATGAGAGCCTTGGGTTAGTTGTTTCGGATGTTTTGGACTTCTCAAATACTATATAATATATGTTGGCTTTACCAATGTATTGGCAGATAATTAATTAGCTTAATGTTTTTATGAAAAATATATTTCATAAGTTGAGAAAAAAATTCATCAAATTATGATAGAGATATTGGAGTAAACCAACAAAAATAATATTATAAACGGTGATGAACACAATTACGACTAAAGAGTTTAAAGAAGTAAATTAATAATACCCACCTAAATATGCTATTAATTTAATCTTATAAGACACTTGTGGCTGTCTTGGTATTTAAATTTTATTATTTTCAAATTATTGCTTAATATGCCTTCATAATTCAATACTCACTATTCTGTTAGACTCACTATCCCGTTAAATAATTGCTTAATAATTTTATAATTCGAATCTCAGACTACCGTTAAATATGCCCTCATAATTCAATACTCAATTACAACATTCAATTTAACCTCACAAATCGAAAACAAATATTATAGCAATGTCTAGTTACTTGATAGCGATCAATCCAGAGAATCCAAATCGATTTGTAACGACTGTTTAGAACCAAACCAACATAGTAGAAATTCCAATCTGATAAAAATAATGGAATATTTATCAATATCAAAATGTTTTTTTTTTCTTCTCCTAGGTTCCTCCATATTTTCTCTTTCTGTCTTTTTTTTCTTCAATGTTATTTGGCTTTTGTTTTGTGTTTTTTAAACCCTAATTCGAGAGAGAAGAATCACGTTGGGAGGCATGTAACAAGAATGCCACGTTGGCATTTTTTGTTTAAGTTTGAATATATGATATTTAAACCTATAATTTTTTTTTAATATTAATAAGTACAAAATAGTTTAAAAAGATTATTAAAATTATGGATCTTACAAGATGAGACAATAACCCATGTAAATACTTATCTTACAGTCGGGATACGAATGTTAGATGCGTATGCAAGATGAGCAATGGTGTGGTTAGCGTCGATGACTGCTCGTAGAATGCTTCTTGAGTCAGATCACCAATATTATGGTAGGTGTTTGTGCCAACCACGAATTTATTCCACATTCTTACGGTGTCAGTGACTTTGAATGTTATATTAGCTTTTATTCTTGATCTTATAAAACCCACTTTTATACTACATGATATCCTTTTAAATATTTCCTTTAACGGTGACCCGGCCTTTTTGGTCATTGTAATTTTTAAAAGGGAGCGACTAACAGTCCTCTCCATTCTGTATGTACCTTAAACGTTCTCCTAACTAACTGATACATAAAGTACACTAACTATTTGGAGACCACTTATATTTAAAAAAAAATATAATTGGCCTGCACATGTATGGATACTTATGCACACCAGTATTACTATATAATATATAAAATATTCATATCTAAGACATCAAGTATTTAAAAAAAAATGGACATTAACTTTACTTTTTCTCTAATCACCCACCCACTTTTACACATTTTTAGAAGTGAGTTTTTTTTTCTCAATTTAATCTTGTCAATATTTCTGACAATTTATGAGGAATTTTGCGAATCTAAAATCACGAATCATCTGCTACATAATTTTATCTTTCAAATGAGATCAACGATGAAGTATTTTTAAGTTCTTCATCATTAAGTATTCATACCTCAGCGTGCAAATATTCATACCACGTCGACCAAGTATTCATATTTTTTCAAGTATTCATCTCATAATGAGAGTATTCATACCAAAGTAACTAACATATTTCTAAAAAAACTGGATGCAAGTATGGATGTCTATCCGTGCAAGTACTAATATATAAAATATCAAGTATTCATATATAAGATATCAAGTATTTCTAAAACAAATATTAATATTTAAAATTTTAAGTATTCATACTTATGCATTGAAATGTGAATTATTATGTTGTGAACTAACTTAAATTAGTTAATATGTTTGGTGCTTGAATATATTAATAGGTACTGAGAAAAATATTCATACTTATATCTGAAATATGAATTATTACGTTGTAAAGTATATTAGTTTAACATTTTTTCACAAATAATTCTGGTTGGCCCTTAAGTATTGACACATGTGCATTGATGTCTGAATATTTACATTGAAGAGTTTTTTTTTATAAACATTTATTAGAGAAACGTATTTTGTTACAAATTTCTTTTTGGAGATTGATAGTATTAACTTGTAATCCATAAAGTATTCATACATAACGTAGGAATATTTATATTGTAAAAATATGTTATAAAGTAAGAGTAGAACTATGGTGCTCGTAAGAGACCAAGCCCCTTTGTACTCTTAACTCTAAAATCTATCGGATTAACTTTGAACGACGAATCCAATTCTACCTTACAAGTGATGCGTCTAGATGTGAAAATTTTAAAGTTTCGAATTAATTTAGTATAAAGTCAAGTGGTCAAAAGGCTTCCAAAAAAATGAATGCATTAAAATTAATTTAAAAACCTTCTAATTTTGACCACTTGACTTTATTTTAAATTAATTCAAAACTTTAAAATTTTCACATGTAGACACATCACTCATAAGGTAGAAGGATTTCAATGGTTTGGATTTGTCGTTCGAAGTTAATCCGATAGATTTTAGAGTTAAGAGTACAAAGGAGCTTGGTACTCTTAAGAGCACCCTAGTTCTACTCATAAAGTAATACAAATACGTAACAAATCAAGAAAATAACAAATTAATGGACTTTAATCAGAAATATATGTTTTTTAAGTTGTACTTGTAGAATTTATCTAACTCTTTAAACAAATGTGTTTCATCAGAAATGCTGATATTGACGTCTAAATCATATTGCTTCTGATCTATATATACATCAAAGGCCCACTTAAACATAATTTAATAGATTAATTGAGGCCCAACTTTATTCATAATTAAATCATAACAAATTTCTTGATGTACTACCTAGCATAGACGTTTGTCAATATATTTTTGAAAAATTTAAATTTATTAATTTATAACTGGAGAGAAAAACATAGACGTTTGTCAATATATTTTTGACCCAAATGTCGAACAGAGTTAGTGATACATCCAAAACAGTTACGAAAAAGATAGCGTTGTGAATTTATGATCACACTATTGAAATACTAACACAAACTTTTTGTGAAGCCATTTGAATATCATGATATTTGAAATCCAAAGAAGTCAGCTTGGGAACTTGTGTTAGTTAATTCATCCATTTTGCACATCGATCCCTAGAAGAACTTTTAGCAGATATCTAATGGATGTATGCATAACTTACTGTTAAAGTATATTTAATGTTGAAAAGTACATTTAGCAATATTGAGTTGTTAGAAGAAATAAAAAAAAAAAAATACAATACCAATAACTACAAAAAGTTGATATAAAACGTCAATTCATAAGGTTCTATGTTTGTACAACATTGGTTGGCTTACACACGGATTAAAAACAAGATGAAACCGCAAGTATATCTTTTAATAAAGAAACAATTATCACCAATTTTATCAGCACTAAATTACCAAGAACGAAACTACACACTATATTATTCCAATTTTCAATAATTTATTACAACTCTTTTGCTTTTGAACTCTCTGCACTGCATAACAAAAGATCATTCTACTCACTCCTAAATAAACTTTCAAACTAGAAATTCAGGACAAGCCTTTCTTCAGCCCTTGAGCTGAAGAGTATTCATACAATCTTCTCTACATGCATATAGTGTTAGTTTGTTGCAAAATAAAGTGATCATATTAACATTCATCTTTTTTTTTATATATCATTTTTTGCATGGCCCTTTTTAACTATTTCTAATTGAATCCTGCACTTCTTGTAGTTCACTAAGTATACATTGTCTGATCCTTTTTTTGCTTTTTTGTCTAGAACCACCGAAAACAACTTTGGGTTAGAGAAAACTCATCTCCAAACTTGTTCATTTGGTTTTTTGCATGCTAGCAAACTATTGGGCCGGATCAACATAACATGGCCTTATCAACTTGGGTTCCCTAGACTCCATTTGATAGTCGTTTTAATTATGTCCTTAATTGTTGTGTAACTTTCTAATTATATATGAAACAGGTAGGCTCATTTAAAAATGCCTATGGTTTTTACAAAATTTAAACCGCTCTAGTCGATCTTCTCACTAGGACATGCTTTTCTAATCTAATACATATCAAATCTTTGTTATTAGCACAACATACATACACAACCGCTGTAAATCTCCAAAACAACCGCTGCACTAGCACAACATGCATGCACAACTTGGAAAAAAATCCAAGATTTTATTGGATAGAATATATTTTTAGTTATTTATATTTCATCACAAACTCTTATGATGCTGCTCAGCTAGAACCGGCCAGCAGCTCTTGTGCCTTCTTCTCATACTTGAAATTGTTCTTACTCTTGAAAGTATCATCTGCAGAATAAACAAATATACCGTGAAGTTTACCATTCTTCTTTAGGGTTTCGCATGCATCGAAGAAACCTTTGTCTGGTTTTAACCCCCCATAGCCTTCGTTGTTGTTGTTCGCATCAGTAAGGAAGCTTACCAGAACCTTCCCACCAGTATACTTTGAGCTCTGTTGGTCAAAGTAGCTTAGAAATTGTGGAACCGTAGTGCTCTGACTGTAGGAATAAAATTGGAAGTTGACATAGTCTATGATGTTTCCGTACTTGTTGTACAGATTTGAATAGTACTTTTCAACGCCATCGAAAGGAGCAATGGATGCAAATGAGATCACCTTGTTGTTCTTTAGTTTTGTTAATAGTTTGCCGATGCACTCGGCAAAAGTAGTTGGATCAGATTTGAAATGTTCATAGTCTATGTCAATCCCATCTAGGTGATACTGTTTGATAATGTCGGTGAGAGATGAGACCGCATTATCAACCCAAGTGTCTATCGAAGTGGGCGTAAAGTTAGCGGGTTTTCCACGAACACTGTCTCCACCAAGGCTGAGCGCAAATTTTACGTTCTTCTGTGATTTCTTGATGGAATCAACAGCGGAAGGGGTGAGCTTATCTGAACGCCAGAATACAGTGAATTTGCCATTGGTAGGAGAAGGGTTATCTGCAGGATGGAATTAAGATTTTTAGTAGGTTTATGCAAAATTATAGAATAAAACATTATTTTTTTTTTTATTTTGACTATTAAGAATATAAATATATTTTTGATAAAAACATGGAAAGAGGAGCTTATTATTTTTAATCTAAGTAAAATTTCATAATTCCTTCTGAAAACAAAATTATAGAAATAAAACTACATATTTAAAAAAAAATTGTGACTCTCTATATGGCTCTGTCACTGCATACCCGATTTGGAGTAATCTATAGCAAAGGCGAGGATGAAATGGAAATCTACACTGGGATTAACTGGTACATCAGAAAAGGTGACATCAGTAAATTCTGCACCGATGTACTCGGCAAAGAGATTGGAGTTTGCAGCAGTAGAGATGGATGGAGATAAAACAACGAGAAATAAGTGGAGAAGAAAAAGGGAAGACATTGTTTGATATTTCTTTTGCTTGATGCATATTTAAGTAGAGGGGTGCGGGGTATTTATAGATGCTGTACCTTGGGGTGTATTTGTCAACTATCTAAAATTTATTATATGTACGTTAACGGTAAATCCGTTACATGATGTAACTTACATCGTTGAAAGGTGGTTAAAAGAGGGCAGTTATTTTTAAGTAACAAGTATAATTGTATGTTTATTTTGCAAGAAAACGAGACAATTCGACAATTCCTTTAATTTTCATCTAAAACTGAGCCACAAAAATATCCATTGCTACGGTTAATTTGTTTGATGTTGATGGGCAAGGAGAGTCTCTTTAAGCCTCATTTAGCTTCATTAGTCATTTAATTATTTCAAACATATATTGGTTTCTTACAGAGGATAGATCACCTTTGATCCATTAAGTCATCTCTATTCCTGAATTATGCCTCCTTAGATTCTATCTACGAATTAAGACAATTGAACATTAACTTTTTAATCGGATTAAGATTTATTCCTACATTTCTGAATAATTTTTGTTGGATTTAACATATTGAAAGGGCCAAAAAACAAATTTGCACTTCAACTAGTGATGAAATATCCTGGGTTAAACTTGGTTGATTTGGAATTTAATACGAATTGTAAAGAGAAAGAGAGAGATAATTGAATGAATTGTATTTCTTGTACTGATTGAATTTGTTACATGAGTTTCTCTATTTATAGAGTTTGATTACAGCAGCTAATCTCTTCTAATTACAACTATAAGTATCTAACTGTCTTCCAACAGCTAACTACAAAGTATTTACAATTAATCACTAACAACCTTTGCTAACTAACTTCCTAACTGACTCTATTAGAATTGAATTTTAAATCAATAAAATCACCACTATAATTAGTGGAAGTAAATGTAAAAAAATATATATATTGTTCTACAGCCTATGAGTGTCGTGTATAGATATGTGAGGATGGAACTCATTCTATTGGCTGTATATTACTAAATTAAATGAAAGTACCATGAAATTGTTTTGGGTCTAATGCATTTCCAAGAAGAAAAAAATGTTCCGTGCATTTAATTACTGTAGTAGAGGTGCTAGACTAAATGATTTTTGTTTCCTACTGGTGCTGCTCTAGTTCTTACTCCATCGGTCATTTTGCCGACGGTAAAAAAACAAAGTGGCGCGCTGCAAAAAATTGTCACTATCCATGAAAGATAAAAATACATTTTGCCGACAGTATGTTCACGGATACTTCTATCGGTAATACTAATACGCTCAGAAATAATATTTTTTTGTCGGTGTACCCTCACGAATATTCAATTTTGACCCTCACAATTGGTGCTTACTAAATGTACATTTTCTTTAAGAATTGGTAAAGAAACTGCATATTTGATATTACAAACGGATTTAAGTTGAAGCCATAGGGTCATTTTTTTTTGTATTTAATATTATATATAATTTTTTTATGCAAGTAAGAGTAAAATGTTATTCTAAAATTGACTTTCATTATTCACAGAAAAAATTTATATAACTAAACTTCATGCGAATTGGACTATCATATTTCGAAAGTGTAAGTCTGCCCTCTTTGATACAATTTATTAGCGTTGCACATATTAGTTGTTACAAAAACATTCTTTGATACATTTTTCTGTTCTTTTCTCAGTCATGTATTCTAAACAAAAGATTAAATTTCTCGAATTCTCTAGGCAGAAAAATTATGTAAAATGCACTGTCTATTTAAATGAGGATTTGATGAAAAGAAAAATGAACCAGAGAAATGTAATTATTAGGGGTCCAATTTATCAATCAATAAATTGTAATGTCCATGGAGGGGGATGACTCCGTCCGGTACATTTGAGTGGATCGGATGACTCTGTTCAACGGACTTGACCACTGCTCATTTTGTCTGTCTGTCTCAACTCTTCACATTCGATTCAGGATACTTTAAACTCATTCCGCTTCTATAATATCTATTATAGCTATATATAAATAAGATACGTGTTTTTTTATTGTTACTGATGACGATAATGCAATTACTTGTCTCTTTCCTCCTCTCTTTAATTTCTTCTTCTTTCCCTCATCAGAACCTCTAAGTGTTGACTGTTGTGGACCGATTGATTCAGTTTCTAGTCCGGTTTGATTAAGTGTGTTCTCAGCTGAGTGGTGCCTTTCTTGATCCGGTTGATTTATCTCTCAGTTCGGTTTTTATTCAGTGCCTCTCAACTGCACATTCTTCCGGGAGGCATTGATTTTGGAAAGAAGAAGACTTTTCGTCATCAAGGAACAGTTCAATAATACAAGTTGAAAAATTAATGTCTACATTGTTAGAAAAAAAATTTCGGAAGGCCACCTATTTACTAATCGGATGTGAATAGACCAATTCATGTTCTTTGACTTCACATATCTAATATTTCCTGACAAAACAAATTAGATGATCATCGAAGATTAAAAAAATAAAATTTCCCAAATGACGTTAAAAATACATGCCAAGATTACATCAAAATTGTGCCCTTTTGACGGCCATTTTTGGGAATTGATGTAATTAATTTTCATTAGCAGTGTTAAGGACAAATTACTGGCTTCGGTAATTTGCTTGTGTAAATAAACTTTTTTATCAATATATTGTTGGCAGGTTGCTGCCAACCTTCAAAAAAAAAGATTACATCAAAATTATGCAGCTGGATCATTTCAAAATCAAATGCAACTCGATCATCTCTATTGTATTTTTATTCAACCGGCCTCTACTGAAGTCTAAAATTTATGATAGATTTCATATGACTAATTCAAACTGTTCAAACTAATTTATTTTAAGATGAGTGATATATGCATTTACATGTAAAATATTTATTTTTTCAAGTTATTTTGGTATCAAGTCCAGTGGTAAAAAATGATAAAAAAAAAAAAAAACTAATACATTAAAATTTATTTAAAAACTACAATATATGACCGCTTGACTTGATACTAAATAAATTTCAAAAATTATAAATTTTGCATGTAAACACCCAACTAATGAAGTAGATAGGTTTGAGCGGTTTCGATTCAACGTTTGAAATTGATTTGATAGATTTTGAAGTTGATATATAGACTGAAATAACACTGATATCATACTAGTGATACCCAAAAATTTTATTCATAGGAAAATTAAAAAAAAAATAGAAATAGGAAATGTTGTATGGAAAATTCAAAAATGAGAAGGCAACTAGGACTCATGGCGTCCCTGTGGGACGCCATAAGATCCCACAAATCAGGAAAAAAAAATGAAAAAAAAAAAAAAGTTACTCATGGGCCGCCATGACCCATCCAAATTGGAAAAAAAAAAATTGGGCCTCCATGGTTCATCCATACTCACATAGTTAATTAATTAAAAGGATGATAAACACAAGTAACACATGCAAGTAAAGAAATTCATGAAGTAAAAACTCCATGGGTATGCCCAGTTCTTTTATTTTGTTTTTTTTCCTATATTTTGGGTTTGGATGGGTCACGGCATCTCATGAGTAATATTTTATTTTTTGTTTTTTTTTCCTTATTTGAGATGTCCTATGATGTCCCGCAAGGACGCCATGAGTCATTCCTACCTTTCCATTTTTGAATTTCCCACACACAACATTTCTTTTTTTTTTAATTCAGTTGTGGCTCATAAGACAATACGTACTCTAGCTAGATACCTACCAACTATAGGTACGTTTAATTAACTACATAAATTTATCATAATACACATCCATACGCAAAATTAAACAAGAGTTTTATATGATACTTGCATTTTTTTATGCTGGAGCGAGTGATATGAAGAGATTGTAGCACCAAATCCTTCAATTGTAGCACCAAATCCCTCAATTATAATTCATAAGATGCCACCAAACTTCTGTCCCAAAATAAATTAATTGAAAATATTCAAGGTTAAGCAAAAATCAAACCAAAAGAAACACTAAATGAAATTATTCTAGCAATCTATATATGAGAAATTTCTAGTTGATGTCATATTTTCTACTAGTGTTGGGTTTAATCTAAAATAAAATTTGATCAGAATTTCAAAGGGGGCTAATTAAAAAAATGTGTGAATTTGCTTATAGTCCCGGACCAACATACTTGCTGACAAAAAAATCCGACCTGACCCAACTCAGTAAGCAATTGAATCCAATTGAAAGAACCATTGCACTGTACTGTGATTTATAATTTGTTTGGGTTTTACCTTTCTAATGATTGGGAGAATTTCATGTATATCCCTCAAAAACCCCTCTAAAATTGATTGGATAATAGGAAAAGGGTAAGGAGAGTTGATTGGATTGGATTATTCGCATGTATTTATGTATTACCAACCGAAAAGGGAATACTTTCCACCAAAAGAGGTGGTATAATGAAAGGCTTCATGTGACACTTTCTTTGGTTTAGTTGGACTGAGACAGCTTTTCTTTTGCCTAGAGGTGTACTAAGTCAAATCAGGTTTTTGGTTTACCCCATACCCTTAAGTGCCATTTAACTTACAGTTGGTTGTTTCTCAATGCAGCTCTGGGGTTACAGCTATTAGAAGTAGCTATGGACCCTCTCTTTTTTTAATAGACTAGCTGGTCCGGTTTAGTAGGTACCCATACCGTACTCGTAAATGGTCGGATAGTTGCCGGGTGGTCTTGAGGTTTGGGCCTTACTTTAGGTGATTTTGGAGGTAAATTGGACGAAGTGCAACTAAATTATAGACATAAGGCTATATATAAAAAGACTGATTTTCAATTCCAAAGATATTATTAGAAACTGATCAGATAGCTAGAGGTGAGACATCAATGCAACAGCAAATCGTAAGTCACTTGATTGATTTCTGTTATATATTATATTGGTGATCGTTTAATTTGAGTGTTTATTGACACTCTTTCTTATTTATTTTTATTTGTTTCCCATGTTTTGTTTTCCCTATTATTTGTTTTGGCACAGCTACAATATGTGAATGATCACTATTTAGTTTTCACAAGTAATTATTTCAATAATAGAAATCACTTCGAATAATATAGAAGTATACATGCATTAGATTGGATTCAAATAATAAAAAGTTTTAACCGTTGGTGTTGGTCATCAAGCATTAATTAGGTTAATAAATTGATGAATTTTAGAGTTTCTTTACAGTATAAATTAATCAAAAGCTTGAACTAATTAAACAAAAAGTCCCGCATAATTTCACAATGTATGTCCCTAAC
The DNA here is from genome assembly GCA_024447775.1 of Carex cristatella. Taxonomy (NCBI): domain Eukaryota; kingdom Viridiplantae; phylum Streptophyta; class Magnoliopsida; order Poales; family Cyperaceae; genus Carex; species Carex cristatella. Next base: position 9,817,423 of record JAJHPF010000001.1, on the reverse strand, counting down.
CTCAAACTGTGGTTGCTATTTTGTGGGGCCCGTTGTGCAGTGTAGGTGGATGAAATTGGGGGACAATAATTATTTGAGGCACGGTACGTATATGGCCGGGGCTTCCTTTAACTAAACAAATTTCAAACTATGCAATGTGATCTTAGCTTTTAAATCATCCGGAGAGATATATAGCAGTCTTACCTAGAGAATCAAACTGGCTATGCACTCCAATAATAACCGCAGCTAGTGCCAGATCGCCCAGCCGACAAATCGTTCAGCCAACAAAAACCTAGGTATGAAAGTTATGAATCGCGGATTGGAAGGGAAAGGTCTGTAGATAGTTATTAAGGATTCAGAAATGGTTATATAAAGAACCATCACCAAAAGTGATAATCAGGAACGATCGTTTATAAACGACTGTTACTGATAATGTCTGAACAATCAGTAACGGTCGTTTATAAACAACCATTAATTACTAAAAGTGACAATCAGTAACGGTCGATTATAAATGGCCGTTACTGATTGTCCAGACATTATCAGTAACGGTGGTTTATAAATGACCGTTCCTGATTGTCACTTTTAGTAACGGCCTTTAATTTTACATGTTTCAGAAGACAATCAGTATCGGTTGTTGCCTATACCCGTCCCCGATGTGCCGATGCTAATGTCACATTTTCCACGTTGTTATGATCATTCCTTTTCCAGTCCTCCAATCATCCTGTGTCAACCTTCCTCTAATGATGTAGTGGGGACCCCGTATCACCATATCAACATTTCCTAATCTTCCCTACGTCAACATTTCTCTAACAAAAATAGTTTACCATATATATATAAATATTTCAGTGCATAGGCATAAATACTTGCAATACTTGATATTAATAATTTTAGATGTTATTCAATGTCATATATATACTCATATGTAAATAATTTTAGATGTTATCAAGTGCTTATAAATATTTAAAATTTAGGAACTTGTAGAAGGATTAATATTTTAGTTGATAATAATTCAAGCAATTTTGACTGTGCAGTGAACGTACTGTAAATGTAATAGGAAATAAAATCTTTGGTGTTAATTTTTTTTTTTACTTGGTCATATAATGTTACTCTATATAATTTTATCTACGCACACATATGCACATATTCTTCGATTAGGCTAAGAATTTTGAACTGAGCTTTCAAAAAACTTTTCCGAATCTCTTAAGTATATATATCTTAGAGGACCAATTAATAAATTATTATTTTTTAACTTCTCAAATAAAAACACTACTTAATTGAATATTACTTGTATCATATATACACTACGCACTTACAAAAATGTATTATTTTTATATTAGCTAATCGAATCAACTAATTACCAAATTTTAAAATGGAAAGATTATGAGGTTTCTACGTGCTAATTTCTTTAAGCAGATCGATCTCAATCCTTAGCCACAAAAAACAATTTATTTACATGAAAACTCTGAAGAAACCAAATCTATCATTCTTAACAAAATATGTAACATTCTTCTGAAAAAATAAAAAATTCTGATAAAATGTTTTCTTGGTTAAGCTATTTAGTGGAAACAAATGTCGCTGCAGCTTCTACAGGGTGGTCCGTAGGAAAATGCCCAATCAATTTTGTTGGGCCCGCATGTAGATTTCCAGATGGGCCCAGCGGCCTGGTACCTCAAAAACTTTCTCAAATTCAATTTTCAATATTTGTACAAGGTTTAATTCAAACAGTTTTTTTTTTTTTAACTTGACTGATGCAGCCAAGGTTATATTATAGCATTTAATTCAAACTTCTATAAAAAAAAAAGTTTAATAGCGGGGTTTCTTTCAATTAGGAAATAATGAAATGGTTTCAATGAAAATCTATTAAAACATTAAAATAAATTCTGAATCGCAGGATCCATCATCCGTGAATCAATCTTATGGGAATTAATCTATTTAAATATACCTTGATCGTAGTAATCAGACAGCTTGGCGAATGTTGTTGGGCCAGCCTGTGAGAATCCCCAGATGAGCCCAGCGGCCTGGTACGTTAAACCCTTTTCAATAAAATCTTTTAATACAAAGTTTAATTCAAGCAACAAGACTTAAAAACAGCTGCATGCTATGAAAAAAAAATAAGTCCAGCACTTCAAAATTAATTGGATAGACTTTAAAAACTAATTCAAACCATTCAAACCAATGTACTATGCGTTTATATTTTATTGGTTGATAATTAATTAGATTTAACTTACTGTAAACATATGTAATAAGTTGAGAAACAAATTCATTATAATTTAACCAAATTCTGATGGAGCTATTGGAGAAAGCCAACAAAAAGAATATTATAAATAGTTCACTACACTATACAAATACGTCTAGAGAGTCTATAAAGAAAATTAATTCCCATCTAAATATGCTATTAATTCATGGAACTATGGAAGTAATACACAGTGTGTGATTTCAAAATATCCATAACTTATTATTTATATGGCAAATCAACAAGATATACAGCTGCATAAACCGCATTTTACTACACTGCATGAAAGTAATACACAATATGCGATTTCAAAAGATCCATAACTTATCATTATGGTAAATCAACAAGACACTTGTGACTTGTCATTGGTTTAAAATAATAAAATAACTGCTATTTTGTTATAATTGTTCTTTTTAACATTTTTTTTGTTATTTAAATTTATAAGTTTTGAATTAATGTTTGTTTATTTCAATATTATAAAACAGGTATCAAGATCACTCCACTATTTAATAAGATCAAGCCCTAAGTTTTACTTCTTCAAACTACGAACCTTTTGCGTCAACTTTTTCTACAGAAATCTTTTGAGCAAAAAAACAATGACAACAATAATAATATTATACATCATGTGTCAAAAAAAAAACTAATTACCTACAAAATCACAAAATTTAATTTTAATTATCTTCTTCTAAAAAGTCAAAAACACTAACAAACAAAACAATACTTGCATCCAAGTTCACATGTATTTCAATAGGCCACTAAATCAATAATCACTATATATAAGAGTAATTCGTCAAACTTTTTTCTGTACATATCCAGTGAAAATAATCACTAAATATAACTCTCATTGAGAATATATCCAGTGAAAATATCAGCTAACTTTACATTTGGTAGATAATTCTTTAATTAAGACATCAGATAATCCAACATCTGCATCTATGCATTTGTTTGGGCCGCTCGAACCACTGGTCCCACATTGGGTTCACCGGTCCAGTTGTTCTACGAGAGAATAATATTCAAAAGTAATAAAACTATTTTTATTTGAAAGCTATATTTAATGAACTGAAAAAGAAAATTATGTATATGAATGGTTGTACCATGACAAAAATGATGGAAACAAAAAACCCCTATAATTGAATTTTTTTTTTTTTTAAATTGCCCAAGGAACCCTCATTATTATTTAAGAAAATGCCTAAAATATCGGGTAAAGATTTTAAAAGAGCAATTTTGTCTTCTTGCAGCGCACAAGCCATATGCAACATAGTATGGATTCTACAGTCTGTGCGTTGCATGAAGCAAAAACTACTCTGTTAGAATCTTTCCCCAAATTAACAGTGTATCCTCTGTATTAGGCAACTTTTGTGATTTTCTAAAGTTGCTTAAATGAGGGAAAGGTGTGTAATAATTACATTGATAGTAGAGGATCTGGCTGACTCTCAATTTTGTATATCAACCTGAAATAAACAAATTCAAAATATCATAATTTATACATTAATTAAAAGCAATAATTACAAAACTGGTAGATGACTTATGCACAAAATTTATTTTCTTTTCTTTGTCTTTTCTGCATTTTTTTTTGCCAAATGTAAATGTTTAAAACTTCCTTTAAGCAGACTAGTCATACGAAATAAATAAATGGTAACATAGAGGTATTAGTTTGGTAATTTTATTTAATAATTCAGAAAAAATTTCATTTATCACATACTCTTGTAATCCGACAGAAACTGTCTCTGTTTTCTCTAACTCGGCAAGCTCCTCCTATGTATAAAAATTAGAATAAAAAATTAGACTGGCTATTACTTTATATGATTGAAATAATGGCATAAAAGGAAGTAATGAAAATAACTACAAAATTTCATAATTTCAGAAAAACAGAAGTATATACTGAAAACAAAGAAGTTAATTCTGGTAAACAATTTTTGTTCAGTACCAGTACATTTCACAAAACTTATGTTCATAGCTGATTACTGGCGCAATAGTGCTAACAAATTTGAAATTCTACATCAGTAACCCAACTTGGTAGAACATGCAAATGATAAAGTCACATTAGAAGTACATTAGAACTAACATGCAACTTGGTATAATATGAAATTCTATATTTACCCTACATTTTTTAAAAATTAGCTCTTAATTCTGTAACCACATTAGAACTAATCCTAAGTTAACCTTAGCTGTGCAATAGTCCACCTATCGAACAAAGAGAAATGATAAAATCAAACTCAGACTTCACAAAAGTATCTCAAATCTTTATTGCATACGGGTCCTTCAAAATTTTCAAAATTGTGCAAACAGAATTTCAAACGTTTATTACATTTGTACGGGTTCTTCACATACTGACTTGTACTCAAATGGTAATAATTTAAGCCTTAATGAGATCAACCATGTTTTAATTAAGAAACCCAGGTGCTGACAAAACTAATTTGGAGGAGTGGCAAGTACATAACAGTTTGATACCACTGGTACCACAGTACCACTGCATAATATCTTAAATTCCAAAACTTGGGTTGGTAAAGAGAAAGGTTGAGTCCTAATTACTGAGATTTACTAGCTATAATTTATCTTTTGAAGCAATTAATATACCAGTATCCATCTCCACCCCTCATCAATTGAGCATTGAAATTTAATTACTGATTTCATGTTGTATCACTAAGACAAAAAAATATTAAAAATTGTAACAATTACCAAAAAACAAAAAAACAAAAAATTAACGAAAGCACCTCAAGGAATTGGGCCTCTTGTTCTAATCGTTTGAGTTCGACTGAGATTCGATGTTTGCCACGGGTGTCAGATTGTGGGTTCCACCCAGTTCCTTGATCAACAGACAAGGTCGCTTCTTCTCCGTTCGCCTCCATCTCTCTCCCCTATCCGAACTTAGCCAATCAATCTTTTATCGCTCTATATAATAGCGGAAGCCAAAGTACGAAGGAGTGATTGGTGTGGGTCCCACAAACCGACAGAATATATGCATTGATTTTGCGTCAGCGTTTGAAAGCCGCCATTAAAGATTACTTCGAAACAGAGAGAATGTGAGACCCCAAGGAACACTTGAAGACCGTTTTCAATTTTATTTCACTCCTTGAAAAAGTGTAGTGGTTGGTTGGGAAACCGGTCACGGCACATGGAACATGCAACTTGTCAACTTGATATTATTTTAATTTTATAGGGGTGGGTGAGAGTCGACGTAGGGGTGCAAACGGATACGGACTCCGAATTTGCTTATTTTCGGTATCCGGATTAAACGGATACGGATACTTGCGGATACGGATATGGATAATTCCGTGAGTATATAAACGGAGCAGATATTCGTATATATCCGGATCCGAAATTTAATCTTTCAGCAGCTTTCAATTCATTTCACCCTTGCGAAATTTTCAAAAAACATACATATTCGTTTAAGTCCAATAATCTTGATAGAAAAATCATATAATCTATTAGGATAATGGATTGGTTCTCTGAACTAATAAACAATTAGTCATGCATAATCATCACTGTGCAAATTTAAAAAAACTATTAAATTTTTGTCAATTTAGGTAATTTAAAATTATGAAATTTAGTATAATTATTCAATATCCGACAATTATCCGCTCCATATTCGTATTCGAATCCGTATCCGTATCCGTTTAAGACGGATATGGTTTTCAATTTTGATATCTGTTTACTATCCGTATCCGTATCCGTATCCGTATCCGTATCCGCTTGTTGAAAAACGGATGCGGATATGGTATTAGCATTATCCGCTCCGTTTACACCCCTACTCGTGAGACTTGAGAGAACTATTTTTATTTTTTCACCAATTTTAGAACCGAGTCGGTCGGATGCTTTGGGCTAGATGACCCCAAAGCCGTCCGATATGTTTTTCGATCCATACACTTTGATTCATTATTTAGGCACAAATTTTAAAGCAGAGACAGTTTTAGAGCCTTCTATATCAATTTTATTTTAATCCTCCTTTAGAATAGAACTTTTTAAATTTAGAATTATACAAAAGAGCATGATAATTACCCTCAAACAAATCTCCGAGCACACCTCTAATTATTTAATTTCTAACTTCCATCTCTAATACTCATATTCAAGTTTCTAAAACTCTATTTATAACTTTTTACAATGCTACTTGCAAGATTTTAAATGTCTATCTACAAGCATTTAAATTTTAAATCTGAATAGTTTAAACTTCTAACTTTTATTTGTGTTTAAGCCAAAACAAAACAAAAAAATATTTATTTCACCCATTTTTTTTCTCTTATCATTCTCATCCACTTTCCTAACAACCCATGACGAATTTTGCGACTATAAAATATAAACGTTTTCTACTTGATTTTTCTCTTTCAAATAATTTCTATGAAGAAATGTTTTTGAGTCAATTTGTTTGTTTTTATTTAAAGTAAAGCTCATGAGTACTTTAAATTCTCAAGCTTTTAAATCTTGGTACATAGTCTTTTAAACTTGACATCTAAACTATTTTAAATACTTGACACAACTATATTAAACGGTTGTAGACAAAGATTTAAAAGCTTAACACAAGTACTTTAATGGGTTGTGGACAGAGGATTAAAGGCTTGTGAAGCAAAAAAAAAAAAAATGAAAGTTAAGGATTGTACCCAGGAGTTTAAATGCATGACACAAGTATTTTAAACAGTTGTAGACAGAGGTTTAAAGGCTTGACGCAAGTACTTTAAAAGGTTGTAAACAGAGGTTTAAAAGATTGATTGCAATGTTTTAAATTCTTGATGTACTACTTTAAACGCATGATACAATATGATCTACATCAGAGGTTTAAACACTTGAACTTAGTAGTTTAAATAGTAGATGATACGTGCTATCTGGAGTGGATAGCCTGTATGCCAGAAGTGAACTGGTTAGGCTGAATCTCTCCTTATCTCGGTCGATAAGTCGAGATGATGTTGAAGGCTGAATCTCTCCTTATCTCAGTTGATAAGTTGAGATGGTGGAGAGATTGGCTTACAGCGAGATGTAAGCCGACCGAAAAAGAAAGTAGGAAGAGGATGTGAGATATTCGAACTCTTCTCTATCGATATATCTTTTAGTGTAGGCTTCGTTGGTGAAAAAATTCGATCCCCCCTCAGGAAATATGAGGCTTTTTATACCCAGATCTCTAATGGTTCCTCCGCGAATCGATCGGAGAACGTGGGAACGGTTATGAGATCATGAGTATAATTATGGAAATCGTGGGCGAAATAACGGAGATCGTGGGGGCGGTCATCCGGCACATGGCAGTGCATGCCTTTATATCGGCGTAACCGTCAGCATGCCGAGCTCAAATATGGGCTTCAGCTTTAATATTTTGTTGGGCTCTTCTTTTACATTCCGGGATGGCCTCTCAAAAGAAGGTCCAAGTTCCGATTTTTATTTAAGCCCAAATAGAAATTAGGGCCTATGTAACATGGCCCTATCAGTAGACATCAGAGATTTAAATGGTTGTAGGCTGAGTTTTAAAAGCTTGAGAATTTAAAGTGCTCAAGAGGTTTACTTGAAAAAAAGAATTGAAAATAACTTAATTTGTTTTTCATAGATCTCATTTGAAAGTAAAAATTGAGTAGAAAATATTTGTATTTTTAGATTTTGCAAAATTAATCACTTACTATCGGAAAAATGGACGAGAATGGTCAAAGAAAAAAAAAAAAGAATCGGTGAAAGGAATATTTCATTTTTTTTTGCTTGAAAATAAAAGTAGTTATGAGTTAAAACTATCCAGATATATATGATTTAAATGCTTGTAGATAGTAGTTTAAAAGCTTGCGAGTAGCATTGTAAAATATTATAAATAGAACTTTAAAAGCATAAATATGAGCCCTGAAAAGTAGAAGTTAGACAAAATTGAAATTTTTTTCAGTTAAACTAGTTGGAGGGCGCTCTCAGCTATGATGGCTGAGGTGACAGAACGTTTCTCCTATACAATATATAGTGTTAGAAAGGAAAAAGATGATAAAATAATTTCAACGTACCGGAAGGAAAAGAATCATCGATTTTGTCCCTTTAAATATTTTTAAGGAACCGAATCATCGATTCGATTTGTCAAGGTTTGTATGTAGATCTCAATCATTGTCCACAAAAAATGTCTAAATAAATCATTGATTCAGTTCTTTGTAAGATATTAAAATAAAATTTCATCTTGCTGACTATTTACAAGATATATTTCTAAAAATAAAAATAGTCTGCCTTCAAAACTTAGGTATTGTATCTGTGTTCGTTTAGCCTATACAATATTAACTCCAAAATCTATTGAATTGACTTCAAACGGTATATTCAAAACGTTCTACTTCATTAATTGTGCATTTACATACAAAATTTATAATTTTTTTAGTATCAAGTCAAGCGGTCAAATATGGGAGTTATTAAGTAAATTTTAATGCATTCATGTTTCAATATTTTTGACTGCTTGATTTGATACTAAAACAATTAAAAAAATTAATTTTTTTATATGTAAACACACCACTCATAAAGTAAATCGGTTTGGACAGTTAGAATTAGCCATTTGAAGTTTATCCAATAAATTTAGGTATTGGTGACTAAGCCTGTTAATAAGGGAAAAACTGTCATATATACAAAAAGCAATACTTGTAAATTTCCAAACGTATCAAAATACATCACAATCACAATCATACAGTCTGAGACCATATATCAAGATTGGTGAAGTTTGACTTCACTTTTTTTTATTAAAATGTGATGTAGACAACCAGGAAGTTGAAGAGCAGCGGAAAATAAAAGGAGTGAAACCGGCAGCTGGAGAGCAGCAAAGTACAAAAGGTCGAGTGATACCGAAGAAGATCACTTTCCGCCCTCTTACTTAAGGTAAAGTCCTCGTTGTTCGAATGATTGTTACATGAAATGTTTTGACTGTTTGCAGTAGATATAATATCAGCGTACATAATGTATTACAATATTCCTGCATGCAAGTATTGATTGATGCAGAGTAAAACAAACAATCAGTTGAGAGCATCAAGAAAATATGATATGTCAGGACTCAGGATACAGGAGTTTCCCTAAATTTATTCTGAGATATTGATTTCCCTTGTGAATTGTATTTTACTTGATTTCAATGGTTCTAATTTTGAAAAACTTTCCTGAAGTGACCGAAATATTAATTGCGCAACTCATCTTTTTACAACAAGAGGATCCTCCCAAGCCTACTTACCTCTGCATCAATTCTACTGGAGTAGTCAAGGTTTGTCGGGGACCTATCAGTACTATTTTATGTCATTTACCAGTCTGAAAATTTCCCCATTCCTATTTTGAGGTACTGTATAGATATGATGTATTTTGCAACTGAATTAGGTATATTTGTCTTTTTTTTCTACCACGTGCCATCTGTATCATATCAGCATTACTTGAAATCTTTTGAACAGTACCACTAGTCCACTACCAACTCAATCTCCGTGGACAAGTCATATCCAAGTAAAGATTGCACACACAGGTTTGACAACAGTTGAAGCATTTAGCACTCTGTAAATACAAATCAAGCACCACAAAAGAAACAACCACAACTGGTTGAAGAGTGGGAAAAATGGCATGGCGGAGCCGGTTCCATCACGGAACGATACGGTTATGGCACAGAACGGCACGGAATAGCACGGCACGTGTGACTTTTCCGTGCCGTGACCATTTTTTGAAAATTTGACATGGCACGGCATGTCACACTAAAAATCCAGTCACAGCACGACACGTGGTTACGCAAGTCACGTGTAATTAGAATTGTTAAGTCTTGATCAAATTGTGAATTTTTAATAAACAAATCTAAATTATGAAAAAAATAGTTAAATGTGAGGAACGTGACTAGTTACGTTTGGACACGGCACGGGAGTCACGGCATGACTCGCGTGCCATGACCGTTTGCGTGCCGTGACCATCCCTCCATATTTTAGTCATGGCACGGCACGGCACGTGTAACTGTTTGCTTGGTCATAGCACGGCACGGCATGAGACTAAAGTCACGGCATGTTAATTACGGCACGGCACGTTTTTTTCACTCTAATTGGTCACAATAAGTAAATGAAAATGAAATATTTAAGTACTAGAGAACAACAATGCCAACAATATATACACAAACTTTTTAGAATTGAAACTCAAGTCCCCATCTGTATCTTGGAGGTTTACTTTAGATTTTTTTTTTCTACATTTGATTAGTATAATGCCTCTGCTTGCCTCTTGTATTAATTGTTTATTTAATGTTCTTCGAATGACCCAAGGTTTGGATATGACACGGAGGCTTTTGCATTGTATGATATTATGAGTTATGCATATTATTCTTTACTATTCATCTTTTCTTCACTCCAAAATTTTTTCCCATATATTATACGCGTTAATTTATAGCTGCTTCCCCTGCACAATGATAGAAGACGGAGCTTACTACCTGCTGTTACAGTCACTCAAAAAAAGTCTGTTTTCATTATTAGCCAATACCAAAACAGGTCCGAAAAAAATAAATACAATAAGAACATATGCGATTTTCAGGTATGGGTTGGTAGCTCAAAAAAAATCTACCAGCTTTTTCCTACTTATTTCTGGTATGGACTGTTAGCTAAAAGAATTCTCTGATTTTCTATCATATTTTTCCTCCTTTTTTTCCCTGTTGTTTTTTTCCTGGTATTGCTGACACCATTTTCCTGGTTTGGCGAATAGGATCAAAATTTCCTGTTATGGCTGATAAGAGTTCATCTAGTATTAACTTGTAATTTTCTGGTATGGCTGTGAAGAATTTTTCTTGTATTAATAGCTGATTTCCTTGTATGAACGATAAGAACAGATTCTAATTTCATTGGGTTTTTTTTCCTCTTTTTTGGTATTATTGCTACACTATACCAGTTCATATTTTCTGATCATCTGGGAAAAACTTAAGGAGTCAAACTGGAAATTGGGGAGTAGAAAAATACAAAAGGAGGAGTGAAACCGAAGAAGATCACTTCCTCTGTTTTTTGCTGACAACAATTAATATGACAATAAGCAGTCAATGTTGTAAGAATGCATTTCGTTTATTTTATTTATAATAAATTAGTTATATTCAGTAGCACCATCAAAAACTCAAAATCAAGATCTGTACTGGTAAAGATATGACCAGAAAATGTCAGAAAAAAATCAACCTGAACAGAATCTATCCTCATCAGTTTTAAGTGCCAGAAAAAACCCCAAATTTCAGCTAAAAAAGAACTAAAATTAGCAAAATCAGCAAACCCAAAACTCGCATACCAGAAAACAGCAACAAAAAAAAACTGCTTGTACAAGCAAATACCAGCAAAATCAAAGGAGCAGGTGCCAAAAAAAGGGGCCACTCAAGTGTTGTTGCAGCCACCCAAAAAAATTCTGTTCTCATAAGCAATACCAGAAAAAGTTGGCAAAAGAAAAAAACAACAGACCCAAATACCTGGTATGAACCTTTGCCAGTAAATATGGAAATTCAACTTGAAAAACCTTCTCTGAATCATGCCATTTTTTGAAAGCCTAGAGGGGCACGAGACCCCAGAACTTGTAGAACATGGATGGTATACTGCTGAATAATATAGAACCTGATTATTTGACTTATACTTCCTAGCTTAAAGCATATGCCAAGAACAGAAAAATAAATAGATGATGCTATCTGCATTGTGAAAAGAATGAAGCAAGAAGGGGTGAAATCTGAGTTGGCTGCTTACTCTGCAATATTATAAGTGCTTTTAGATATGGGTCGAGTTGATGATGCGAGAGATCTAACGGACCAGATAATAGGTGAGACTGATGATTGAAGCACCGAATCATGTTGAACTCTGAAATAATCTACTTCTTTTTAGGGTTTCGTTCAACTTGTGTTGGTGCAGTTATGCTAGATCAGACTTGCTAAGTCAGTGCAAAGCAGGTACAAAATTTAAATAATGTTTAGTTCGAACAACTTGAGAAATGAGTTCAAATGTTGAAATTAATGACCATGTCACCAATGTAAATTTTTACTGCAAATCTAGAGAAATTGGATGAACTGATTTCTATGTAATCAACTCTGATTGTACAAAATGGAGCGATCAGAAAGAAACTACATTTCTCATCATTCTCTTCGCATAACAATTTCAAGTTTGACAGTATATATAGCTTATGAGTGCTTCCTCATACCACAAGGTACCATCTGTTCCTTTTTCTTCTCCCAACTGACTTATTACTTAATTGTTTCTTGTCAACAACAACAAAGTACATTCAAATTTCTCCTCCTTTATCATTTCCTCAAACTATTTTGTAGGTAACAAAGATGAGCTTCGGATGTTTGCTTTCAGCGAAACCACAGATTTGATTAGAGATTCATGAAAAAGCAAGCACAGTTAGAGCTTTAGTATAAAAAAAGTATGTAAACTTCAATTGTGTTGACCTATTTTTTTTCTGGTAAGCTAATGGTGATTCTTGTCTTATCAAATACGGTACGAGCCAAGTAAACTCATAAAAGGATACTATTGACATTCCTATTGCAGTTACATTTTTTTCTCTTTTCAACCAATATGGAACTTCCTTAAAAGTATAGGTCAATACTTGCACAATGAAATATAAATATTTTTGTGACCACGAGTTCGAAAATAAGTTATCATAGATCTTATTTGAAAGAGAAAATTGCATAGAAAATACTCGTTATTTTAGATTCGCAAAATTATCATAGATCGTTAAAAATGTGGACAAGATTGAGCGAAGAAATAAAAAACCACCTCTAAAAACATATATCCCTCCAATATAGTTTGAGTGGTCCCCCATGTAGTTGGAGAGACAATTATTTATGTCAAATATGTTTACCTCATATAGGGGTGTTCAACCGATTGGTTCAGTTCAAACCGAACTAAAATAACCCAACCAATTTTTTCCGGTTTTTAAAAATCCAACCGAACCGACCGAACTAAAATAGCAAACCGAATTAAAACCGAACCGATTAAACCGATTTAAACTTCGGTTTGTTCGGTTGAACCGAATAGAGAGGAATTCAATCTAAAAAAAAATTAAACTCAATACAACAATAGATTCAGAATTTCACAGAAATAAAAATCAAGATATCATTACACATGTTCAATTTCATATAAACACGTAGATTCAAAACCAAAAATGAACCAAAATAATATACAAAGTCTCGAACTATTAATAAAATCGGTCTGTTCAGTTTATTCAATTTTGAGAATCCAAAACCGGACTGAACCATTTAAACCAAACTATTTCATAAAATCAAGCGAACCGAACCATTTAAACCGAAAAACAGATTCATTTAAACTGATGTTTTCCAGTTCGGTTTAAAACCAAATAAACCGAACCATTTGAACACCCCTAACCTCATAGATATAAATACTTCTGTACATAGGTATACATATTTCCGTACGTATGTATTAATATTTTAGAAAAAAAAAATCAGTGCTGGAGATTTTGTAATATCCAAAACAGTTATGATAATTATGGTGCGGAGATAGGAGTGAAACAGACAATTATCAGGATCCTTATTGTTTAATACTACTTCGCACTGCTTATATATCCCACACAATCTACTCATTGTTTTTTAATTTGATTATTCTCTCCAAAAAAAATATACAATAAGATTTATTAGCATATATAAAAGTCACTAGAGTAGAACTAGGGTGTTCCTACGCTCACAAAGCCTCTTGCTGAGCTCAATCTCAAAATTTATCGAATAGGCTTTGAACTACAAATTTAAACTGTTGAAACCGATCTAATTCACATGTGATGTAATATACATAAGTTTTTAAATTTTCAAATTAATTTAGTATAAAATCAAGCTGTCAAAGTTAGAAGATTTATACATTAATCTTAATGCATTTTTTTTTAATATTTTTTTTACTACTTGACTATATATTAAAGAATAAAAATAAAAAAATTACATGTAAATTCATCACTTGTGATATAATTCGGTTTGATATAATTCGGTTTCAACAGTTTAGATACGTAATTTAAAACCTATTTAATAGATTTTTGGATTAAGTTCACCGAGCTTCCAACTAAGTGAACTTAAAAAGAACACCTAGTTCTACTCAAAGTCACTAGCTATGTCCATATTTATTTAATCGATGCAGTTCCCAGAAAAAATATATACCGAACAAGAAAACAAAAAAATACCACCCAAATAAATCAACAAGCAAACAAAAAGAACAGTTGTAACTAATTTAAATTGAATTTGTCCGTACTAACAACTATTAAAATTACGAAGATAACGAAGGTTGGTGTCACGTGGCAGCTTCTCAGTACAGCACCGGGTAGAGTTCTAAAAAAGGGCCGGGCAAGACGGGCAGGGCACCGGGCGTGCACGGGCATAGTCGGATACGGGCACGGGTGTCACAGGCACACGGGCATAACGGGCTGAGCATCACGGGCAAAAAAAAAAAAAAATTCTGCCTTGCCCGTTTAATGCCCATGCCTGTCACGGGCGCGGGGGCAGGACGGGCCGGGCACCGTGGGCAGGACGGGCAGGGCAGAATTTTTTTTTATTTTTTACTGTTTTTTTTTCTGTTTTTTTTTTTTTTTCTGTTTTTTTCTGTTTTTTTTTTCTGTTTTTTTTCTGTTTTTTTTTTATAAATTCAAATTCTAAATAATTATAAATCCAAATTCATACCAATAAATTATAAATCCAAATTCATACCAATTTAAATTCATTTGACATGGTTGTAACTCAATAATTTTTGTTATAATAAAATATAAATTAAAAATTTCTTAAATCAATTACTTTAAAAATAATTAAGCTCTTATTTTAAAACAATAGATTAAAAAATAAAAGTTACCCTCCTCTTTTATTCCGAGCTTGGGACCGGCTATGTAAAATAACATAGGCAGAGTTCTAACTTTTTTTTTGTTAGTAATTTTTCGTTAAAATGAATAATTTAAAAACTAATTGAAATGTTTAGAATTTTATAATTTTATAATTTAAGACCTTAGAGGTAAAAAAAACAGTAGAAAGAACAACAAAAAAAAACAGTAGAAAGAACAAGAATCTTAAACTTAATTTTTGAGGCACTAAACGACGTTTTTTGGCGATTCTGATTTGTCAAATACCCGGAGTCGCCACCATCTCCTTCTCCCCTTTCCGAATTGACGTCATACACGTCAATCCTACTTTCCTAGCAAAAGTTATGGTCGTTTAAAGTTTTAAAAAAATATATATTTCTCATTTTTGAATTTAAAAAAAAAAAAAAGCTCACGGGCAGGGGCACGGGCGCACGGGCGCACGGGCTCACGGGCTCACGGGCACGAACGTCACGGGCACGGCAGGCCGGACACTCACGGGCAGGGTTCCAAAAAACCGGGTCCGGCCCGTTTAACGCCCGTACCCGTGTGCCCGTGTGCCCGTGTGCCCGTGTGCCTGCCCGTGGCACGGGCACGAGTAGGACGGGCACGGACACAAACACGGGTAGGGCACGCCCCCGGAGGAAAAATTCGAACTCTAGCACCGGGTCACCACGTCATTAAATTCTGATCACCATTAAATAAAATAAAATATCAGAAAGAGCTCCACTTTGCCTCCGGTATCCAGAATATTTTATTTATAGAAACTATATAAACATAATTTAGAATATTAGATGTATTGCATTCATACTTTGATCTCATAGAAATAATCCAAAAGAATCAATTTTTTTAAAAATCACAGTGCCTACAGAGCAAACACCACAATTTTTTTTTTTTAAGGTTAGTAGCTTTAAATGCTAACTAATTATTTCATTGATAAGAAAAACGAACTTATAACGAGTCAAATAACTTCCTAATACAAAATCTAAATTTTTATTTTCACAAAATTCTCCAAATTACTCTAAATAACTCTAAAATTCTAATCTCACTTATATACACTCATAATTACTCTATTACCTTAAATTTTATAGCTCTCTACGACCGGATCCGCTCTTTCGACTGACTCTGCGCTCCAACGTCCGGATCTACTCACTCGTGCTCCGATCAAGACGATATAGAGACTCAATACTCCGAGCTTCAACGATACCGCACTCTCGGCTCCGCTCAGCTTCGGTTTCTCCCCTCTCTCATTTATCTCTCCATTCAAGAAAGTAGAGCTGTGAGAGAGGGGATGAGCTATATCGGAGGTGAGATCTAAAAGAGTGAGAGAAACGAGCTAGAGGAGAAAAGAGAAGAGGAGAAAAAAAGTAGTGGTTGTTAGGGTTTTGAAAAATCTTCTTTTAAGTCGCTCAAAAATGCTCTCTGTTGAGTCCCGTGGGGGGTGAGCAAATTGATATAACTTTGATATAACACCACAAAATATTATAAGGAAATCGAATTATTTTTTTGATTCCTATTTATTTTTTTCAAAAGAAACAAAAAAAGGAAAAAAAAATTGTCCCTTCTATAAAATTAGAATATCCATACAATATATCTAATGTGCTATATTATTTTGATATAGTTTACTCTAGTTTCTATAAATAAAAAAAATTCTGTCCTGTATCAAAGTGTGCGGCAAACCGGTGTCAGCACCACCAAGTCTAAAAAAACTTGAGTCTCCAGTGAATTTAAACAGGTGTGTCACTGCTATTAATTCATTGTCCAGTTGACGTGTCACCAGTGGAAAACGACACGTGTCTATCCTCAAATCCTCTGCTATTCAATTCCCGATATTACGGTGGATATCACCCGTTATTTTGTCGGTCTCTGTTTGCTTTGCACGCTTAGCAAAATAATTTTCTGGTAAATGTCACTAAATGCAAACGGGTCGGATAGAGATCGAATACTAATTAAAATCAAATTTTCAGTTATGGATCCAATATTAGACATACACATATGAATATAGATTGAATATTAATATTTATAGATATATATATAAATATTTTATAATATATATTAAATTAGATGACATATTTATTATTTAGATATAGATAATTTTAAAATCATATGAATATTCAGATATTGTTTTGTCC
This sequence comes from Carex cristatella, assembly GCA_024447775.1. NCBI lineage: Eukaryota > Viridiplantae > Streptophyta > Magnoliopsida > Poales > Cyperaceae > Carex > Carex cristatella. The sequence goes on along the minus strand of JAJHPF010000001.1, from coordinate 9,800,347 downwards.
GTCCCTCTTTGGTTTACACGGTAAGGAAAATAATTATCTAATAAATGTCACTAAATACAAACGGATCAGATACTGATTCAATACGAATCGGACAGTGATAAAATCACTTTTTCAAATTAACGACACATACAGATACAAATTAAATATAATCTAAGCTCCACTTTGGAGTTAGGATCCATTGAAAATGCAACAAACTTGACAATCTTTTCATATGGATCAAAGAAGGGCAATGTTCTAGTATATCCTAACAGATAAGAGTAGCTATAGAGGGAAGAGCGTATATCGGATATCCAAAAATATATACAAATATTTTTCATAATATATATTAAACTAAATGGTATATATTTATTATTTGAATACGGATAATTAAAATTCAAAATAGAGGGACCGGACCTCTCTGACTATATCTGTGATAGAGCTATTTTTTATTACTAGTTTCAGTGTTCATTTACAATTTATGATGCTACTTGATTGTATTACTTAGGTTTTATGGTTGATATTGTTCTTAGGTATTTTTGTATAGTTTAATATTTAGAACTTGTATTTTGGTACTTTTGTATGAACATTTGAGTTTCGTAATGAAACTGGTGGTATTCTCACTTTTTTCAAAATATATATGTATATGTATATGTATATGTATCTGCACGGAATATTCAAAATATTGAATATTCGTATCTAATTTTTAAATATAAATCTAGATACAGATAAATAACATATGATCTATTTGTACCCTACTCGCTACACCCGCCCTATTTTGTCCGTCTCTCTCCGCTTTTCCACGCTAAGCAAAATAATTATCTACTAAATCAATAAATATTACATGGGCTTTTCGTAAATGTCATTACCAAAAACTGATATTTTTCTTCTCTTCTCCGGTCTTAATTTACTGATTTTTTTTAACCCATGCAAATTGGAACTCGTATTCTCTCTGCATGAACTCAAATTTTGAGTTAAGATCTGAACCATATGATTTAAAACCGTACTAATATTTAAGAGCATTGTGCATTATATTGACATGGGCCAATTTGATTTGAATTATGATCACTCGGCTCAAAACTTAACTCAAACAATACGTTAATGCAGAGAACACAAATTATGCAGATTAGGTATCTTTTTTATTATAGCTTTTGTTACCCGTCACGTAAACAAATTTTGTTTACATGATATCATGACGAAATTAAACTTTCAAACTATAAAGATCAATAATATAAAATTTTGTGTAGAAAATGGAGATCAATTTTATAGTTCCATAATATTTTACTCTAAATTATATAAAAAATCATACATAAAAATAAAAATGGGGCTTAATTTTTTTCTTGAGAAAAGAGGTGTAAAAGGCAATGAAAACAATTGACGACGCTAAAAGAAGAAGAAGAGAATGCACAATAGTTGTCGCACCGTTAGTGGCAGACAAACATGAGTACTAGTGACATTTAATCATTTTTCTCTGATTATAAGTTAGTTCACAGAAAAATAAAATAAAATGAAACATGCTTAAACATAAAAAATAAAAAATCAGCTATTATGCTTTACAAATGAAAGATGTTGTTTAATTTGTGCTCATCATCATATATAAAACAGCCAATTTAAACTGCTCAACGTGATCATCATAAAATTGTACTTTGAGACAATTTAAACAGTTGATTTAAATGTTATTAACAACACAACGTTAAGAAAAATAATTTTTAATTTAGTAGTAATAAAAGTCAATGTTATCGGTATGAGAGGTCATGGATTTTTTTTATGAATATTGAAATTTAAAATATCATATCTTCATCTTTCTTAAAAGATAACAAAGAAAGAAAAAAAAAATACATTGGTTAAAGATTTGACTACTTTATATTTGTAAGAGCTAAACAAACTGTAATTGATTGGCCCGTGCATATCATGCTCCATATATATAAATATAAATATATATAGAGTATATATACATGTATATACACACTAACTTCAGCTCATCGTCACCTTTGTCTCAAATACATCCTTATTCACCTTTTCATTAATTCACACACACACACACAGATACATATACATGGATCTGGACCTCCCATTAACAATGGAATTCAGTGATATCATCAGCTTCTCAAGCCTTTTCTGTGATTCACCGATGCCGCCTCAAGATCATGAAAAAGATAACTTGCCTGTGAGCTCTCAACGGTCTAAAGAGGCACAAGATGCGGTGGTAGTCATCGATTTTTATACTGTTTTCTGTAATTATGATAGGATATAATGTGTTTTGCTTATTATTTACACTTCTCTGGTGCCTCAATTATACACATGATGGATTTTTTTTTTTGAGGGAATTTTATGTATACTTCTCAGAAATTTCAAAATTATTTATTTGTCTCTCTAAATTTTATATCATATTTACCCATCAAAATTTAAAAAACTCACAAATTTACTCATGTATTGTCTTTTCTACTGAAACTCATTTTAAATTTATGAAATACGTACTCATTTTATCGATCCTTCATTAAAAAGTCTTCTAATTGATCGGTTTCCGAAAACAAATGAGTTATTTCTCTACTTCTAATACTTATAACACAAGAAATATTAGTGTTTAAGTGTCAGAAGTAAAGAAATGACCCATTATTTCTTGAAAACAGTCCAATCAGAAGACTAGCTAAAACATGTACATATATTTTTATTTTTAAATAAAGAATAAAATAGATATTTAATAAATTAAAAATAAATCTTAATATAGATGACATTAAAAATATATAAATTTGTGAGTTTTTAAAGTTTAGAAAGATAAATATAATGTTATGATTTTGGAGAAGAAAATACCTAATTTCCAAGTTTTTGAAGTTTTTCTTTTCTAATTTAGAAAAGGACAAAATGCTTCTGATGAAAGTAGAAGCAAATGTTTGGTTTTTCGAAAAAACAATTCTACCGTATCAATAGTACGGCAGAAGATGAAAATGTATATTTCCACCGCAAAAATTAATAATACGGTGGAATTTTTTTTGTAAATAAAAAAGAAATTCACATGATGTATATATATGAAGCTAGGTTGCGGTTGAAAAAAAATGATATTATACTTTGCATTCACACAGACCGACCTAAATCAATAAAAATGTATACAGGAATATCTTGTTTAAATACATCTGATAAAGCATATATGGTTAATTATTATAAAAAAATATTTTCTTTTGCCCATGCTTTATTTCTCAAAAATGGAGGTCATTTTTATTAAACTTGTTTGGATTATGCATGCTCAGGTCACCAACAAGTCTCAGAGGAAGGGAAGAAAACCAAAACACAACATCTCAGAAAAGGTAGGAATTAAAGCCTTCGTTTTTCATAATAACAATTTACTTACTCTGTTGTTTATTTTTATTTTTATTTTGATAAAAGGCACCAGTAATGCCCGTTTCATTGAAAATCAAATTAATTTACAATACAAATCTGAATGTTGAGTCCCGATAAAACTGATCAGGGTCTAAAAACTTACTCTGTTGTAAGCTCGTATATATCTCTGTCCTTGCAATATCTTAAGTCACCGTAAGTTTTTTTTTTTTAAGCAAAAATGTAGGAGTCTAGCTCCCAGATTTCATCCATCTGGACACAAAGCGTGTTGATTTTACAAAGTTTGATGAAAAGTAAAGAAAAAAAAAAAAAAAAAAAAAGAGCATAAGAAAGAAAATTGAACATAACAGATATCAACTATTTACAAACTTCCTACTTATTCCCTCCCCTTCTAGCTTCGCCCATACCCAATGTCATATTCCTGCTCTATCTCTATTGCCGTGTGCCTTGGCCCTTTCCTCTCTTCCCTGAATATTCTAGTGTATCTTTCCTTGCTTTTGTGTCCTTACCTTACAATATATTATTGTTGTAAGTTCCCTCACAGAATTGTGCATATTGTCTCAGCTCTGGCATGATGTTCTTGAGGCATTCCTTTACCTGTTGCATGTACGTACAGTACTGAAACATGTGTGTAGTAACAGTTTCCTGCTCCTCACAACATAAGCAACATCTACTCTGGCATTTCCCATCCCCTTCTTCTAAGGTTTTCCACAGTAAGTACGTATCTTGTTCTGCAACATAAGCCACGTGAATACCATTAGTCTTGATGGCGCCTTTTCCTTCCATAACACTTTGAGCTGTAAATCTTCCATCTTTTCCCCATTTTCATTCTACCTCATCTTGCTAACCTTGTACAGGTGATCCATGCTGTGCTATATAGTTCCCTTCTTAACATATCCTCCTCTTGCTTCATCTGATCTGTTATGTAATGGCTGAGATTTAGTTCCCAATGTCCCTGTGCCCATGCTTGTTGCACCGTTATTATCATTTGTCAAGGTTTGTTCATAACGTGCCGGGTAAGTTTCCTTCAAGGGGTGTTGCAGACATCTGTCATGCCAGAACTGCACAGGAGATATCCCCTCCCTACCTTATAAAGTAAGATAATCCACTTAGAATTATTTCTGTTTGTCAGCTTAAGTAAAAAATAAATCACTTATTTCTTTACTTAAGCTGCAATTAAACATGGAGAACAAAACTAAGTACCACAATTTTTTTCTTCTTTTTGTTCCCATTATATATATATATATATATATATGAATGTGTTAAGGAAACAACCACAATTCAATTTAATATATTATGTTGCAATTTGAAGAAAATTAATATGTTGCAGCTACATATTAATTAGTCAAAGTTAGTAATTAATGAGGAAATTAAAGTTTGTATAGAGATCTTTTCAAATTGCAATATAGTTGGAAGTTTCTTAAATAAATAATTAATCATTTTCTTATTTCAGAGGCGTCGAGAAAGAATTCAAGCCAAATTGAAGCTTTTGCGAGAGCTCATCCCAAATTCTCAAAAAGTATGGATTTGAAGTAACTAATCTCCCCACAAATTATTTGCTAATTTCTTATGAATATATTGTTTATTAATTTGATACTTTACCTTGATTTAAGTTGGACACTGCTTCTCTTCTAGATCAGGCAATTTCTCGCATAAATGCTCTTAAATGTGAGCTTCAGGTACTTAATTTATAATATTATTTCACCCATAAATTTTATTTTGGTTATACACATGACAAGCTAGCTGCATGTTCCTTTTATTCCTAAATTCTCATTTATTAAATAACTATTATATTTATTTCTTAACAATTTTAAACTTTATTCAAATCCAATTAGATTATTTGTTTCTTTTTGCAATCAAAGACGGAATAAAATAAAACACCATATCAGTTATTTTGATACCAGTCTACCAGAAACACAGAGAAATAATTGTTTTGATAGTAAAACACAAAATTATTCTTCTGGATGAGAATTATGGAATTTCTTACTTCTGCAATTCACTTTTATGTTTTTTTAATTAAATTTTAGATGATGCAAGAAATGAGTCAATTTTCATACGCAATGCCTCCATATTATATGCAATTCACTGGAGCTACTCCGTTTGTACTCCTAAATAGATCAAATATTATGATTACTGATATGAATAGTAACTTCACAACAATACACCAACCTTTATATATGCCATTTTCTGCTCGATTTCCCGCTCTGGTTGCCAAAAATGTTATTCCGATGCCATTTTTACCTCCAAATTAATCCTTATTGTTACGATTAATTATCAAGTTCTTTGACTACGGCCATACAACCGTAGATACAAGCAATGTCAGTATGTACATGCAAATTATATATCAGAAGAAGATGACTAAATTAATAGGATATGTTTCAATGGTCTTTTTTATTTTTCCAATTGAGGCTTCAGCAAAGATATGTATTCATGTTTTAAATGTTTAATTTTCTGCAATTCTGTGTATTTCTTTTTTGGATATTGGACTATTGTAAAAATATATATATGTTTTCTTGTCCATTTTATGCATGATATATATGAGTTTCTTGATAGGCAATTGGAAACAAGTTAATTATCGCATTTTCTTTAATATTTTTTTTTCATCTCTTTTACTTTTTCAATGTAAATTATATTTTTTTTCTGAAGGTAAAAATGCCTTGCAAAATTGACGATATATAATTATATATATCTATAATCTAGATATTAGAAAGTCATTTTTGCTTAGTAAATAAAATTCCTGCATTATGCATGTAGAGAAATAGAACGCCTCTTCATTATTTTTGGAATAAAAACGGCTCCCAACGCCTTTCATATTGACTGAAATTTAATTAGATATAAAATTTTCAATTTAGTCCTCAATTTTACAAAGTATTACGAACGGAGATTTTAGCAATTTACTAAATTCAATCTTTTCCCTTTCCATAAGAATATGTCTTTTTTTATTAGTGCATTTTTTTTTGTCTTTCCTTTTAATTAAAGTTGGACCAAAAAAATGTAGGTAGGTTCTCCCATGAAGGGACCAGATAAAGTGATCTGTATCCTCTCCATTACTGCAGAGGAGGGGCCTCACTTCAAAATATATCGTACAACTTTTATTAAATTTAAATCATTTTATATTTTGAACAACTTTTATTAAATTTAAATCATTTTAATAACTTAAATTGATTTTGAAATAAAAAATAACTGAGGTCATGCTATAAATTTTGAACGTTCTATCTAAAAGGAGAATTCTCATTTTCTCAAGAAGAGAAGATGATTTGGAGTCCACTAGACAATGCATGACAAATCCTCACTAACTAAAAAACAAATTAGTTTTATGGACCCCACTAGTCAGATAACACTGCACCACAGCACAAAAGCACTATTCCAATTTTGGCAACACAGAGATGCAGTTTCTCTACCCTTCTTCTCCTCTCTTGTCTTCTTCATCTATTAATTAAGCCATTGATTTTCTCAGAATTTTTCCTGCCAACCTCCCCTCCCCCATGAAGTAATAATTAATTTGTATAACATTAAACATGACATATACTAAACTTTTGTGAGTTTTTGTTGCTAGATCCTACAATATCAAATACTTATTCTTAATTAATTTATATAAAATTTCTAAATTTGTTATAATAAAATAATGATATGAGAAAAAAAAAAAAAAGAGGAAAACATATCTGGCCCAAAATCTCTTAATGAACGGCCGAAACAAGATCTATACATACTTCAATAATATAGTTTTATTGAAAGTTCTATAAAGTACATATTTTTTAAATTTGTAAATAACTCGAAACAAAATAGAGATCTTAGGGAAAAAAAATAATAGCCCAAATAAATAAAAGAAAACAATGTAACATCTGGCCCAAAACGTTCTAAATTTACGGCCCAAATCAATTGCTGCATCCGACAACCCATCTTCTTCTTCTTGCTAAAAATTTGTGTTACTTCTTGTCTCAAAAAATCTTTTAATTTTATACTTTTTATTGAAAGTTTAATCATCTATGTAATCCAAATTTTGAGGTTGGCTAATAACTGTCCGATCAGAAACACGTGGCAATCCAGTCGCAGGATATGCACGGGATTCTTTTATATTCGTGTCATTTCTGATTGAACGGTTTGGATCTAAACTGAAAATTTGTGTTACTTCCTAGCTAACCGTCTCTCTCTCGAGATCATCAATCAATCGCATCCACCTCGAATGAGTCGGTAACCAAAAAAAAAAAAAAAAAAAAAAAAATCAAATCTGAAGAATCAATCGAATCAGTCGCAAGCAAACAAACCTGAAGGAAAGAGCAATCGGCGTAACTCGAACGGTGAGTCTCTTTCGATTCAAAGAATTGTTCTTTCATCCAAAACCAAATCGCAGTTAGTCGATTTTAGAAAAATCTCGCAATAATCGGATCCTGTGCTGCGGATAGGTAGGTAATTTCTCAAATTATAGCTTGATTTGGTACAAGATTCTAATTTGAAGAAATAAACTTCGTAAACAATAGGATTTGGGGGTGGAGGGTTTGGCGTGCCACCCCTTCGTCTCTGGCACTAGCTTGGAAAAACCTAGTTAATCTGAAACAAGTCAAAATTAGGCATTTTCTGTGTCTTGCCTATGTAGTGTAGAGATATATAACTGGGATAGTGGAGTAGACATTTTCTGTTACTGAACTGAGGTGGAATGAGGTCTGATTTAGGGTTTATAAATAATTGACTAGAAAAGGTCTAAAAACTAATTACATTGTTGTTAGTTTGCTCCTTTATCTTCTTCTGCAACTTTAGTTTGAAAAGGGTTAGCTTAGAATAAGCTGAAATTTTTTGATTTGCAAACTAGAATTTGTGTTTGTGTTTTGCATTCTTAGAAATGGGTCTGTTTCCTCTTTCTGTATTTCTTAAATTTACTGATGTGGAGAATTTGAATTGGAACACTTCAGAGACCTGATAATCTGTTAGCGGCTTCAGGAAGTTGTTTTGAATTGAGACATGCAATGTACACGGGGGGTGGAGGGATGTTTAAGCAAAGGGGTGCTAAGCACTCCCTATGAATTGAAAATTTTCATTTTTGTCCTTCAAAAGTTCTAATTTTACAAAAATTAATGCTATTAGCCCCCCTCATAAACCCTCCCCCCACCAGCTTTCTGGCACCACCCCTGAATGTACATGATATGTGTAGAATTTGGCGGTCTTTTCCCTGTATTTTTTTTATTTAGAATTAATCTTCTTGAATCCAAATTCTCTGTTATAAAATCCCTGGTACAATCCCTGTTACAGAGTTACTTTATATCAATCAACTCATCATTTAATGTGGGTTTTCTGAATAATAAAATTCACTAAGGTTGCTCATTGGTGACTTTGTAACAGGTACTTGCCAAGGTTTTCTAACAGGAAACGTTTTAACAGTAACAATTTTAAATCCAATACTATTTTGGGGGCTGTTAGCAGACTGGGCTAAGTTTTCTCTCTCTTGTTGTGTTTGGTTGGGGGGCGGCTGTGTGTGTGTATTTCCCAAGGTTGGGGGGCGGTTGTGTTTGGTTATATTTGCCAAGGTTGTATTTGCTGCGGTTGCATTTGCCAAGGTTGGGGGGCGGCTGTGTCTGTGTGTATTTGCCATGGTTTTCTAACAGGAAACGGGTTAACAGTAACAATTTTAAATCCAATACCATTTTGGGGGCTCTTAGCAGACTAGGCTAAGTTTTCTCTCTCTTGTTGTGTTCGGTTGGGTGGCAGCTGTGTGTGTGTGTGGGGGGGGGAGTTGACAAGAAACCCTTCGTCCTTGGTGCATATTTTGAGGGTCTATTCTAGGTATTTTGTTTGTTTTTTTCCTGTGTCGAACATGAAAGTCATGTATTAAGCAAGTATGCATTTATAAACATGAAGCTGCAACTTCCATGTTTAATTTCTTAACCTGTTAAAGTAAGGTTATAATCATAAGAAATCTATGGGTCACAGAGAATCTTTTTTTAAAATGATCCAACACTGTTTTTTAATTACTATAATTTTGGAAGGAGGGCTCTTTGCCCATAGCCTTTTCTCTTTTGGGAACTATGTTTAATTAGCGTTCTAAACTGAACCACAGATTAAATTGAGATTTTAATTACAATTTGGTAATGTACCAGTTAGGTTTGAGAATAAATCATCTTCAAATTTATGATTTTGCAGGACACGACCAATAAAACATGGATGTTGACACAATAAGAGAATCATTTGATCGGGTGGCAGAGAAACAAGTGCAATATGCAACTCGGTCACAAGAAGTCATCAACCAACTGATTAAAGAAATTGAACTCACAATTACTAACCTCCAAGAAACCAACTCTGACCAATCTACCATTTTAGCCCAACTAAAAACTAGGATCGATGAAATTACCCCCCTGGCCCAATTTGAGGGTTGTCAGAAAGAACTCAACCTTGCCATTGCTAGGTACACTAAGCTTCTTGAAAAAACCTTCACAACTGACATCTCTAAGGCATACCGAGATGTCGAAATGGATATCCCTACAATAAATGAAATCATTGCATCTCATTTCTACCGGCAGGGTCAATTTGAAATAGGAGACAGGTTTTCTGCTGAGGCCCAAGTATCCGAATCCGACATCCTCAAATCCCCTTTTCTAGAAATGCACTCAATCCTTCAATCCATGAAACAATCTCACGACCTCGGGCCCGCACTCGCATGGGTTGCGAAAAACCGTGAAAAACTCCTCCAGTATGGTTCACCCCTCGAACTCAAACTCCATGAGCTCCAATATGTAGAGATGCTGAAAGCGGGTAAACGGGTTGAGGCATTGAAATACGCGCGAACCCACTTCGCCCCATTAGCGAATGAACACCGTGCCGAGATACAAAAAGTATTTGCATGCCTCCTTTGGGAAGACCGGCTTGACCAATCCCCATATGGTGACCTCTCTTCACCATCTCACTGGGAAGAACTAGCAACTGAGATGGTGCGTCAGTTTTGCGGGCTAATGGGCCAGCCTTTTGAAAGCCCGTTAGCAGTGACACTAGCAGCAGGTGCAGAGGGGCTACCGACACTAATAAAGCTTGCAGCAGTGATGCAAGCGAAGAAACAGGAGTGGCAGGAGATGAAGCAGTTGCCAGTGCCCCTTGATCTACCCAAGGAGTATCAGTTTCACTCGGTGTTTGTGTGTCCTGTGCTCCGGGAGCAGGGGAGTGAGGAGAACCCGCCTATGCTGATGCCATGTGGGCATGTGCTGTCTAGGCAAAGCATACTCAAACTGTCGAAGAATAGCACGCGTGCTTTTAAATGCCCGTATTGCCCTCAGGAGGGGACTGTTGCGCAGTGCAGACAACTCTATTTCTGAATTTGGATGTGGTAAGATGGGGGTAATATGGTAATACCATTCTCTCTTTTTTATTTTTCTGGGTTTAGGGTTAACAATGGGGGGGGGACTTGTGTATAGTGTTATGGCGGGTGTAAAATGTTCGTTTAGTTGGTTGTGTGGCTGTGTTTTTTGAAAACTGGCAAACGCTCTATTTCTTGTTCAGGTTTTGCTGTTTATATGTTAGATTCTGGTATGTTTTGTAACATCTCGTTAATAATTGGATCTTTTTCCATAGCAATTCTGTTTTTTTTTTTTTTTTTTTTTTTTTTTTTTAGGCTTCATTGTTATAATCTTAGGTTAGTTTTCTGATCTGCAGGTTCTCTAAGTTTACTGTTATCTCTATGCAGTGTTTATAACACAGTTCTGATGCATCATACTCTTTTACTTATGACTTTTGTTGTGCGCCAAGTAAAAATGGCGCTGTTAATATCTGCACCCAACAAACAAACAATTTATGGGAGTAGAACTAGGGTGTTCTTAAGCTCACCAAGTTCCTTTGTGAGCTCAATTCAAAAGCCTATTGAATTGGTTTCAAACAATATATCCAAATTGTTGAAACCGATCTATTTCTTTACATGTCAAATTTATAAATTTTTTAATGTCAAGCAGTCAAAAAAAGATAGTTTACAAGTTAATTTTAATGTGTTCATTTTTCATTTTTTTTTTTACCGTTGGACTTTATATTAAATTAGTTTGAAAATTTATAAATTTGACATGTAAACTCATCACTCGTGAAGTAAATTGATTTTAATAGTTTGGATGCGTCGCTTGAAATTAATCCAATAGGTTTTTGAGTTAAGCTCAAAAAGAGGCTTGGTAAGCTTAAGAACACCCTAGTTCTACTCCAATTTATGGTGCACAAGAAAAAGGTCACAGGGCATTGGAGGATATATGACATAATTATTGAATTTCTTTGGGTTAAGGATTGATTTTTCCCCGTCCCTGTTCGATTGGAGAAACACTTCAATTTCATATGATCTAATTTCTATGGATTTTAATATTTCTTATATACTCTATTTCTTTTAATAAAATATGTCTAGGGCACTTTGGTAAAAAAAAATATTATTATTTTGCACATTCTCCAGAAATTAAGTCTATTTTTTTGGTTATCTTTGGTACAGTGAAATAAATATAGCCATATACTAGCTAGACAACTGGTACAATACAGATGCATCTGACTAGTATTAGTAAATGAATACAGTTTTTGAGTTTTACTTTGTCTACAGCTTCAAAAATCTTTAAAATGTGAACCCCTCAATCTTGAAGCTTCCAATGCTAAAATCAAATTAATTTTATAGGGTAAATAGAACACCTTGGATGCTGAAATTTAAAAAAAAAACAGCTGCACGGACCTCGGTGGAGCTTGTTTGTCAAAATTCCAGCAATCGCGTTGCTTGTTTTTTATGCTTACATTTGTTTGTTTCTAAGTTTTTGTCTCACTGTTTTTCAAAATTCCAGCTTGTTTCGTTTAAATCAATTTGTTTATTCTTAAATAAATAAAACAATTAAATTTACCCAATATAATGTTTGCCGTGATTTTTATTCACGCCCACCGTTCAATATATTTTGCCAACTCTATCCACTAATTCTGAATTCTATCAAAACTACCCAAACCGGCTATTTAATAGCCGGTTTCTAATTTTTATTAGAACCGGCGGTTTAATAGCCAGTTTTAATAAAAATTAGGAGCCGGCTATTAAATCGCCGGTCCCTATTTTTTTTTTTTTTTTTGAGAAAAGTTATAATTTATTTATTTATTTATTTTATTAAAGTTTTAGAAATTTTTGATATGTTTCTTTGAAAATTTTAAAATTGTATTAAAATGATTTGATAACATCATTTAAAATGTTTTATTAAAAATCATGCATAATAATATTAATAACATTATTTAAAAAATATATCATTAATTACTTAAAAAAATTGCATTAAGCAAGAAATGGACCAAGTTCATTTAGTCTTGAACTTTGGCTAAGAAAGTCGTTTAGTATTGTTCTCTCCTATGGCCGGAAGCATCGTTTTTTTTTTTTTAACTTTAAACGGCCATAACTTTGGCTAAGAAAGTCGGATTGGCGCGTATGACCCCAATTCGGAAAGGGGGGGAGGAGACGGTGCCAACTGGCACCTTGGGGGTGAAACCCCAAGTATCCGACGAATCAGAATCGCCAAAAAACATCATTTAGTGCCTCAAAAATTAAGTGTAAGATTTTTAGTGCCAAAAAACGTCGTTTTAAGATTTTTATTGCCAAAAATTAAGTTTAAGATTTTTTAAATGATGTTATTAATATTTTAATGCCGAAAAACCCGATCTGAAAAATATTCATCCGGGTTATTTGTTTCAGTCCTTCTAATAAACTAAATTATATATTTTTTTATTTAATTTCAAAGAAACATATCAAAAATTTCTAAAACTTTAATAAAAAAATAAAAAATCACAACTTTTTCCAAAAAAAAAATAATAATTAGGGACCGCCATTTAATAGCCGGTTTGAGGAATTTTGATAGAATTCAGAATTGGTGGACAGAGTTGGTGAAATATATTTAACGGTGGGTATGAATAAAAATCACGGTAATGTTTGAATATCAAGCCCTCCAAGTCGGCCCAGCAGAAAAATATAATACTTTATTTCCATCTGTCAATAGCAGTAGTTCTGTATGATTATTATTATTTTTAAGTACAAAACTAAGGTGTTTACGGGTTTAATACTCTTCGACCACAAACGTCTTTTAAAATTAAAGAACAAAAAATAAATCCAGAAATTATATGAAAATTTAAAAACTATCCAACAAGAATCAGGCTCAAAAAAAAAAAGTTAAAAAGAGTTTGTATGAAGAAGTATCAGGCTCCAAAAAACAGGCCAGACGAAATTGTATATTTCGGGTAGGCAATAGGTCAAAAATACATGGACAAATTATTATTTTTTGATATAAATTGAGAGATAGACACTGGACTTTACTGGGTCAGCCCCTGCCGGTTTATTTCTGAATTTGTTACCATTATTTGAGGTTGTTGAATGTTCTTAGAATTTAATAATAAGATTTAATTTTTGCGAGCACCTAGTTGTCCTTCTTTAACAGTATCTCATTTTGTTCTCCGGTCAATAACAACCTGAGTAACTACTAACTAATTGAGGGACCACTTAATATTTGGAGACCGCCTAATATTTGAAATATTTTATAACTGTCGCGCACAAATATTCATTTATAATACATAAAGTATTTATCTGTAATGCATCAAGTATTCATTCTAAGATATCAATTATTTAAGAAAAAAATTAGACACATCACTTACATATTTTTTATACGTTTTTAGAGGTGAGTTTTTTCTCTGTTCAATCTAATCAATATTTCTGACGATCTATAAGTAATTTTGCAAATCTAAAACTACGAACGTCTTCTACATAATTATATATTTCAAATGAGATTCATTATAACATACTTTCGAATTGTCGGTTGCATAAGTATTCATCATTATCATGCAAGTATTCATATATCATGGAACAAATATTCATCACATCGTTATGTAAGTATTCATCATTAGGATTTGCCTAGCTATTCCGCTAATCAATCCCCCATTTTATCTCTCAGTCAATAACTATCTGAGTAACTACTAACTAAGCAGGGGGACCACTTAATATTTAGAGACTGCCTAATATTTAAAATATTTTACAGCTGTCGTGCGCAAGTATTCATATGTAATACATCAAGTATTCATCCTAAGATATCAAGTATTTAAAACAAATTGGACATATCACTCACTCATTTTTTACACGTTTTTAGAGGTGGTTTGTTTTTTCTCTGTTCAATCTAACTAATATTTCTGACGATCTATAAAGAATTTTGCTAATCTAAAACCACAAACATCTTCTATATAATTTTTTCTTTCAAATGAGATCTATGATGACATACTTTCGAGTTGTCGGTTGCACAAGTATTCATCTTCGTCATGCAAGTATTCATTTTTTTGCGCAAGTAGTATTCATTTTTTTGTGCAATTATTCATTTTTTTGCACAAGTATTCATCCTCCAGTAGATCATGTGCCTTCATTTTTTTTGCTACAGCATATTTATTAATTTCTTAATGATTTAGATCCTAGATTTTTTTCATTTTGAAAAATGAATTCAATTTGGTTGAAGGCTTGAGGACTACAGTAAAGGAAAAAAATTAGTTTGTAGGGACCACAAATTAGTTAAAACTAGTAATTATAGCTAGAGAATTGATCTATTTTGATAGGAGACAAGATGGGGGACTGTTAAGTGGGGGCTATTATAATTACCCTTAATTTTATTGAATTTTCTGTTATATATGTTGTTATATGTTGTTTGCAAGACTATATTATTATATATTGTTAAATTCTAGAATTCGATCTTACCTTTACCTATTTTCCTAAATTACAAGATTTTCTAAATTCTAATTATAGTAATAACAACGGCTAGTTGATGATCTGTTGGCCAATTTATGCATTGAAGAATGGCTGTGATGCATGCAACGTGCATATTCCTTCCTTTTTATTTTGTAACTATTCATTCTTTTCTTTTATACGATTTTAAGCTGATGTATTTAATTAATTAATAACCAATCGAAACCAATATTCAACCTTTATATCATTTTCGATGAAAATAGAAATGCATCGTTTCTACTACTGAACAGTTATTATTCAGAACTGTGCTATATATGTACTGGCATGGGAATCTACATAATACAGTCTAAATGCAAATGTTTTTTTTTTAATCAGTGAATTTTTACGACATAAATTATATACGAATTATCACCCATTTCTGTTAATATCTTTTTCTTGCATCAAATATATCGAAGTTATGATTCCCCAAAAAAATTGTACTTTTTTTGCATTTTTATCAACCCGTTTGGTAAAACCACGAGATAAAAGAGCAGAGTGGAACGGATGTGAGACGAGCTAAAAGGTATATCTGGTATGTGTTCACTGAAATTTTAACAAAGGAATTATATGTTTGCTTTCATGTGAATTGTATACACTGAACATAGAGGCTTTAATTCATTGATCAGGTTATTACTTATTAGAACATGCATAGTATACAATTCATAAAATTGATGTCCTAAGGGAGATAAATAATCGCACCTTCATGCTTGCACAAATGGCTTGGATGACATGAGGCACAAATGTGCGTACTTCATAAAAACAATGTTTACACAATCTCTTGGAAGAAGGAATGATTCGTAGCTGTTGCACCTTCAACCGCAAAGTTGGCGCCATAGAGGAAATCCTCTGCTGTTTTTCCATTAATTAAGATAGGTTACTGGCAGGTAGGTAGAGTGGAAAAAATGTGTCGTGATCAAATTAATTTTTTACATGCTGTGTTGTGATTAAAATATCAAGAGATTATCACGGCATGCGAATGATCACGCCATGTGAGTCACGCCGTATCCAAACATGACTCGCATAACCATTTGATCATAATTTATGTTAGTTTATTTAAGATTCATTATTTGATCAAGATCTAACGTTTCCAATTACACGTGACCACGTGCCGTGCCGTGATTAGATCTTTCACGTGACGTGTTGTGTCGTCTCAAATTTTCTATAGATGATCACGACACGCGAATGATCATAGCACAGAACACGCAAGTCACATCAAGTAACTAACATGCGTGCTGTGCCATTCCATGTCGTTCCATGATAAAGCCCACTTTGTGGTGTCATTTTTCCACTCTACTGGCAGGGGCATACCAAGTTCTTTAGTTGTAGCAAAAGGGAAGTTAGGAATTACTTGGTCAACTACTTTTTACTAACAAATTGTTCTTTTTATTCTGCTAGGCAATTTATGCAATTTCTTTTGACAAATTTGGTAAGTTTAGTGGATTTAGCCCTTCCTTTCAACTTCTGATTTTTAAGAATGATCAGAAAATTGTAGATTATAGTGCCCTCTAGAAATCATGTCATGCAGAAAATCCATGTTATGATATATTTAAAGATTTGGACCATACTATGATATATTTAAAAATGGATTAACTTAAGTGAGACGACAAGAGATTTTTTGTGTTTTTATTTTCATTTTGAGTAATTGTTGGTTTTGTAGTACCTTTTAAAAGCCAATGTACTATTATCTTTGTACTTAGTTAGATAAGTCATTTTTTTTTCAAATTTGTATAATTGTTGATAGAGAGGAAGCCTCTAAGAAAGAGAAGAGAGAAAGTTTAGATATTTAACGAAATTGAGATTGTACTCTAAGTGTATTTAATCTACACTTGTTTCTATACTCAGACTTAGTATATCATTTATGGACAAAGTTTAATTGAAGAGTGTTTTTCTTTTCTTTTCTTTTTGTAGTGTTATTTGATCTACACTTCATTTTTTTTTGTAAAATAGTTATATGTAAATAGTTCTTAATATATGGTTTCTCATGTCTTTGTAATTAAATAGTCTTTGTTTTCTGGTATTTGTTGTATACTTGCACTACTACAAAAAAACGTCTTCCTACACTGTACCTTATACACGGATTTTCTCAATTTTATAAAAAAAAACGTGTATGAAATAGGATTTTACCAGTGTTCTAGGAATCCTACACGAATATTAACTTACAAATCAGTGTCCGTGTGGAAATTAAGCTTTTATACACGGATATTTCTTTAAATATCCGTGTAGGAATGGTGAGAGAGCTACACGGATATTTAATAAAATATCTATATAGGAAGGTCTTTTGTACACGGTTTTTTATTTAAATAGCCGTGTAGATATGTTGACAGAGCTACACGGATTTATAGTTAAATATCCGTGTAGGAAAGGCTTAGTAGGGTTTTAATGAAATAAAATTGTAATCTTCCAACGCCGTTTTAATCAATATTACTCTCTCTCTCTCTCTCTCTCTCTCTCTCTCTCTCTCTTTTGTATTGAATGTTTGTTTGATTTCTGCGCACAAGGAGGGAATTGGCAAATTCAAATTTTGTATTTCTCCTCTCTATCTTGCTAAGGTTAGTCATGTATGTATATATATATATATATATATATATATATATTTCTTTACCATTGTTGGGTTATTGAAGAAATTTGTTTTTCTTACAGTTTTGGTTGGTTGCTGTCCTCTGCGCCACTGTTGGTTGCTATTTTCTTCGTCACCCTCCCTTAGGGTTCTGGTGCCGGTGTTGTCATTTTAAGCACCACTTCTATTTAAACAAAATGCAAAGATATACATACTTCAATTTTTTTTTTTACGAAATTAATTTTCAGTGGTTTATATAAAAGCTATACAGATTCAATTAATTTTTTTTTACGAAACTAATTCAAAACCGAGAATAAATTTTTATTCTCTATTATGTATGTATGCACATATATGTTGATCCTTGTTTTTTTTTCATAGGAGATGCAATGTTGTTGGAGATATTAACCAAGAGCCATCATATCATGGATCACATGCACACACCTTTTTTTGACATGTTGAATCTAATACGTTTTAGCATATATGAAATTTCGGTCCAAACTAAATCATAGCCATGAGATCTGACAACATGAGCCCAACTTAGTGGTAAGGACATAATTTTTATACAAACATTGTATTAGATCTTGAGAAGTATATGTTACATGTTGGATCAAAAGAATTGCATATACAAAAGCCTATGTATATATATGTGTTGCAAAAGACTATATGTATATACCAAATGCTATCTATTTATTTTTGCAAAAGGCTATGTATTTATTGTTGCAAAAGGTTATGTATATTCAATCTGAAATATATATTATTGGCTAGCAAAAGGGGAGGCTAGTCCAAAAAAATAAAATAAAAAATAGAACAATTCTACACAGATATTTAAAGAAAATCCGTGTAGGAAGATGTAAGAATAAAATATTAGTAATTCATAACCTTCCTACACGGTTTTTTAACTTAATATCCGTGTACGAATACTCTTCATACACGGATATTAATTAAATATCCGTGTAGGAATCCCTTTCTACATGGATTGTTTAATTAATATCCGTGTAGTTAGGGTACGATAGCTACACGGATAATTAGTTAATATTCGTGGAGGAAGACTATTCCTACACGGATATTTATTAAAAAAAACTGTGTACTCTCTTGCGGTGAGATGTACTTTGATAGGTTTTCCACACGGATAATTATCCGTGTAGGATTAGTACAATCGTACACGGATAATTATCCGTATGTAAATGGTGGACTTTCCTACACCCCATTATTGCACACGTTTCCAAATCCGTATAGCTCTCCAGTTAAAGTCCGTGTACAAACTGTATTGTTGTAGTAGTGTTGGTCAAAGATGACTGACTCGTGTAAACAAACGACATGTTCCAATGAAGAAAAATATGCAAGTCATTTATATAATTTACTATGTATTATCATGCATGGATCAAGTTGATTATGTTTGTTCAATACACACTTGACTGTTAAATCCAACAAATAAGGATCTCTTTTTTTTTCCAGCCTTGTACCGGTACGCAAATGTTGGCATACTAGCTGTTTACAACTACATAATTGAACTGAATGTATGTAATTATGAAAGGGTTGGGTTGTTCCAGTTTCTACATGTAAGTTTTTCTATTATAAAAGCTATACTAAATTCTGAATTTTTAAAATAGCTATGTACTAATCTTTATCAGAAGTTTTTCTATTATAATAGCCAAAGTGACGAGAAGCTCCAGGTACAACATGTCCTTCTGTACTGGTCGTTATCAAGCCAAAACTAGCTTTGTACCAGTAATATTGTGTTTGAGCTATATTGAAGCCATATGAGGACAAAATAGTCCTATTAGATAAAATACAAAGTAAAACCACAAATTATTATTAGTTCTTAGTTATAAAATGGATCCCATGTTATTCTGCCATATGAGGGCAAAATAGTCGTATCAGAAAATTTTATAAAATGGATCCTTCATTATTCTTAGTTCTGGTTATTTTCACATTGCATTGTACAATGTCTTTAGTAAAAACAAAATGGACTGACAGTGTTAGAAAGGTTTTGTAATGTGATACTTTATGTATTTTCAAATGTATCTCTCAGTTTTGCAACGAGTATATTGTGCCAAAAGATATTTCATGGATATCAGGACATTGTTTGCTCGGGATCACTGAAACGGGAAAGTGAGAAGTGAGGCACCAGGTAGAGGTACAAACCCATGCATACACCAGCTTAGATTATTTCTCATTGTTTACTTCAGCTTGGATTAGCATATTTAATTAATTGAGTTGAATAATTTATTAAATAACTTTTTTGTGTGAAAAGAATGGTAGTTTTTTATTTGCAATTTTTGTTTGTGTTTGTTATTATGTTGAATAGAGGGACAAATATATTTTTTCTGTCAATTTTACAATGCAATATCCATGTTTATAAGGTTTTTTTTTTTTCTATTTATTGTACTTTCAAATAATTTGACTTTTGTAATTTAGACAAGATACACCTTATAAATGAAAAGGTTTCAGAACTAAGAAACTTAAGAAAGAAGAAAATATAGTTTTCAAAAAAGAGGAAGTGAAGTAGGGACAGAGTCAGGCTTTCGAACTATGAAGGTCAATCATATTAAATTCTTTTGTGGTGAATGAGGGTAATTTTACAAGATCATAATATTTTACTCTAAATCATACTAAAAACCATATATAAAACAAAAAAAAAATAGAGGTTAATTGACCCCGATATTATGTGAATGAATCCACCTCTAAAGTGAAGAGCTCATAACTCGTAACATGTTATCTTTATTTTCATCTTGGCATATTTTTATAATCAAATATAAGGTTCTCATTTGCTCTTATTATTGACTAATACATAATTATATAATCAATTCTTAAATTAATCACATTAAGAAAGTGATCAAAACATAATCTCCACAACAACGCGTGGGAACTTGACTAGTTTTCCAGATGCACGCGGTATATATCATACTTTGGGCTATTTAGTTGGGCTATCATGCTTTGAGAAGTCAACAGACTGCTTTTCTTCACGTTCCTATCTTCATTTTCAAAGTTCAATTAGTTAATCTAAATCTTTCAACATGATCAATCATAATATTAAAATGTTCTTGGAAACCAAATTTAACAATCTTTTAGAATTTTTGAAAATCTTTTTTTTTTCATGTCATAAAAAATTAGTAAAATTATTTAAAACAAAAACCAGTTAAATTATTTTTCTTCTTTTTAAATAACACACATAATTGCATCAATACATGAGATATAAAAATTGGAAGGAAATATGCACATGCTTACTCGCAATTTAATTACAGATTAGAAAAATGTAACGTACGTAACTTGCTGAATACATTAAACCTTTAAGCCAAATTAACGCTAATTGTAGCATTCAAAGTAATTTAATTGTAAGTGCATGCACTAATACACAATTTACTAAAGGTCATATCATCTCATTTTAAACATTACGTGTTTTGAAATTTATCCAGATTACTATATATACACCTTTCACCGCGCCAGTTTTCCATATCCTTTCAAAAGAAACCAGAAAAGAAAAAAAATTATAGATATAGATAAATGTCTATCGTTTTCTTGCTGTTGTTCCTTCTCTCTTGCACAACCACTGTGTTATCTACTAAAGATGATGAAATCATGCTTCTCAAAATGAAGAAGCAATTGGGCAACCCTGACATTCTCCTTAACTGGGTCAAAGGATTTGAATACTGCGGGATTAGATTCTATAAACCACCAAACTCCTTATATATAGCATGCACTGGCAACAGTCGTGTAAGCAATCTCACAATCAAAAACATAGATTTCTCGGCATCCTTTCCAAATGCTATATGTGGCTTAACCGAACTAGAATCCCTTGAGATCTATAATTGGACCGGGCTTCATGGTCCGATTCCTTCATGCATTCATAAACTTGTTAATCTTAGATCCATTGTTATAACCGAGACGTCTCTCTCCGGTACTTTGCCTAGTTTTTCCAATAGTATTAATTTAATTGGCATTACTCTATCAAACAACCACCTATCTGGTGCAATTCCACCATCTCTCTCTATCTTACCAAACTTACAGTTATTGGATCTTTCTTCAAACTATCTCTGTGGAGAAATACCTGAGGGTGGCAACATGGCGAAATTCAATCCCGTGGGTTTTGCGAATAATACATGTCTTTGTGGGAACCCACTGCCACCCTGCTTTAATTCAGCACGTACATCTGCACCAGCATATGCGCCTGCATCCACCACACTATTTGATTCAGCACCTGAACGTGCACCAGTATCCACCACACTAATTGATTTGGCACCAGCGCATGCGCCTGTATCCACCTCACTGTTTGATGTAGCACCCACACCCGCACACGCACCTACACCCGTACCTATATCTTTTGAATGGGTACCTTCACCTATTTCTCAAGATGATGAATTCTTGCTTCTCAAAATGAAGATAGAACTAGGCTTTCCTAAAATTCTTCGTGAGTGGGTGAGAGGCTTCCAATTCTGTGGGTCCGAAATATACAGTTGGGATTTTTCGAAAGCAGCTGTATATTGTACCTACACTGGTCGTGTAAGCTATATCATACTAAAAAACTTAGATGTCTCCGCACCCTTTCCAGACGCCATTTGTGGCTTTACTGAACTAGAATCCCTGGAGATCTATGATTCTCCAGGGCTTAATGGTCCGATTCCATCCTGCATTAATGAATTTGTCAATCTTAAATTCCTCATTGTTACAAACACATCTCTCTCTGGATCTATTCCTAGTTTATCCAAAAATACCTATCTCGAAACCATTATGCTAAATAACAACCACCTGTCTGGTACAATTCCACTATCTTTCTCTACCTTCCCACTATTTATTTTGGATCTTTCTTCAAATTACCTCTGTGGAGAGATACCTAAGGGGGGTAACATGAGTCACTTCGAGGCTGCAAAATTTGGGAACAATATATGCCTTTGTGGAAACCCACTGCCACCATGCATCAATTTAGCACCAACATCTGCACCTGCACCAGCACCTCAAGTGTTTGCGCCTGTGCCTACGCTTGCACCTTGATTGCACCACACGACTTCATTCAACACCTCAAGTGCCATTTCGACGTATATTCCTTGATCAAATAAGTCAAATATCCACATGTGATGTTGTTTTGATGTATCCAATAATTATGTGGCTTGTGTGTTTTTAATAAATATAATATTCATTCGGTGATCATAGTGTGATTTTTTTTGCTAAATTTGTGACATATAGCAAAAAATATTGCTTTTTTTTTCATGCCTTTTAAGCATACATGAATATATTAATCGAATAAACAAAAGAAAAAAGAAGGATAATGACCAAATGAGATAAAACTGACATTGAATTGATAAATTCTGATTTCTAGCTTCTTGGTTAATTCTAATGGATATATTCGTCTCCAATACCAATCCCTACTACAAAAAAGACAAGGCACCATCGCCATATTGCTATCGGTTTTTGTTAGAAAACCAATGGTGTTTGTATTTAGGTGCAAAATGGTAAAAAGTTGGGGATCAATACTAGGGGTGTTCAACAGGTCGGTTCGGTCCAAACCGAATTAAAATAACCAAACTAAACTTTTTTCGGTCTTCAAAATCTAACTGAATTGACCGAACTAAAATAGCAAACCGAATTAAAACTGAACCGATTAAACCGAATTAAACTTCGGTCTGTTCAGTTGAACTGAATAAAGGAACAAATAAATAGTTTGGTTCAACCGAAAATAAATTGTTTGTTCGGTTGAACCGAATAAAGGAATTTAATCTCAAAAAATCAAAACACGTAGATTCAAAACCGAAAATAAACTAAAAATAATACACGAAGTCTCAAAATACTAATAAAATTGGTCGGTTCGGTTTATTCGATTTTGGGAATTCAAAACTGAACCGAACTATTTCATAAAATCAACCGAACCGAACTATTTAAACCGAAAAACCAAACCATTTAAACCGAAATTTTCGATTCAGTTTAAAACCAAATAAACCGAACCATTTGAATACCCCTAATCAATACTGATGGTTCGGTTCAAAGCAACCGTTGGTGTAAATGGACAATGCTACACCATCGGTTACTTTGACAGACGGTTTTACATATGTTTACCAACCGTTGGTGTTTTATGTTCCTCATACACCAACTGTTTTTTTTTAAAACCTGACAGTTTTTTTGAGTAAAAATAAGGATCTAGTCCTTATTTGTTTTATTGAAATTATAAAAAGGTTTCCATATGAAACCTAATACAAAAACATAATGTTATCAACCAAGTTGAATATGAAGAAAAGTAAAAAAATAAAAATAAAAATAATGGGAAAACAAAAGCTTAGACAGAAAAATGGTAAATTCCAGGGTTTAAAGTTCAAAAGTGTAAATCTCTTCTTGTCTGTATAGAAAATTCCACTGTTCTTCAACTTCCTCTTTTTTTAAACCTAACAGTTGTTGGATTATAAATCGAACATTGGACTAATATGTAAAATATTTTGTATTGTATACTGTCAATTTTATGCTCTATTAAAGTGGTCATATGTGTTATATAATATATTGAGCATTAATGTGTCATATAGGGTGTGCACCTTTAATGTGTAGAATTTAAGAGGTAATATTCAATTTTGTGATGGGTTGAATTGAATAATTATCACATTAGGCAGCCAAGGGTTCCTTGGGTTGTATATATAATTTGGTCCCCATAATACAAGGCCAATGAGAAATCATATTCTCTTATCCCATTAGAGAAATATGTGAGAGACTTTGGAGAAGAAAGAACAAATGAGACTCTCTAAAGGGTCTTGCTATTATGGAAGAACCGAATTGGTGGCGCTCTCTCACACAAGACAGCTATGCATTAATGTACGCTTCCGTTATTCAGTTTTATATTCAACACAGATGGTCCTGCGGTGATCGGTGATGGTTTTCGTCGGATCCAACAAGTGATATCAGAGTCACTCTGTGTTTGAAACAAGTTTTTCGGTATAGTTCTGATATATGGTTGAATTTCTGATTAATTGGCGATATTAGATTTGATAATTTGGTTAATTATGCCCTTTATATTCTGTCCAGAACTTTCAAATCGCCATTTTTTATCTGTGTTAGACGCATGAACCGCGTATACACCGAGTCTAACCAGCGCATAACATTTTTCGCGACCATTCAGTTCTGTTATGGACCGCCCTATCGTGGGTGAAAAGTTGTGCACCGCGATATACCAGCGTCCGTTTATTTTTTATTTATTTGGTTGGTAAACCGCGTGAAGACCGAGAGTTACATAAAATGAAATTGTACACCGCATAATTTTTTGGTTCTGCCACTTGCATTAAAAGAAAATAGTTAAATATTATTTTTCTTGTCCTGAGTTTTGCGCAGAGACCAAATTTAATAAAGCCCTGCATTTAATTTAAGTAATTTCGGTATTTCATTTTTTGGATAATTCGGTTAAGCCTCTTGATTTAGTTCTTAAGTATGGTTTAATATTTAATGCTAAAGGTGATTATGATTAATTTAAATTTACATAGAAATTGAGAATCAAAATAAGAAAAATTTGTATTTGATTCTTAATAAAATTGAGATGAATTTAGATTATGAATTATATCGTAGTAAAATATACATTTATGAGTCAAACAAAGACTGACCCAGCGAAAAGAAATATAATTGGATTTTGATACACCTTTATTGGTGATAAGATATAAAAATCCAAGTACGCTGTGAATTGAGATACCACTTATGTATATTTTCGGTATAACATAATAATGAAGTTAATTATGGTTGGACTAAATCCACATGGCAATCGAGAATCAAAAGAGGAATTATATACTTGATTCTGAATAAATTAAGGATGGATTTAGATTTATGTTTAAACCGTATTTATTGAATTTGGATATAATTTTAAGTTCGAATAAAAGGTATTAAGGTTATATATTTTAAAATAAATTGGTTTCAATTGCACCTCGCCAAAGTGAGCTCTCCTTTTGAAATTAATTTATTTTAAAATATAAAAAGTTTTATTGTGTGCATGTAGTTAGTGTAAATATTCGTCGGCCCAAAGGAAGACTAATATTTATTAAAGTTACATGTGCGCCTTGTGATAATAAGTGCAGTGATGATTGTTTGGTTATTTTTACGTGTGATCAATTTAATCGGCCCAAAGGAAAGGTTAATTGATCGGCATGTTACTTAATTATCAGCACTTGATTACTGTGCCAAGATGCCATAAGAAGTTAATATTTTAGTCCAAAGACAACTTATTAATGGAAACCAGTATCTTGAGGTAATGGGTTTATCTTTATTTGAACTTATTATTATATATAGATATTTAATGAGTATGTAGTATTTGTTTATTGTTCTAATTTTAAGTTAATGTCAATTCTAACATCAAATTTAAGGAAATGAAAATAGAACTTATTATTAGTTTATAATTATGGATTTTGACATTGCGTTAAGGATTAATTCTCCAATACTTGTGGTATGAGTACCTCTGATTTTAAGAGGGAGAAAGAAAAGTAGGAGAATTAAAATTGCACACGTCATATAATCATAATAAAATATCATTCTAGAAGCATTAGGAAAATTATTTTAGATAATTTAGTTCAGACTAGTGAATTCTTTCTGACTATTGAAAATATATTTGTTAAGAACGAAAAGGTTCAAGTTGATACGATCTTGACATATCATATTTCAATAAGGTATAAGGTCAAAGGAATACATATAAGAAAAGAATATGGTAGCTGCATATAAAAGTATAAGATTAAGCAATTAAGTACTTGTCATGCTTTGCGTGTCAAGAAAAGTATTCTTATTAATATGGTTTGTTTTAAGGTTTATTTAACTTCAATACTTAAATAGATAAGTGTATTTATGCAATATTGTTTGAGTAGTCGAGGCTAGTGATGGTGAAATATACATCTATTTTGGCAACGACGAGAATGTTAAATTTAAGACAACTAGAAAGTTAGATTATTATTTAAGACTGGATTTTATTATGATATAAATGAAACATTTATAGTCTTATTTTTTGGATGGAACTTAATTTCTATTTATTCTATGTACAAGTATGGATTTACTTGTTATTTTAAAAATAGAAAATTCGGTTGTTTCATGATTCAAAAGTAGTTCAATCTAAGTCTAGTTTCAGGTTATAATAATCTAAGTTTTACAGATATAATTTTATGATAAGTACTTGAAGTTTTAATAAAAGTAAAGCAATAAGAATTTTAGTTGCATTATGGCACAAGTGTTTCGGTTATATCTCCCGATGGAGATAAAGACTTGTGTCATAATGGAATTATGGAGTATTTGGATAACACATATTTTGATATTGGTGTTGATTTTATAAGATAAAAATGAACCAATTAAAGGAGATTTATAGCCAACAAGTCTTAGGATGTCTTGAAACTAATAAAATTCATATTTTTGTGGATAATTTTCTTACAAATGTTAGAAAAGATATATTATTTTATTATATTCATAGACGAATATTTTAAATATGGCTATATTTATCTCATTTATAAGAAAGTATAATTTTTGGATGTGTTCAAAATTATAAGGTTAACGTTCAATATCAACTAAACATAAGAATATCAAGTATCAGATTTGACTTTAGTGTTGTATACTACAACAGATATGATAGTTCAAGTGCACACATCTATATATTTTTGTCAAATTTCTAAAGTATAGCAGTATCGTATTACGGTAGATCATGTATGGTTTTATCCATTATGAATGGTATGACTGAAAAACAAAACATTACTTTAGGAATAAGGACTTAATATTGCAGCTTATAGTCTTAATTGAAACATTACAGCGATATGAGTTTTATGATCCCATAATAAGGTCGATTTTTTAGTAAGAAAAATGCTAAGTTCTTTGAAGATGTTGAGTTTAAGAGGGGAAATACGGTTCAGGATTTATCTTCGATGAGGAATATGTAAATATTTCCACAGGTGTTATTGGCATTATTTAGGATTTCGATCCTGGTTTTGTACAAGACACAATAATCGATGATAATATCAAAGAGCAAACTTCAACACCTCAAGAACATGTGTCATGAAGGATATCCACTAAGTTAAGTGGATCAATGTCACAATACGGAGATGAAGTTCATGGAAGACAGAGACATTTGTGATATTATTCATTTGTCATAAGGTACAAAATTCATTGGTTTTAATGGAATTTGAAAGGCAATGTGGGAGCAATACAAAGTATGTCTTGTCGTAAATGACTTCACATAGGAAAATGACATTGGATATATATAGACTTTGTCTTCGGTTACTTTGAAAGTCTTTTAGGATAATAATGACATTAAATGTGCATTTTATATATTGAGTTACATTAGATGGATGTTAAGATGTCGTTTCTCAATAGTGATATTGATGATATGATTTATATGGTGCGACCATAAAAAGTTAATTTATGAGGCCTAAAATATATGGTTTGCAAATTAAGAAAATCCATCTATAAACTCAATCAAGTATATATATCGACAATGGTATTCAAAATTCATCACGTGATCATCTCGTTTGATTTTGAGATGAATTTTGTCAATGAATGCATATACCATAAATTTATGTGGGAGCAAGGTTGCTTTCTTGGTTTTATATGTCAATGATATATTGCTTGCCAGTAACGATATAAGTTTGTTGCTTGACATCAAGAGATTTCTATTTATGAATTTTTGAGATGAAAAATATTGATAATGTATCTTTTGTGTTTGGTATAGAAATACATAAAGAGCAATCTCAATGTATTCTCGGTTATTACAAAAGAACTATATCGTAAAAGGTTTCAAGATGACATGCATTAAAATAGACCAAGAGATACCTATGTAAATAAGGGAGACAAGTTTAGTCTCAATCAGTGCTCCAAGAATGATTTTAAGAATAAAGTAATACAGAAGATTTTCTATGTTTCGGTGATAGGAAGTCTGAACTATGCTCAGGTTTATACTTGTCTAGATTTCGCATACATAATTGGGATGCTAGAGTGATATTAAAGTAATTCAGAAGCAGACCATAAGATAGCAGCCAAAAGGGTCTTGCAATTTTTTAAGAGAAAATAAAAACTACATACTCACATATCGAATATCAGAAAAGTTCGAGATCATCTGGTATACTGATTTCGATTTTGGTAGATGCCAATAAAGCATGTTATAACATGTGTATGGGGTATCTAATTGGGAATTATAACTGTGAAATTTTGTCACATGGCTGCACGAGTGGATAAGAATTAAATACCACTTAAGTTATTTGTGACAATAATAGATCAAGTTCTTCGTTTTAAATGAAAGAGTTCAGAATGGATAGTTGTATATCTAGCATAATGACACAAACTCCGTAATTGCAGCTGCATATTAAAGGACTGGCGCCCAAAAGGTTTCATGAGCATGCTACTCGTATGGGTGTCATGTCAAATTAAAGATCTTCAATTTTTGAGGATATTCAGATTTTAGTGGGAGTTTGTAATTATGCTTGTATGACATATGCGGTTTTCAGTTTTTTAAAGTTTAAGAATATTTCTGCAGAAATAAATTAATTTTCAATTTATTCACATTCTGACTCTATTAAGGTTGACCTCATTTAAGGGTGTATCAGTTGGAAATAGGCATGTTATGATCACATTACGTAAAATTTATATGCTACACATACACATCATGATTCATGTCATTCGATTATGTCAATATATGTGACCACTGTTGGTTGAGTTACGAATAAATGTAGCAAAAGCTACTTTGATCCTATATTGATATAATTGATGGACGGAATTGTTCGGGACACATTTCGGTAATGACAGAAAAGTTGAGCTCACTACGGTTATTAATAATACAAAATTATAAGGTTTCACATATAGTCCAAGTGGAAGATTGTTGGATTATAAATCGAACATTGGACTAATATGTAAAATATTTTGTATTGTATACTGTCAATTTTATGCTCTATTAAAGTGATTATATGTGTTATATAATATATTGAGCATTAATGTGTCATATAGGATATGGACCTTTAATGTGTAGAACTTAAGAGGTAATATTCAATTTTGTGATGTGTTGAATTGAATAATTACCACATTAGGCAGTCAAGGGTTCCTTGGGTTGTATATATAATTTGGTCCCCATATTACAAGGCCAATGAGGAATCATATTATCTTATCCCATTAGAGAGATATGTGAGAGACTTTGGAGAAGAAAGAACAAATGAGACTCTCTAAAGGGCCTTGCTATTATGGAAGAACCGAATTGGTGGCGCTTTCTCACACAAGACAGCTATGGATTAAGGTACACTTCCGTTATTCAGTTTTATATTCAACACAGATGGTCCTACGGTGATCGGTGATGGTTTTCGTCGGATCCAACAACAGTGGCTATCAGGGGTATTACAATCACACAACCATCACTCTACAGTAGCATTCTACTGCAGACCTCAAATTTTGAGTTTGGATCCAGACCGTTGGATCTGCTTAGGCACAAATTCTAAATTTCTAATCCCAAAATTTGAGTCACTTGAGGGGATCCGGACTCCCACAGGAGTGAGCAAAGGAAGAGTGTTCTCTCCAATATGTGCAAAAGGTTCCCTTCACTTTATGATTTGAGATTTAGTGTCTGCTGCTTTGAGATTCTAACTAAGGGGCAGTATTATTTGGGCTTTGAGATTCGTGCAAAGTAAAAGAATGTTATGGATCGACTAATTCTTAAAGATTCCTTTTTATGGTACCGGGGAGGATGTGAATTCGTGGGGAAAAACATCATTTGATGGTCCTAAGCCCATTATTTCTCTCTGTAATGGAAAGTAAATAATTTGCTGATGAGTTTAAATTTTAAAAACTAATTAATTGTACCTGGGAGATTGTTGTCTCAAGTATTAATTCAGTTAATTACTTAGGTGGTGTTTGGTTGTAGACTAAAGCCAAAGAGGTCTAAATTGATTATTCTAAATTAGGTCAGTCTAAATTATTCATGTTTTGTTGACGTCTAAAGTTGGATCATGGCTTAAGTTATTTCTTGTTTGGTTAGAATTGGTAGACTAAAATTTTGAAAGCCTAAGTTAGTTAATTTTTAATAATTACATAATATTAAAGTATTAATAATAACTATAATATATTAATTTTATTATAATAATTATTTAATATATTAACAATATAACACATTAATTATATAATTATATATTAATAATAACTATAATATATTATAATATTATAATAATAAGTTAATATATTAATAGTATAAGATATTAATTATATAATTATATATTTTTTATTATTATTAATAATAAGATACTAAATAGATAACAATAGTATAATAATTATTTAATATATTAACAATATAAAATATTATTTATATAATTATATTAATAATAATGATAATAAGAGATAATTATATAATATTAATATATTAATAACTATACTATATTATAATATTATTATAATAATTATTTAACATATTAATTATATATTATATATTATATATTATATATTAATAATAAGATACTAATTATGTAATATTAATATATTAATAATAACTATAATATATTATAATATTATGATTATAATAATTATTTAATATATTAATAAAAATATACTAATTATATAATAATAATATAGAAAATATTTAATATATTAACAATATAAGATATTAATTATGTAATGATATATTAATAATAGTTATTGATAAGAAGATACTAATTATATAATATTAATATATTAATAATAATTACATATATTATAATATTATTATAATAATTATTTAGTATATAAACAATAAAATATATTAATTATATTATTATAAATGAATAATAATTATTAATAAAAAAAATTCTAATTATATAATATTATTATAATAATTATTTGATATATTAACAATATAAGATATTAATTAAATAATTTTATACTAATAATAATATAACTAATTATATACTAATAATATATTATTATAATTAATAGAGTTAGGCAACGACGTGTAATAAAATTAAACCACCATGTGAGGTGGTTTAATTTAAGCTGGCCTAAAGATCAGCTTATTTCATCTTTATTCGGCTCAATTAATGCTCGTTCGGTGAAATAACGAGAACTAAGCTCCTTATTCCACCCATTAAGTCACAATCAAACACGGGGTTAGTTCATGGTGCATTGGCAGATATCGAGATCCAATCACTATTGAGATAATCGAGTTCAGATCGCATCTGTACATATCCAGTTGTTCATGTGTCACTTTCATCTTCACTATTGAGATAATGTATAATATCAACTGCAAAGTCAAATGTTTGAAACAAAAAATACATTTGTTGTTTCCACGCAATTACCTCTGGAAAAAATGAAGTGCAAGCAAGCAATATCCACAAATTAATTAAATTTATTGTTGCCATCAGGGATCAGGCAAAGTTTGTATCAGTTTCTTTTCCGGCCTGCTCGCCTATATAATTAGACTATCTTACACTTTGTGCACATTTCAAAAGAGAGAGAGAGAGCGAG
The DNA here is from genome assembly GCA_024447775.1 of Carex cristatella. NCBI lineage: Eukaryota > Viridiplantae > Streptophyta > Magnoliopsida > Poales > Cyperaceae > Carex > Carex cristatella. The sequence goes on along the minus strand of JAJHPF010000001.1, from coordinate 9,768,377 downwards.
CGAGAGAGATAGAGAGAAATGGCTGAGGCGGCTGTGAGGTTTGTGCTGGGCAAGTTTGCAAAAAATTGAACGGGTGCAGCACGAACTAGCCCGAATCCAGTGCTGCCTGATAAATGGAACAACGAAACCCAAAGGTTATCGAGTTCATTTCGAATGTTATCGAGCTCAGGTCTATGAAGGTGTATCGAGTTATGTTTTCCTCCAGAACCTTAGCACTGAGCTCCGTAACATTCAAAATGAACTCGAAGAAATCTCTAAGAGCAGGGTCGAGTACGGAATCATACACCTGCAAAACAGAAGTCACAAGCCTGCAGGTTGACAAGAACAATATTTTGAAACTGTTATGCCCTAAGGAACAACTTCAAAATGTTGTTCTTGTCAACCTGCATGTTGGCGAGCCATTATAACCATCGTGGTTACCGACAGTCTAAGAAAGACTACTACCCTTGCATATAATATAAGGTAAGTGCAGATTTTTCTTTTTCATCTATATATGTTTTAATGAGAGAGAAATAATTGCCACAATAACAACATCAATAAGTAAGAGTTAGTCTAATTTACTATGTATAAAATAGATCAACTGATACTAGTATTATATATTATGAGTTTGAAGATTTAATAGTTGACCCTAACTGCTTAATTCGAATAATAATTATGATGATGATGATAATGATAAGACATATTTTTTCTATTTTTATTTTATTTTGTTCTTATATTCTTTTTTATAAATATTATGTAACTTTGTATCCAACACACAACTTGTATCACCATAAATGAAATTTGAGAACTTGACTTGTATCTTTCTCTCAAAAAATAATAATAATAATATTATTTTGTTATTCTTAACCATGAACCATTTGATGTTGCGCTGCCAGATTTCTATACAGCTTCGTCTTATAACTTATTTGTTAATAATAATTCTATATGTTTATATAAAGTACAGAACTAATTATAGCAATGAGCCAATGATATTGAATTAATGATGAGTGTGGCTATAATAATATTCACATTACGGATCTATCCTACATTATGATCTTCATATTAAAATGTATTTGTAGATCAAATTTTTCAAAAAAAATTAAATTGTTTTACACATGCATATATAATACGTACAATATTTTTATGGGGGTACTCATGTCAGCTCACAAGCAATTCAACATACATGTCAATTGTTTTGGCTAGATTTATTGCGGCATGTCTGCTGTAATCTATCTTAAGCTTTTGTCTTTGTTAACATGTCAGTATTTTACTTTTTATTTGTCATGTAGTCCGCTACAAAGCTGACGTAAAAATAATTCTTCCATTAGAAGAAAAATAGGAAAAGAAAACGAAATAAAAGAAAAATGAAAAAAAGGAAAAGAACAAAAATAAACAAGGAAAGAAAATGGTTCAAACTTCAACCAATTTAAAATTAAATCAGGAAATGCAAAAAAAATGAACAAAAGTGGAGACGTCCTGGATATCCGAAATGGAGAAAAAAAAAATAATAAATGTTGGCGACCAATACGTAATAACCGGAGGAGAAAGTGCAGCTTCACGATTTTACATTAAAATACAATTCGGGCCCCACAATTCAATATCCTGGTTCACAAAGAGCCGCGTCCATACACAAGGAGCTGTGTCAGCACACTAACCTGACTTGCTCAATCAACAAGCATTTTGAGTCAAAGATTTGAGTTAATTTAAAGAAACTGAAAACTGATTGAAATGACGAAAGCCAAAAACAAGAAGATAGAACTAAAAAATTACTTGATGATTTACTAAATTCTCTCCATACAATAGTTCATTATTTATAGATGATCACAACGGATTAAGAATTATAAGAAACAGTTGCTTAAATGGTTTTAATTGATAATACACTGACACATCAGCTGCCAACTCAGTGATTTACGCTAAGTGAACTTTACTCGACAAATGCCTCTTCTACGTTTGCGATCTCAGCTTATCTACATTTCTTTCATTGTGGGACACAACACTCAGCATATCTCCCTTCTCAATGGTCCCGGTCCTTATTAATAGAACGGGCCCCATCTGTCGGTGCCCCCGCGCCTGACCCAGCAGCCCGTGACTTCGCCCCTTCCACCGCGCCAGGGACGTAACAAGCAGACAGAAATAGCTTCCTTGGATTTGACTTGGTCAACTGGAAAAGGAGGGCATAGGGCTTACTTTGGAGCAGCGATGCCATTGTTGGGCCAGAAGTGGATTTAACCGGGCCCAAATTAGGTCAAATGGTTGCATTCTAATTTTCGTACCGGACTGAGGGGTCATCCCATTTTTACTTCTTTTTTTCTTGTTCTTTGAAGGATAGGTATTTTGCCTGCCAAATAAATATTAACCGACAAAGAAGAATATTGAAGTATAAAGTTGAGAGAAAAATAAATAAATACAAAAAATGAAAGGAAATACAATTATACAAGCAGTTTTCAACTCGAAAATAAAATAAAAGCACATTATATCCCGTTTATTTTCAAACAAAAAAATTATAAAAGCACTTCTTTTTATATGCCACACCTGTTTAGTGTTTAGGGACCACACTGCTTTTAGTAAAAAATAATAATAATTCTAATTTTTACACCAATGTTCGACCAGCTGAAAATTCCCCTGCCATTAAACTATATAATTTAGAATTTTTTTCATCAAAATTATAAAATTAATTTAGTCTTGATCTAAACTTGGTTATTTTGTTGATATTCTTATTTCATAATTTAAGAAATTAAAAATGAATACAATAAAAGAATCAAGTTTAAAAATTTTCTATTTATGTCACATTATTTATGATCAGTACCGTTCGATTTATTTTGATCAAATGGCTCCTGTAATAAGTTTCTTTTTATTTTATTTTATAGAGATATGTGATAATATACTTGAGGTACATTATGTCTTTTAAAGAAATCTAAATTTTTTTTGTGCTTCTCTATATGTGACAAATCGTATCTTTTTTCTTTCTTATAAACGTCTCGAGATTTCAACAAAAAAAAAAATTGTCCCTAGAATTTATTGAATAGAAATTTATTTTATAAAAATTATCTTTTGTTTAAAACTTAATATTTTTACTAGATTTTTTTTTTTCAAAACGAAACCACATAAGTGGATATATTTCCTCAGGACTTTCAGCAAAAAAAACTAATTACAACCGGCGATCTTACCTGTATAAAAAAAATTTAATGGCCCATTACAAAGCCCATTTAAAGCCCATTAAATTTAAATGAACATCATCCCCCGAATTTACATGCACATCGTCAAATACATTATTCCTTAGCAAACATGTGCCACATCCTCAAATACATTATTCCAAATTTGCACGAATTCTCCAATCAATAATCCACCTCTCATCCTTCTACAAACCTAATGCACCTTATCAATGGCTTACTTCTGCCAGCTCCATTCCCACCTCGTTCACACCGGCCTCACCCGAGACCTTATTCGCCACGAGCTGCCTTTGTCCTTCACCGCAACCTCCTATGCTCTTCGTCAATTATCCCATTTCCCCAACCCCATCACCTTCGTGTACAATAACTTAATATGGAGAGCAGCTTGGGTCCGATGGCCATCGGACTCAAAGTGGTTCCAACAGATTCGCTCACCGTTGGATCTACTTTAGGATTTGAAAAGTGTACGACTTTTGGTGCGCACGGAACTTGAAACATATTTGTACGGATTTTAATATACTTAGCACGATGCAATCGAATGGTCCTAAATACTTCAAATGATGCATTTTTAATAAAATGCTTCAAGTGATGCATTTTTAATAAATGCATCAAGTGGACCAAAGAATTAAATAAGCTCATGCTCTGGCCGTTATTCTATACAACGGCCACGTTTTTTTTTTTTTTTTTTTTTCCTCTTGGCTCTGGCCGTTATCAAGTATAACAGTCCAATTATTTTTTTTCCTAGCCGTTGCTGAAGATCACGGATTGTATTAAACTATTTTCGCTGTTAATTGAAGTTGCGCTAATCTAGACATGATTTTCCTACTAATAAAAATTTCAGGAAAGAAAAAGCACTCATTAAATAAATTTCTTACTCTCTACACTATTTTTTGCAGAGGTAAGAGATATGCTCGAATAACATATAAATATTGTGTGTTAATAAATAAATGAGTGGTGTGGTGAGTGGACAAAACAGACCATAATTTTTTTTTTCTATAATAAAATAGATATCTTAAAGAAAGGTGAAATCTAAAATACTGTTAGCACTCCTCAATCCAACAGTATTGAATTAATAAAATAAAATCCAATGCTTTTAGAAATATAAAGTGATAGCCTGTCTATTGCTCTGCTTATAATAATAATCCAGACTAGAAACAGCACATACATAGTACTTAATACTTATAAATTGAAGGAAAAAGAAACAAAACCTGCCACTCGTGTGGGTACAGTACACATGGCTGTCAATTAATGTCAATTCTCAAATACGCGTGCAGGAAACAGCGTGTCACGTGAGAGGGGCCGTTGTCGCACGTGAGAGGTTTATCTGAACCAATTACAAAATCTAAATTGAAAATTAAAAGTCAACTGCTCTGTTACATAATATCACGACAAAAAGTCAAATGTAAGAATGTAAAAATGTCATGGTAGGTGCAACACAAGACACAATATGTATCGTTAATTATCCCAAACAACAATTCATTTTCAATTAATATATTTATATAATGTTATTTCTTTAATTAATAATTTTATATTTTTTTTCTAGTTTTATTGATATATATTTTATTTTTCCTCCTTCAAATAAACTTTAAAAAATAAATAAACATAATCAAATATGACAACGTGATCAAATATAATCAATCACTTTGGTCACAACGTAATTTGGTCATACTAGAACTAACATGTCGATGACTATTCTCTACAATTTAAATCATATAAAAAGATATTTATAGAATTAATCTAGTCATAACACAGCATAATACGTGAAGTCATAACACAATATAATACATGACATAATTTACATTTCTAATCATAACATGACATAATACATGACGTAATTTACATTTCTAGTCATACCCTTTAACAATTTTTCTTCCACTTAACGAACAAATTTTCCAAATTTATTTCTGTTTGCTTCAAGCTGAAGAAACAAATTAATTTAATGAAATCGCAAATCACGAATTTCGTGTGTCTACACCTCACAAGAGCAAACACCAAATGACTTTTTGTTAGAGTCACATTTAATTCAATGTAAAATTACATTTAGTCAAACTAAGGTTATATATTTTATTCTGAACCAATCAAGTAAACACAAAGTTATGTCAAAAGTTTGAAAAATAATATATGTCACTGTTAATTTTGTCAAAACTTTTAGCAATTAATGCAGTTGAATAAGAAAATTCAAGTAGGCTTTTGGCGATTTGCAAAATAATATGGCGCAATTGAACAGTGAATAATCAACCAATTACATAAAATCATTTGTCATTATATTTTTTAGTACAACTCTATTGACTCACACATTTTGAGTCGAAATTCTGAAAATAAACACTAAATGTTCTATAAATAAAATTTCTCATTATTGTTTTCTTTCTAATGTTTTGATTGCATTCACTTACACAATAAATAACCACCAACAATTAATTTATTTTATATTTACGTAGAAAAAATAATGAAGGTTATATCTACTAGTTTTATTTTGACATATAAATTTTCAAATTTTTATTATTAAAAAATAAAAATAAAAAATGAGACATCACATAGACATAAATCTCTCTCAAAATTTTTGACATATCACTGAAATCACATGATCGGATGATCCATTAAGATGACATATGTTATCGTTCTAAATCTAAAGAGAGAGAAAATATGATAATTATATAGTCTTTAATGGCTTCATGCACATTTTCTTTTCTATTTTCTATTTTTATATTTTTAAGTTGGTCAAAGACACCTACTTAATATTTTTATTAATTTAATTAAAGGAATACAAATACAAGTTCAAAGTTTGAGAAAGAATAGACAATAATGAAAATAGAACTATATTTTAGTTATCCACATATTAATTTGCACCTCTTTGAAATGATTGACCAACTTCACAGAGAGTTCAAGTTCAAGAGTCTATGAGAAGCATGTGATGATTTTATTTCCTTCACTTGTTGTAGCATGTCATACGAATGTAACAAAGAACATGAGTGGAGTGAAGATATTTAGTATGGTGGAACAAAATTTTAGAGAGACATAAATTTTTGGAGAAATATCATGTATACTCCTGAAAACTTCAAAATTACGTACTTTTTCCTCTAAATTTTGAAATTACATATTTTATGTATACCCCTGATTGTTATTAACAGCCAAGAAACAAAATGACCATTTTTCTTCTTTTTTTGGTTTCTTACATGACCCGTAGGTCTAAATGACGAAATTTTGGCTATTCACTTTTAAAGACCCAAAAATATAGTTCTTTCATCTAATCTAGATCATTTTTACCAGAAAAAAATCATAGTCAACTATTGATGTTTTTAAGAGGGAGAATGTTGTGAACCTAGATATTTAATACTAAGAATATAAATTCAAAAGTATTTTCCACAAATCCGCGGATGCATCTTGTTTTTTTGGTGGACCGGAGACCGGTGGTCCAGAGCAAAATTCAAACACTTGGACCTAGAGGTCCTAGACGGCTAAAGCCCTAGAGCCTAGAGGCGTTATTTACAATGCAAAACTCTTAAGGTGAATTGTTATTGCGCTCCAAGTTGCACATGTTAATACAGGGAACACTGAACAGGTGCGCTCCAAATTCAGTCATATGTCCACTCAGAATCATTCAATCTGCTTTAAGCTCGGTGCTTCTGGTTTAAGTTTGTTGAACATATTTAAATACAAATTGTCCACACAAGTCTTGTAGCAGATTGAACAGCTCTGAACAGATATCAAAACATGAGAGTGTCTTCTATGGACATAAGGACCTATTTGTAAAATGAACATATGTTTATTTTCAAAATTCAAACAGTCGATCCGAACCATTCATCTTGTTCTCCATATTAATATGTGCTTGGAGACCAAATTTTACATTTTTCTGAATTTTTTTTACTATTTATTAAGATGAGTACAAAAAATATCAAATTTAGACCATTGAATTTTGTACCCATCTTAATAAATAGTAAACAAATTCAGAAAAATATAAAATTTGGTCTCCAAGCACATATTAATATGGAGAACAAGATGAACGGTTCGGATCGACTGTTTGAACTTTGAAAATAAAAATATGTTCATTTTACAAATAGGTCCTTTGTCCATAGAAGTTCGTTGCCTCAAAACATATTTATTAGTGTTATTTTATATTCTTTTACTTTAGTTTTTTTATTTATGTGAGCATATTTTTCATATTTATTTTTTAGTTTTTAATATTCACTTCTTTGAAAAATTAGTCTACTACAAACTATTGACTTATGTAAGAAGAAACCTTTTTTCTTTAAATCATTTGTTAAGGAATATATATATTTGTGAAGAAACCTTATTTTCTATAAACTCTGTAAGAAATATATATGTTGCAATAATTGTTCGATTTTGAGACATATATATATATATATATATATATATATATATATATATATATATATATATATATATATATATATATATATATATATATATATATATATATATATATATATATAGATATAGATATAGAGGTTGGCTAAGCTCAAAACGTTTGTTTCTAGTCTCAGGAACAAACGATTCGGTTCTTTGATTTTCAAAATCTAAACGGTCGATCCAAACCGACAGATGTTTAATCTATAGTAAAATGTGCTTGGAGACCAAATTTTACATATTTTGGATTTTTTTACTATTTATTAAGATGGTTTCAAAATCGTTGTTTTTATTAAAATTCTGCACCATTGAAAAAAGCGATTTTGAAACCATCTTAATAAATAGTAAAAAAATCCAAAATATGTAAAATTTGGTCTCCAAGCACATTTTACTATAGATTAAATATCTATCGGTTTGGATCGACTGTTTGGACTTTGAAAATCAGAGCCGAATCGTTTGTTCCTGAGACTAGGAACAAACGTTTTGAGCTTAGCCAACCTCTCTCTCTATATATATATGTATGTATGTATGTATGTGTACATATGTATGTACATATGTATACACATACATATATATATATGTATATATAGTCCGACTATGGTACTTCATAGAGTAAAACACATTTATACTCTATGCTATATCTTCATTTTCAAAGTTCAAATAGCCGATCCGAACCGCTCAACATGTTCTCCATATTGAAATGTACTTGGAGACCAAGTTTTATAGTTTTTGAAATTTTTTTACTATTTATTAAGCCACTTTGAAAATAGCAAATCCACTGTGAACAGTAAAAAAACAGTAAAAATTTCTGGACTATCGGATTTGCGATTTTCAAAATGGCGTAATAAATAGTAAAAAAAATGTAAAATTTTGTCTCCAACCACATTTCAATATGAAGAACATGTTGAACATTTGAATCAGTTGTTTGAATTTTTAAAATGAAAATATATTGCCATAGAGTAAAAACTTGTTTTATTTTATGAAGCACTAAAGCCCAATTACACACACACATACACACACATACATATATACACACATACATACATACATACATACATACATACATACATACATCATACTTACATACACATACATACATACACATACATAGATACATACAGACATATACATACATACATACATACATACATACATACATTCATACAGACATACACACACACACATGCGCGCGCACATACATATATATGAAATGGCGGATGTGGTAGAAATTTAATTCTCACAGAAAAAAAATAGATTATTTAGATTAATATTTGTTTGAAAATGGTATAAATAAAAATTTCGGGAAGATATATGTTGCAATAATTGTTGGACATGTGAGACTTCTATTATATTTATGATTTGCCTCATATATTTAATATTATATATCAAGTACGTAAAATTATGTCTTATTAACCCAATTATCAAAATATCAAATAAGTAACTTTATTGTTCATAATTTTACCTGATATATGTTTTTACTAGATAAAGAAAACCATTTATAAAATTATTTGCAGATAAAAGATTAAAATTATTTGCAATACATGACCTGGTAATAAGATCTGGACCATTTATTTTAACCGACATAAATGTGCATTTAAAGCAAACCCGAAGAAAAAATGTTGGTTTGAAATTTTCTTCAGATAGATGTGCCTGAGGGGATACTCTTCCATCATATACAGAATGTGAAGTGCAATTGGGGACCCCATAACAAAACTATTGCCACAACAATTAGACCTGGTCCACCTCGTACAATTGACCCGTTCAAGTCTTTACTTTCTTTCCCGTTGAATAAAACAGAATCCAAGAGAAAAGCCATCGCTCAATCCATCCGTTGCTAAAAGAGCAAGATCCAGATCGGACGGTGGAGATCGCTGAGCACCTTCATGATGTCAGGTGTTTTTTTTTGTCACAGTAATTATCTTTTGTTAACTGTTCATTGTACGTTACTATTACCAAAGGGCAAAGGCTGCTAAGAGTCAAAGTTGACACGTGAAATAACGACAGCGAGTCGCCTCACCACATTTATGGGGCGAATGACCGAGTGAGGTGTGAGGAACCAATTTTTGGATGGGGAACAAGGTTGTAATTTTCCATAATATTATTTTTAAATTGAGTGAGGCTATGGTGCTATACACAGTACAATTTTTACACGGGAGAAATTGTGAAAATGTCACTTTAAAATTTTCAAATTGTGAAAATGCCACTTCAAATTTTGAAATTGTCAAAATGCCACTCCAAACTTCATTAATTTGTAAAAGTGTCATTCCAAATAATTAATGACTAAAATATCATTTTTGCAGGAAGGAGAAGTTGCGATGAATGTAAAGGCGGATGAGGGGAATCATGTCCAAAAATGACTTCTTGCGACGGACGAGGGTCGGGTCGACGGAGGGTGTGGAAGGAGACGGCGGAGGGGCGGGGGCGGAGATAGATGGGCGAGGGTATTTTAGTCATTAATTTTTTTGAGTTGCATTTTTACAAATTAATGAAGTTTGGAGTGACATTTTGACAATTTTAAAGTTTGAAGTGGCATTTTCACAATTTAAAGATTTTGGAGTGATATTTTCACAATTTTTCCTTTTATATGTACTACAAATGTAAATTTTCATTTTAAAATTCAAATAGTACACCATCCGTACTGTTTAACATATTTTATATGAAAACCAAACATTACTTTCTTTTATAGAATTATTTTTAAATACGTACAAAATTACATGATCTAAAGATTTTTAACTATCTGAAAGTATGATTTTCTACCTATTTAAAACAAATGGTAGAAAAATACTAGAAAATGTAAATTTTTTACTCCAAGTACGTTTTTATACAAAGATCATAAAGAATGGATCGAATTAACTATTTAGACTTTGAAAATGAAAATATAGATCTATAGTACTATTAATCAAAGTGCGCTATGTATAATACCGTAGCATCACTCTTTTAAATTAATAATGATTTTTCCTATCACAAAGTTTGCTATTTTTATGTATGAAAAAATGGTTTTATCAATTTGAATTATTTATGAAATTATATATTTTCTATAATAATAAAATAAAACTTGTAAAACGAAAAAATAAAATAAATTAGAACGTCTTCGTATTATGAATATTTAATTAGGTGTGAATATTTAAAAAAAAAACATTCTGCAGATGAAAAGGTCATAAATTATAAATATTTTAAATTTTATACCATACACAATCGAGTGTCATTGTCACTGATTACATAGTTAATTGGGAAGTTGATAATTGTTAAAATTAAATTTCTGAACAAAAGTATACCATTCTTTGATATTAATGTATCTTTTTAGAAGTCATATATATAAAGCACATAGTGTAATCTTAAATCCATGAAAGAGATTCATGTGAGCATAATATCAAACAATTGAGATTTGCATTGTCATATTCTTGTCTAAATACTTGTAGTAAAATTTAGAATAACAGAAATCATGACATTGCATGCAATACGCTATGAACAAATATAATTTAATTATCAAGACCTTATTATTGTGATAAACATGCTATACAAAAAGAGGACGGTTCAGATGCTTTATAATTTTGTGTTACAATATGCTACACATTTTTTATTTTTGTTTTCAAAATCTGAACAGTCCATTCGAATCCCTCAACATGATCATAATAAAATATGGTTGGAGATCAAATTTTTTTTTTTTTAAGAATTTATTTACTATTTTTTTTTAAATAGATATAAAATCATTGTTTTAAAGAGATTCTGGACCATCAAAAAAAGTAATATTGTGAGGCATTTTTTACCATGCTAGCTCTTTATTTTATCCGCAGATTTAGTAAATTAAATGCAGTGGATCCATTCAATAAATCTTGATATAAATTGCACCGACACCATAAAAAATTATCATAAAAGAAAACACAATATGGATACTTAATTCATGAGATCAGACTTTAAGAGCTACATTTTCTCTCTTTAATGTAACCTCCAGCTGTCCCTGGGTTGGAGCATAGAGGGGTTTCTTGTATTAAAATATTTTTAAAATGATATGATAGGGGAAATGTCAAAAGGAAACAAATGTTGATTACATTAATGAAACACTAGTCATTATAATAATTTATAATCAAATCTTGGTCAAAACCATGTTAATTTGGTTATCATTACGTTTACTTTTGTAGACTTGCATGGCTCCAAGGCAGTTCAAACACTCTAAAATAAAAATTAGAGTAAAATTAGGGTTTTTTTAGATTATTGGTTTTTTTTTTCTTATGAGTTTAGTTTTGAAAATATCATAATATTGATTTCAAGCAACAAATTTAAGCAATTGAAATTGATCTATTTTACGAATGACGCATGTAAAAGCAAAATCCATAAAATTTTGATTAATTTAGTATAAATTAAGGAAAGCTGTCAAAATTAAAAATAAATTCATTATAATTAACTAAAATATTTTATGTTTTGCCGTTTGACTTTATACTAAATTAGATGAAAATTTTATAAAATATGCATGTAAACGCATCACTCGTGAAGTAGATTAATTTCAACAGTTTAACTAAATTTATTATTTAAAGTCATTCATAAGTTTTGAAGTTAAGAATACCCTAGTTCTATTACAAATATTTAATTTCAACAGTTTAACTAAATTTATTATTTAAAGTCATTCATAAGTTTTGAAGTTAAGAATACCCTAGTTCTATTAAAAAAAATATTTGGTAATTTTAATAATATTTTTAAACCATGTGACATCAATTTCTAATTATTATTAGTCTTGTCTCTTTCTAGTACGGTTACATTGTTTACGTACATAATATATGCTTAAAATTTTCTTTTATCTATATATTTAGTTAGAGTTTGGCTATTGTGCTTCATGAAATAAATGACGTGTTTTACTTTACGCTTATATCTTAGTTTGTGAAGTTCATAAAGTCGATTCAAACCATTCAACATGATCTACATAATAAAATGTGTTTGGAAACTAAATTTTACATTTGTTTAATTTTTTTTTACTATTTTTTAGAATTTTTGAAAGTCATTGTTTTTAGAAAATTTTGGACCGACAAAAATAGTGATTTTGAAAAATTATAAAAAAAAAAATTCCAAAAAAAATATAAAATTTGGTATCCCAGCACAATTTAATATGCAGATAATATTGAATGATTTGAATGAACTATTTAAACATTAAAATCACAAAATATGTAAGTGAAGTAAAATACGTCATTTACTTTATAAAGCAAAATAGCCCAACTCATTTAATTATACACTTTTATATTCTTATTTCCTTAAAGATTTTAAAAAAATTGCTATAGTATTATTGTGCTTTAAAGTTCGTGTGGAAAAAAATTGAACGGTATGGATTTTCCACGTATCACCTCAAATTTTGAGATATTTCAGGGGATGCAAATTGGACATGGGCTTCAAGCATTGACTCCAAATCGGCTCCATTTTCCATCAGGATCGTTCAAAATTCATTGCACGGCTTCAATTATTTTTTATTTTTATATTAATTTAATCCATTAAAATAATTCAAATTTAATTAAAACTGTACCATAAATTTTGAACTATCAAGATAAAAAAAAAAGTGCTATTTTTATTTTTCTGAAGAGGAACAGAATTTGATCTCCATTTCTTAGCCTACTCATAGCATCATAATGGCGGAGATTTGACTTGAATAATTCAAAAGTAAAAAGGTTACATTCAAAAGTCCCTTTCTTTCTCCTCTCTCTCTCTATCTCTTCTCTATAAAATAATCGCCTTAAATAAACCCAATTCCCACTTCCTCGATACATACTTCTCCGCCTCTCTCTCTCTCTCAATCAAACAACCACCCCAACATTTTTTTGTCACACACCTAGTACTTGAAACAAATAGAGCTAATGGAGAAGCTACACACACAGCAGATTGGTGACTTCCAAGAAGCCTTCTCTCTATTTGACAAAAATGGAGACGGTATGTTATTTTTTGTTTTTAATTAAATGCAAAAAGCACATATATATATACTCTGTTGTCAAGAGATTCATTTATTATAGTTTTTGTTATCTTCTATAGTTTTGTATTTTAAATTTGTATTCTTAGCTTGGTTTTCTGGGTTGTTTTTGTCTTAATCCAAGGTTTAAGTTGTTGTTGCTGTTTTTTTCCATTTTTTTTTTTTTAATTAGTGTCAATGCTCTGTTATGCATTACCAGCGTACATTAAATTTGTATGATACATATTTCAAATATTTCAAATATTATTTAAATTAAGAAGTCAATTTATAAATGTAATCTCAGATTTTTAGAAATAATCCATATCAAATTTAAGTTAATTTACAATCTGATTGAGCATATATTATAAAGTCATTAAAACTGTACCATCAATATGTTTTAAATTTATTTATGAAAGGCTAAATATTTTCAAAACGATCCAAACTTCATGGACATATCTAAATTTTTTATTTTCTATTTGAATCAAAATTATTTAAATATCAAATGGATAATTTCTAACGAACACAAAAAATTAATATAAAATGCTACAATACAAAACCATTTTATCAACCTGAGTTTTGAGAATACTAGCCTCCTGCTTACAAGGGATAAACTAGGAAAAATACAAAATCAAAGTCAAGTTCAAAAGTATTTCATACAAAGAAAAGATCTTTTTTTTTTAGGAATAATATATACAAAAAAAAATTCAATGCCCTTGCTTTGAGGACATGACTAATTGTGGGACATGCAACAAGAAAAATGCTCTTTATAGTGTCCCTATTTTCCAAATGAAGTCTTTTTTCTACTATTTTTTACTATTTTTTTTAAAAAGTGCCAACTACCAAAAGGAAAAGTTAATAGTAAAAGAGGTTTATTCAGACCGGGTCACTTATTTTCAAAATTCCTTTTTACAACCATTTTAAACAGCAAAAGTTATTCCCATTGATTCTGAAATTTTTTTTGTTATTAATATATTTTGATTAATTACATAGTGCTATTGTCATTCCATGATGTCACAGCTTATAAGATACTGCTCTGTTTCTCTTTCCTGAATTCTGTTTATTCTTTTCAAAAAATGAAAGGTGATGCAAATTAAATTGATAATAATTAAACCAAATAATAATACATCAAACCACTTTAGAGACTTATTTGTCATGCTTAATTTATAAAAAAAAACCCACAATTGTTTTCCAAGCACAAACCACTTTAGAGACTAATTTGTCATGCTGAATTTTATTTTGATTATATGCAGGATGTATAACATTTGATGAATTGGCTGCTGTGATAAAATCTTTGGGGCAAAACCCAAGCGAGGAAGAGCTATATGACATGATAAATGATGTTGATTCAGATAGAAATGGTACCATAGAATTTGGGGAGTTCTTGAATCTCATGTCCAGAAAATTAAAGGTAAAATAATATATTTTAAATATATCAACTACAAAATGCTGAAATTTACAGTCATGCTGTTTATTCTAGTATTTTTTTTCAGTTGTTTGAAAATATGTGATAATGTATGATTATTTTTATTTTATTTTTACCGGACTAACAATTTATTTATATATTTTTTTTTGTAGGAAAATGATTCAGAAGAGGAACTGAAGGAGGCTTTTAAGGTATTTGACAAGGATCAAAATGGATATATCTCAGCTTGTGAGGTACTAATTGTATTACAAATTTAAATCTATGTTTGTATTTTTCTGTTCTTCCACTGTTTTTATAAATGATAATAAAATTGTCTGAACTCCTTTTTTTTTTAATCTATAGTTGAGAAATGTGATGATAAATCTAGGAGAGAAATTAACCGATGAGGAGGTCGAACAAATGATAAAAGAAGCCGATTTAGACGGCGACGGTCAAGTAAACTATGACGAATTTGTGCGCATGATGATGCTTTCTGATCAACAACAATAGTTTGGATTTGATCAAAATTTGATGGTTAGTAGAGAGGTTGTACTTAAAAAATTTCTTCTTTGGGTTAGTTTAATTTAATTCAAAGATTTGTTCTCTGTCGTTCTTATTTTCTAAGAAGATAAGTGAACGAATATTTTCTTTGATTTCTTTCCTCTTTGTAAGCATCCTTCTGTTAGAATGTGTTGGAGCCTCATTATTTCTTTGAAAGAATAATAAATAATAATTATTTTGATAATTGTTCATTTTCATGCAAATTCATTTTGTTAGAATGTTAGTAGGAAAAAAGTGTTTGAATATAACCTATGAAATCAATTTTCACATGTACCGTCAAATAAATCAAAATTGAAGGGTATATATGAACACCTATTATTTAGGGTTTTGAGGGTGAGAAAATTATGATGTTTCTCTGACAGATAGACCCCACAACAATAGAAATGTCGCAACATGTTGGTGACTCGACACACAATGGGCAACACCATAAATTCCACATTGGATTAAGACTAATTAAAAAAGTGATCTCTTAATTACTCTGACCACTCTTAGCTGTCACCTGTTTGATTTCGTTAAATTATGATTTAAGTACTAAGCTTAGAGATTGGCACTGGATAACTTCAAAAATAAGAACTAATTATGTTTTAGAGATCTGCATCGAGATTCGTGTGAAAAATTAATTAATTGATCTCAAATAACCTTAGGCCGGTTGGCAACAAAGGATTAAGAGTGAAGGATTAAAAGCTTAAGGAGCGCTAAGGAACCGATGTTCGGTTGTTTTAATCTGTGGGTGAATGATTAAGCGCTTAAGGAGGGGGTATAGGTGCCTTAAGGTCCGTGCGGGGATTAAGATCCGGGCAAAAGGAGTCTAAAGGAGGTGTTCTTAATCCGCGTTAAGGAATTGATGCTCGGCAGGATTAAGCGGCTAAAGAAGCTAAAGGAAGCGGATTAAGCCTTAAGAAGGCTTAATCCATACTTGTCGAACAGTCCAGGTGTTGATGATACATTTGGTAGAACAAATTACAGATCTTAGAGAAATAGTGTGAGCTCATTAATTAGAGATGATCCTAATATGCTATCAAGGTGTTTTTTTAAGGCTAACATATTTCATTTAAAGAACTTTTATTCATATATCGTATATGAAGGTGCTCATGAAAATGAAGTGTCACTGTAAATCTGCAAATAATTGTGTAAAATAGGGAAGACTTTTCAGAATAAAATTCTTAAGTCGAGATATATGTAAGTGAAATGATAATATAATAATACATGGATCAAACTATTAATTTATATTATAGTACGGTTAAAATGCTCTGTTGATTATATGTAGAGTGGGAAAAATGGTACGGCGGAGCCGACTCCATCACAAAACAGCACGGAACGACACGGTACGTGTGGCTGTTCTGTGCCGTGACTATTTATTTGTCATTATCATCTTTTGAAAATTTGGCACAACACAACACATCACGCGAAAGATCCAGTCAAAGCACGGCACGTGGTCACACGAGTCACATGTAATTAGGATCATTGTCTTGATTAAATGGTGAATCTTGAATAAACTAACCTAAATGATTAAAAAATGTTAAATGTGAGCAATGTGACTTGTTACGTTTGGACACGGCACGAAGATCATGACGTGACTCGCGTGCTTGACCACTATTCGACATTTTGATCACGGCATGACACAGCACAAGTGACTGTTCACTTGCACAGCACGACACATTTTTTCCACTCTAATTATATGTTCCAAGTGTGCCCCACATCTTTATCTCTGTTTTCAAAGTACAAACAATTGATCTGAATCGCTCGACATGATCTTCATATTAATATGTGCTTTGTGACCAAATTTTAGAATTTTTAGAATTTTTTTTACAAAATATTTTGGATATGTACAAAATTATTGCTTTTGAATGATCCAGAATCTTCTAAAAACAATAATTTGTATCTATCTATAACAATAGTAAAAATATTATATTTTTTTTTTTTTTTATAAAATTTGGGTCTCTAAGCATATTTTTATATGAAAATCATATTGAACTGTTTGGATTAACTATTTAGACTTTGAAAACAGAGATAACAATGGAGGACATGATTTGGAGTACAAAATCAATAAGACACTTAAACCCTACTATTTATATTATTATTTATCAATCATGTCTAGGGGATTTTGTCCAAAATAAAGAGGAAATGATTAAAAAAAAAAAAACTAAGCAACCACACGTTATCTATGCTATCGAAATTTTTGTGCCATCCTTCCGGTTATTTCCAAATATTTATTACTTTTCTAAAAATAAAGAATTCTGAGCTAGGAGTGGAAAAAAATGTTAAATTAGGATAAAAAAAGTTGATGAATTGGATTGCAATTGAATTGAAATATTGAATTATAGTTCTGTCCAAAATTAGAACTGTACTAAAATAGTTTACAGTCAAATTCCTACTTTTTGCATTTAAGTCCGCACCAAGAAATTTTTTGGCATCAATGACTAGAAAAAGTTGGTTGAATAAATGGAATGAAATGTCTGTTGTTTTGAATTCCAACATAAACAGAATCAGACCAGTTTTGTGTTCAGATTTTAGGTACATTTTCTTCACTATGCCATTTTGTTCGATCGGTTCATTTTCCATGAAAATTGAATTCGTGGTTGATTTCGGTAATATTGGATTATTTTATCATTGACATTTTCTTCTACTATTTTTTTTTATGAAAGCTAAAGTGGGGTTTTTTATGAACTTAAAATGAGGTTTGAAATAGTAAAAAAGAGTAATATCTTTTGAAATTTTATATTTTCAAGAAATTGTGGACCATATAAAAGCAATGATTTTGTATCTATCTTAAAAAAAAATATAGATATATATAAAAAAAATTAGATTTCTAAGCATATTTTAACGTGAATATCATGTTGAGCAGTTCAGATATTTTGTTTGAACTTTGAAATTGAAGATAAAGATGTTGTGGTACGATTGGGGCATGAGACAATGAGGTATTTGAAATAATTAAGTTAGAAATTTCTCCTGGGGAAAAATAATTAAGTTAGAATTTTTTTTAATTTTCTCATGAAAAAAGTTCTGAGTCGTAGACTCGTAGCAATAAACAGGAATAATTTTTCCAAATTCTACATAAAAAGAAAAAGATGCGCCGAACATATCTTCAGAATATTTTCCCACTATAATGAAATTCCCGTCAATTGTTCCCAAAAAAAAATCCCATATAAAGAAAATGGAAAAGAAAGTTGTTATTCTTAAATCATTAAATCCCCATCACGATTGCAATAAATTGACCTTGAGAACAACAAAATCGAATATTTTGTCAAAAAAAAATGGAAAGGTAGTTTGTCTAGGTATGTTTTTTTTAAAAAATTAATTATGATTTTTCAAATGTACTTTAGAAGGAACATAAGTTAAATATTTGTGGAAACAGGATTACGCCTAAACCTAATATTCTTTCCTACTTTGACACATTTTTGACTATAATCTTCTAAAAGATCCCAATAAATAATTTAAAAATACTTAAATATTTGTGTATCTATTTGAGTAGTTGCATGACACAAACCCTCAACCACATGTTTGACCAAAATCAAACACATTATTTTATAGCATTTATTTAGAAATATCGCAATAGATTTACCCACCTTGTCATCTCACTTTTATGTCTAGCAATTCGGTTTGCGAATTTGAAAATCCAAATAGTCGATTCAACATGATATCTATATTAAAATATGTTTAGAGAAAAAAATTTACATTATTTTAATTTTTTTTACTATTTATTAAGTATTTTTTTCTACTAATTATCAACATTATTTAAAGTTTCATATAGCGATTAGTAAAGCAAAATTAATTAAGAAATTAAAATATTCATATTGAACCAATACAAAATTCAAATTGCTATTCAAAATATTCCTAATAATATCATAAATTATCTATCTTTTTTCTATTCAAAATAACCTAAGCATCATGGCATAAGTTATATATATATATTTCTATTATAAAAACCTAAGCATCACGATATAAACTATCTATCTTTTATTATTTAAAAGCAAAAGCAATCCGGACATTGAAAAATATTTATACTTAAAAATAATTAAGTTGGACCTCTAAATAAAATTCTATGTAGCATAGCGTGTTGCGTGTAGCATGTAGTGCAAATAGCGGACCGCTGTTACCGCTATAGCGGTCGTAGCTGAAATAACGCACTTTTATCCCATAACTTGGCGTTTAAGGTCCGAAAATGCTATAGCATGCTATTTAGAACAATGCAAAAAATGGCTTAGAAATAAAAGAAAATTTTCAATATTTTAGGCAATTTTTTGTCATCTTTCATAAATCATAAAAAATGGTAAAATAATTTCAAAAATCGTAAAAATTGGTATTCTACAAGTTCAATATATAACCAATTTACTGAGCTATTTAGTTTAAATTTTCGAATATAATATTAGTTAATATATCTACCGAGAACATATTAGTCAATATATACACACACAATTATCCACAATTATCCTCTGTTAGGTGCCATGGCAGTAAAATTGTCAATCTGTTAATATTCTACAAGATAAAATTGAAATTTTAATAGAATTGAAATATGAATCCGTTTAAATTCTACAAGATCCACATAGAGATACATATCCAATTAGCATTTTAGTAGTTTAGTACCTTCGTAGTGGTGTGAAAAGCCCAAAATACAACAGGCCTCAAGGCCTAACAAAAATAATGTTGTCCATTTAAAAGAGGAATTTGGGTTAACATCTAAAGAAAATTTTGCTTTAGGATAAGCGCAAAAACTAATAGTAATTTTTCCTGCTCATTTTGACTAAGTTAATCCGAGAAGCACTAAGGTGTTCTTTTAATTCCTGCAACCGTAGGACAAATTAGTAGCACCAGTGTGCTCTCCTGATCCTCCTCATTCAGTGGTTTTGTTAGAGGAAATTTAATGTGGTAGCTGCAGTGAGATAGATTAGAGATATAATAGAGGGAAAAGACAGAAGCGTTGTAGAATGAGGGAGAAGAAAGAGAGAAGATTGTTGAATATTGTCTGCTCATTTCCTCTCACAGCTGATACAATTATAGGCTATCAGCCCTTGATTATTGCCTAAACAAAAGCACTAATAAAAATAGAAATGTAAAGCAAATCCTTAAATCCTCCCTAAATCCTGCCTGAGGCTTAGCTGTCCAGATTTCCTCTTGCTGGCTGATTTCAAATCAGACCTTAATTGCACTTTTCAATTTTAGCTTCATCAGTTCATGATTGAATGCAATTGTATCTTTGTTACGTCTTGTGTAAACCTTTAGGGGCTGGTTTACTTGTGTAACAGGTTTCAAGGAATCGATCAAAGGAGCCCAATTTCTCATTTCCATTTTTGCTGCTGTTCTCAATCGCGAATCTCCTTTTTTTCCCTTTGGCAGACTAAGGAGGAAGGAATAAGATTATTCCTGGTTTACTTTTACTCGAAATAGAGTTACTACTAGCATCACTAATGTCAAGAGTGAAGCTAGTAAATGATATATATGTCTTAATTAGGGCTGCTAATGAGCGGGTTTCAGTTCATAATCGGCTCTGTTCAAAATTTTAATATGAAGTGTCCAGTCCATGATCGGTCCAAATTTGAAGAGCTTTTGTCCATAATCAGTTCGTCCAATTATATTCATAAATTGTCCATGATCATTGATTGCCCATTCGGAAAATGTCCATTTCAATCAATAGGGCTTTTGTATGGACAACACATGGGCCTTTGTATGGACAATATATGGACAACAACCAACATATCAACAGACAACATCATTAATTTGTACAAAACGAAACATAGTAAAAAGGGATAAAATACAAAAATTAAATACAACTTCGTCATATTAAGAAAAGAACATTCATAATGTTAATCAATTCCATCTAAAAACAGACAGCACCAAATTTAATTTTTTCATCAGTAAACTTAGTTATACAAAAATCACTAGAAATCACAACCTTAAGAAGATGAGATGTATCTATCTTTAAGGTACCCGCATGAAAGGCTGGAATTGGTTCAAGTCGAAACCACCGTCAGTGGAGTTAAACCAATCTTTAGAACAAATAAGAGCCTCGATGGTTTCAGGATTCATAGAGTTGCGCGAGTGATCCGTCAATCGGCCCGCTGCACTGAATGCTGACTCCGATGCAACGGTTGAGACTTGAACTGCCAAAAAATCTCTTGCCATCTTTGCCAACGTCGGGTACAAGTCTGAGTTTCTTTTCCACCACTGCAGAATATCAAAATTTTCTTCATCAACCTCCACCACAGCTTCTTCCAAATAGTTGTCCAACTTTGATCTCTTTGGCCGCATATGACGTTTTTGAAACTTAAATTCAGATAATCTCATATCAAGCTTCCTTTTTCCCAAGGAACTACTTTCCACTTGTGGGGACCCGCTACTTGTCGCCCGGTCTACATTGTACATGCTCGTGTACTCATCATAGCATTTTCTAAGTTTTGAGCGCACATCTTCCAATCTTTTATTATACTCATCGGTCACATCTCCATATGCAACCCTAAAAAAAAATTCCACATCATCTAACTTTGACCGAGGATCAAAAACACACGCCAATATGAGTATCAAGTTCGGATTTTCCCAATATTTGTCAAACTTTGGTTTCATTTTTTCTGCCAATCTTTGCAAAGTTAGATTGAAACTCATGTAATCCTCCACCAACAAAGCACGAACAGTCCAAACTTCTTTCATATACAAGTGTGAAGATGGTCGCCTCACAGTAGAGAAAGTCTTCGTAGCATCAAAAAATACCTCTAAAAATTTTGCCAACTCTTCTGCCGCCTTCCACTCATCCGAACTAGGAACATCCATTAAACCGCTATCTCCAAATCTTTCTAAGGCATCTTTGTATTTTAGAGCTTCTTTAACCATCTCGTACGTTGAATTCCATTTAGTTGGGCAATCCAAGAGTCACACCCTTTTTAACTCCTAATTGAAGTTCTTTTAAGATATCATTGAAAAATTGGAGTCTCTTGCCACTCGAAGCTATTTGCCGCATTATATCTCTAATTTTCTTCAAAGCCGGTTGAATAACCGTCATACCATCTTGCACCATTATATTCAAGACGTGGGCCGCACATCTCATGTGCATGTGTTTCCCACCAAAAATGCTTTTATGCCCAAATTTCTCCTCTATGCTTTCTATCGCATTATCATTCACTGAACTGTTATCTAGTGTAACTGTGAAAATCTTACCATCCAACTTCCATTCAACTAGAATCTTTTCAATTAAACTTGCAACTGCTGGACCCGAATGCGGGTAAGACATTTGTCTAAAACCAATAATCTTTTTTTGAAAGTTAAAGTTCTTGTCGATGTAATGTGCCGTTAGGCACAAATATCCCAAATTAACACTTGATGTCCAAATATCGGCCGTGAAAGACACACATGAATCTAACTCTTCGAACTCCTTCAATGATACGGCCAACCCCTTATTAAATACCTCCACACAGTCATTTCTTAAGGCCTGCCGCCCAACGGCTTTGTATTCGGGTCTAAGTGATCTCATAGTTGCTTCCCAAAATCGGTTCTCAATTACAGAAAATGGTATCTCGGCATCAATAAAAAGCGTGTCATTAGGCTACGGGTCACTTCGGAATTAAATTTATAATTGGATGTACCAAACAAATCACCAGTTTTACCCAATCCAAACTTTTGTCTTTCTTCTTCGCTGATTTTTTCGCAAACATCTTTGATATGGCGACGTAAGTGTGTTGTTCCCAAAGTAGGACCAGTAGCAAGCTCCATGGAACAATGCTTGCACACGGCTTTTGTACCTAGCTTATCAAAATGGTTCCACGCTTCTGATTTCATTCGTGAATTTCTTTGTCTTACTACGACCGAACTCTCGGACTCCTCAACACTAACATCAGGATTTTGGTTCTCAGATTGCGACATTACCTATAAAGGAAAACATAAAGGTCATTTTAGACATTGGCAAAGAAAGAGCTAAATAGTACAATTAAGGTCAATCTCAACAAGATATAAATCAACTTTTCACCTTAAGAAAGTGCTATATATATATATTTTGGTGCTATATAATGGTTCAAGTTTTATAATGTTAAACAAATTGATATATGATACTAAACCAGCAAAGGATCCGGCAATTTCATGACTTTTTACATTTACAAATAAATTTATAAATTGATCATAAATAAAAACAAGAAAGTTCTATAAAATTGGAATTGCTGGTACCATTTAGTACCAACTAGAGCTGGGCATTCACTGTTGGGAAGTTAACCATCTCAGTTTGTTGCGATTTGTGCATTATTTTTTAACCATCTCAACTGTTTTGAGTCGCTGAATTAAGTCGAAGTATTTATAATCTCAGTATATTGTTTGTATAGGAAGCAAAATCTGACACAACTAAATCGATTGGTCCAATACATGCGAAATTCTGACACCGCCACCCTGCTTGTCAGAGACTGGAAACTGCTTGTTACTGGTACCTACATGTTACTGGTACCAACTAGAACCAACTTGAAATATGTTCTACTAAATCAGATAGATTACTTAGGAAATTTGAAGTGATGCTTTGAACCAGCTAGCTTCAACTAGAACCTGCATGTACAGTACCAGTATTTCAAATTGGTTGAAGTGACTACTCTTGCCCAATAGAAATATGTTACTGGTAAAGAGATTTCCAAACGTCCTTAATTTCCAGTAAAGTAAGCACAAAAATGAGGCAACCCAAAATGGCAAGATAGATAACCAATTCGAGAGGAGAGTAACCGCAATACGATTTCAACCAGGATTTCATCAGACCAAAAACCTAGAAAAAGTTCGTACCTTGCTGCGAAGAGGCGGCGCAATTGAGAGTAGTGGCGGACCTGGCGGTGCGACGAAGACACGAAGAAGAGTTGTGGCGGTGCGACAGAAGAAATGCAGTGCCGGCGTGAGCGAGCGGGAGAGAGGCGGGGTGAGAATCGAGAAACAGAACTTTGGAGTCTGGACTATGATCGATCGCTCTTGTCCATGGACAACTCAATGGACCATCGATGGACAACTCAGCGGACAAGAACGAGCTGTTCAACGGATGGGATCAATAACAGTATCCAACAGACTCTTAATTAATTAATTAAGACTCTTAATTAATTAATTAATTAATTAATAACAGTATCCAAATGGTACCAACAGACTGTCCCATCCAGTCGGTCATGTCTAGTAGTATTTCTATTTAGTTATTCAGCTCTGTTGACAGTG
Source organism: Carex cristatella (assembly GCA_024447775.1). Classification (NCBI taxonomy): domain Eukaryota; kingdom Viridiplantae; phylum Streptophyta; class Magnoliopsida; order Poales; family Cyperaceae; genus Carex; species Carex cristatella. The sequence goes on along the minus strand of JAJHPF010000001.1, from coordinate 9,743,824 downwards.
AGTGTTTTATATTCCAATTTTTCAAATTTGAAGCTTCCATTATTAATTGCATCCTTATCAGAAAGAACCATACCTGCATGGTACTGCTGCAAACCAACAGGCCAGCCACAGAATATCTAATTAAGTGCTTTATTGATAGCTGATATTAAATCCTATTCACGCTATGCTATAAATTGTTCTTCATATCATATGATATGATATGTGATATGTAGGTTACAGTGAGTGGGACCCAAGGGCATGCGGGAACTGTACCAATGCTGTTGTGACAGGACCCAATGGTTGCTTCAGCAGCTAGATCTCATAGTAACATTGGAGTCTCTCTGTTTGCTGGGCTGGTAAGCGCAGTCGGTGAGCTATTTTGCTGGCCCAGCGCAAGCAATGTCATACCAGAACAGGTTAATTTTACAGTAGATATTAAGAGCAATGGATGACAAAGAGAAGGAAGCATTTGTGTCTGAATTCTCCAAGCAAATTTTCAGTAGATACAGGAGCAATTGAAGCATGCAGCCAATTCAACCATCAGAGAATTGTCAAGTCATGTTTTAGGTGACATGCCTGTTTTAATGAGTGGTGCTGGACATGATGCTATGGCCATGGCTATATTAACCAAAGTTTGTCCAGGAATTAATCTAAATTAATTCAATATCAATCCTTTAGCTTAGCTTAGCATGTTTCAATCAGTTTATACTAAATTTGTGTACAAACTCAATGGCTGCAACTGGGTTGAAATTACATTTTTAGTTTTTAGGTTCAAACAATTACACCCTGTATTTGCTTTAGATAAAGCTGGCACTCTTCAATTGGATAATGCAACAATCAAAATATCAAATCCAAGTTTTCATGACAGAGCCTGCCTTGCATTAGCATGAAACAAGTTCTGGTATCTGCCTGCCCCAAATTTCCAATCGAGTCACAATTAATCCTCATTTTAGCTTTAGCTAAGTTTATCATCCAAATTCCTGTAAGAGCCAATAAATGGGAAAAACAAAAAGAAGGAAAAACAAATTAAAGGTTAATACAGTACATAACTGGCAACAGTTGTATGCTGTTAGTAGAGTTAATGAGATGTTTTCCAACTTCAAATTATTTTCAACAGAAATCCTGTTGTGGTTGTTCATCTACTCTTTTTCCGTCATAAAACATTACAATTGAATCAATCAGATCTAAAACAAACGGATGGAATCCACACCACTGATAACTTCCCGATTTTTTTATTAATAACCCCAAAAAAATAATTAATAAAAATGACATCTACAGAAAAAAAAAATTAAATATGACCAAACCGTCCCAATAGGGAGCGGTCCACTATTCATTCCAGACTGCCTCTCATTTGGGCGGTCCAGTGCCCAAGTGAACCGCCTCCCAATTGGGCGGTTCACTATTCACTCTATAAAATAGTTTTTCTCTCCCCTGTCTCCTCACAATTCATTTCAACATCTCCAAACCCGAACTCAGCTCTCCAACAGTGACTCTAAGGCGATTTTGAGATTTTTTTTTACTTATTAATTAATTAATTTTTTAAATTTTAAAAAAATATCAGAAATTCTTATCAATTGCTTGAAAAATGTTAGAAATTGTTTAGTCCATCGTGCTCATTTGAAACCTAACTCTTACTATGGCACCAAAACTTGAACTCCGGAATGAAGAAAATATTACCCGTACCCATCTTATCAGATACGGTACGGGTCGGATAAACGGGTAAAAGGGTGCCATTGACACCCCTACTTTTGTGTGCTAATTTGTAGGGTGGTTGATACTGGTACCTTGGAAGAGATACCAGTGAGGTGGTAGTAGTTTTGCTTTTTTTTTTTTCTTTCCAAGATATTGCATGTATGTGCTTTTTTCTTTAATGAAACAGGTAGCTGTCGCCACTTTTTCAAAAACAAAAAGTGCTACTCCAGCTCGATGATAAACTATATCCAATATCGTAGCCTGGTTGGTGGCAAGAAGAACCAGCCAGTATAATAAGAATTTCTAGAGATGTTTTTTATTTCAAGATATCCCCATCTCTTGAAATGTCATCTAAATATAAAAGAGAATTCCTTTCTGTACAGTTTGATGTTGGCAATCTGGCTGCTAATCAGAAATGCTGTTAGTTGTGCAATGTGCAGTTAAGCTTTGACAGAACAAATTACTTTTTCCAGCTGATTCCAATCTGAACTGTTTCTAATAGCTCATGATAGGATATGATTTTGGATGCATAGGAGGCATGTATCTTTGTAAGAGTGGGGCCATTCATAAAGTTTGATTGATAGCAGCGTACATAATTACACTTGGTGCCAGAATGTATTTTACTGCATTTATATGCATACCCTTCTTTAGAGATACTGATTTGATGCCCAGTCTTCCTTATAAATTCAATGGAGCACCAACTACCAAATGAAATTATTTTTCATTTTTATGCATTGAATGATAACACTAACAAAACATATATATGGAGTGTGGCTAAGCTCAAAACGTTTGTTTCTAGCCTCCGGAACAAACGATTCGGTTTTTTAATTTTCAAAGTCCAAACAGTCGATCCAAACTATTAGATGTTCAATATATATTAAAATGTGCTTGGAGACCAAATTTTATATTTTTTGGAATTTTTTTACTATTTATTAAGATGGTTTGAAAGTCGTTGTTTTTCAATGGTGTTGAAGTTTAATAAAATCAGCGATTTTCAAACCATTCATAATAAATAGTAAAAAATTCAAAAAAACGTAAAATTTGGTCTCTAAGCACATTTTAATATAGATTGAACATCTAACGGTTTCAATCGATTGTTTGACTTTGAAAATCGGAAAACCGAATTATGTGTTCCGGAGGCTAGGAACAAACGTTTTGAGCTTAGTCACACTCCATATATATGTACATGCATTCATGTTTGGAATTATGGAACAACGGTTCAAGAAAATGGAGCTTATAATTAGCAATAATCTGACAGAATAACAGAAAAATTAGTCATTTGCAGAACTAATTAAGGCACTTTCTAAAGCACTAATTGCAAACTATTGCCATGTCGTGCCCTGTCCTGGCTCACACCGCTTTATTTGTACCTGTAGTTTCTTCCCTTTTGTCATCATACTTGTTTGACAACACTGTCTTCTTGGTGCCTAAAAATGATCCAAAAAATAAAATTCTCCTAATCAACAATAAACAGTGACACTGGTATATATTAATTCTTTTGATTGCTTAGAGGGAGGGGCACAACAAAACCAGTAGGGAAAATTGCGATACAATTTAAAATAGATAAAGAAATAGACATACAAAATGAAAGCAAGAGCAAAAATTACCCGCTTCGAATTGGCTGGGTCCATCTTTGCTGCATACACAGTCACAGTTTATACCTTTAATGCCTCAGTAAAACTTTGCAACTTGCAAGTACTTGTAACATTGTCAGTCATGTTTCTTGAATACTCTGTGATAGTTTAATAGAGGAACAAATATATTGTATCAGAGATAATAATGGGTGTGAATTGTAGGAGTTGATTAGCATTATAATGGTACGTAGTAGGTATGAGATACTTAATGAAGTTGTTTAGCATTAATCATAATCAAGCATATAAATAGACGTCATGTCAATGTAATCAAATACACAAGATTAATACAAATTCTCTAGTTATTGGATGCCTCCATTTTCTTTGATATTCTGAGTTTGTTAGTGATTTTCCATTTTCTTCTCTCACTTTTTCCATTTTATGTATTATATATATATTTATATTTTATGTTAGGGCTTAACACACAGTTACAATACTATTACTGAACTTCTTATTTGTATGTCATATTTAGATTTGAATTTTTTTTTGGCATGTTGATTATTTTTTATTTAGTACCCGATTAGTTAATAGATTTAAACCCGATTATTTTTTATTTAGATTTGAATTTTCCATTTTCTTGCCCTACCCTGACAGAAATCCTAGATCCGTCCCTGGACGAACCGGTTTGTCCCGACGTGACCGAGTACCAGTTTGTCCCTGAGTTGCTGATGCATTCTTCCATGTTAACAAAATTGAATGCTTAACTAGATGCTTTGTTGCGGCGTTGCCGCAACTGTTTTCGGGCACATATTGGTGCAAATGAGTGACAAATTGTTCTACAGTTTTGTTGTGTTTATTGTACCTTATATTCTCCTTGGATCGGAATTGGACTTGTGCAGAAATATAAACGTAAGCGACTCATCAAATGATGCGGTAAACATATGAACCTCTTAGGAAGGTACTTATCTTAGATAAGAACAACATTCAAATTGAAGAAGCCAAGTACTTTACACCATTATATAAACTAATTCAATAATCAATTAACATTCACAAAACAGTCAAGATTTGCTCAACAGTCTAGCTTTTTCCCAAGAGCAATTTAGTAGCAATCTTAAAATTTTGTTTTGGTGCGCATTGATCTTTCTATCCATGCTCAGGTTTTCCTCTTTGTTGGTAAGCTTTCTTTTTGGGCTCCTGCATTTTCCATGCAAATCTAGTCATAAAATATTCACAACCCATGAGATACTTCTGAATTGGCCATTCTTCAATGCCGCTCCACTATGATGCCTAATTTGAGGAAAGATTACTTGATGTTCATCAATAGATCAGAAAATTAAGCTTTCGTGCTTTTAATGGAAGAGAAATCCATATGCAAAATTTTCATCTCAATGCTGATATTTATATTTATTAGAGGTGTTGAAGTTGTACTACAGTTGGGTATTTTGGGGAATTATACTTAAATTCTGAAAATATGAAACTTAATTTCATGAAATGTGAAGCTCTTGAGAATATTGGAACTGTATCAATTGGTATCTAACAGTAGAAGTGCATGGGAAGGAAAAAGTTATGCTGAAACCAAGATATTGAGCACGGTATGACAAAAATGCTTTTACAGTTAACTTTAATGATTAGATTTGTACTGCTACATGATTAACATGATTGAATAACTATAATCAATTAAGTATGGGCAATTGGACATGTAACAGTTCAGGTTTGAACCGGTACCAGGTACAGGCATAAGAAAAAGCAAAATGAACATAGGGTGCACATGTATCACCTGAAGAGTTGTGGAGAAATTCAATTGGTAATTGTGAAATTATTTCTTTTCTATTCCTCTTCGCCTCGTGTTTTGTCATGGAGGATTTCCGATCAGAGTGTAATTAATAAGTCCAACACAGCACATGAATTCAATTTTTCATGCCACCAAGAATTACATTTAAAGAAGTAAATTTTCAAACAAAGTCACATTTCATATAAACTTAAATATTATCCGCAAGAAATAAGTATGTCCACCTCTATTATAGGTTTAATACCAATAGTAGAGTTGACTTTGTCTCATCTCCAGAAATAACAAATAGTAAAACCATTTAAAAAATATATTAAATTTGATCTCCATGCACATTTTAATATGGATATAATGCTTATCGGTTCGAATCAACTATTTGGACTTTGAAAATAAATATAAAGTATATGTGGCACAATAAAACATGAAAGACATGAACCATTTCAACTCTCCTCTTACTCTTCTTAATGTACACGGATGAAAATGGACTCGTTATGTATGGTGGTGAAACATTAGGATTTGCCAATTTTATATAAAATTGACAAATCAGTGTACGATGTGCAGTGTAGAATTGTCATTTCTGTAGTAGTAATTCATCATGTGTATGGAAATTTAATTGAAATTTCTATTTTTTTTTTGTTTAGTTATGTCTTTCCTTATAAAATGACAAATATGTGCTTGTGAGAATTTGATTCAAATCTCAGCCACATATTTCTAATTCTGGTCAATTTAATATTTGTTACGTATATGTGATTTACCTGGTGCAACAAAAGTGTGAAGAAATTATTACAAAGAGACTCGTTTGACGTTTGAAGGGTTCCAGTTCAAAACAGAAAATTAAAATTTCATTTGCATGCCCAGCTGACTAAGTCAACTCTGAAGAAGCTCCGGAGTATTTCTGTCAGCTCCTGTGACTAGTGATCAAATGGATGGATCCGAATCTGCTGCGATTTTATCCTACAGAAATTATTAAATGATTGGATTTGGAAAACAAAGATTTTAGAATTACTGTTCTTAACATATTCAGATCGCAGCAGATCCAATTTCCAAATTGATAGCATCAGCATGCATGTTCTGCTTGAGTCCTTGACCTTCTCTTCCATCAAGCCTTAGAACTTTTGAGTTGTATTTTAATGAATATTTTTTGAAGTTGTACACTTTCTCCTCCGGTTAAGACTTATTGAACGCCTCCAAATATTATTCCTTTTTTTTGTGTGTTTATTCAGACCTCCAGGAAACCAGGACGCCTCCATTTTTTTTTATTGATTTTTGCATTTTCTGATTTGATTTAAAACTGTTTTTACCTATTTTCTATCAATTGTTTGCTTCTTTTCATTTTTCTAAATTTTCTTCTATTTTCTCATCATCTTTTCCTATTTTTCCTCTAATGGAAAATTTATTATTACGTTAATTAGTTTTGTACGTACGTACCCCAACGTCTGCATAACAAATAAAAAGTAAATAACTGACAAGTTAATAAAGAGAAATGCAACACAAATTGTAACTAACACAAGTGCACGTTAATTTTCTTTTTCTTTATTATTATTTTATAATAAGTTTTTTAGCTTGAGAAACTGATTATGTTCTAATTTATTATATAATGGTTAGGATATGAGTCAAACACTACTATCATTATTGCAAAGTAATATAATATATATTCTATAATATGTAAATTTATATTTAAATTTATATCCTGAAAAATATTCAAAAGAATATAAATACGCATGTGCTATCATGAAGGATATTTATATGAAAGCATTCAAGCATGGAACTAACTACAGAGAAAAACATGAGTTCCTCAGAAATGCATGGAGTTTTAAACTGAAAAACAAGCATCGAAATGCTTGATAAATTATTTAGGAAAGATCGGTTTGAAAGTTAGAAAATAGGACAACAAACATTTGATTTGATGGTTATAACAATGTTCTTTGTATTTAGGATCGTTGATTTGAAATCTGTATTGTGAATATTTAAATTAGATAATTTAACCTTGTTCTATCTCTGGAAATTAACATCAGAAAACACTACTTGCATATGAGTCAAATTCATGGAAAGCTTATTTCAGTTATTTCTGTTTGCTCAAATGAATATGGATCTGAAACATGCACAGGGCATGAACAGATTGCCGAGATTGTTTGGCAATTAGAAAAACTAACATGCCTCTTCTGTGTAGCTTTCAAAGGAAAAAAAAAAGCTTTCCTTTGTTGTATTTATATTTATTTTACAAATTTATTTTTAAAAAATATTATTTATTTTTTTGAAAAAAAGTTAAATTCTATAATTTGAATTGTACATTCAATAAAGTTTGGAACAAATAATTATCTTTTTGTAATATCTAGACGTTTATAACGGTAAAAAAAAAAACGATTTGTCGACGCTTGGTACGCATACAGAGAAGCACACAAAAATTAGACTTCTTTAAAAGTTATAATGTGACTGTAAGTATATTAAACACATCTCTCTATGAAATAAAAAGACAAGAATATATTACAAGAGACATCCAATCAAAATAAATGAGGAGAGAAATAATTAAATTGCACGGTCGCAATCATAAATAATTAATGTGACATAATTTAAAAACTTAAAAACTTGATTCTTTTTTTGTATTTTGAATTTGAGTTTATTTAATAGGAAAAATCCAATTGTTTTGTTTAGTTATTTTGATTTCAAATAAAGCTAATAATTAGGTTTATGTTGTATTACTGGAATATGCAACAATTATATACTATTACATTTTCTGTTCTGCCCAATCATTCTCTTTTCTTAGATCAGTGAATAAAATCTGGAAATTTCAAAAGTAGAATTACATAAACATATATAAGAAAGAAATGAAAAAGAAAAATAGCGAAGCATTATTGCTACATTAATATATCTTAGTACGAACACTCCATTTACAATCTAAATATATATATCTATAATTGTATGCACACTGATAACCAATTCAAGCATGGAAAACATATACACGAATTAAAGGAAGTACAAAGCAATCAAATTTTCATAAAGTTCACCTCTCAGAAGATAAATGGAACAGAAAAATTGGTACATGCATCTACGTATTAATATGTGGTTTACAAAGAAATTTATAAGACATACACCCTGCAGTTCACCATGTTACAACGGACGTTGATCAATAGTTACGTGTTGTAGCTCAGGAGGCAGGTGCAAGTTCACGAAGGGAGAAAGAGCGACGTGTGTAAGCTTTGGCATGGCACCCTTTGCCACCATGAAATCGTTGGTGTACCATTCATCATCCATGTTCAAATATTGTAGGACAGGGAATCCTTCTGGACAGATTGTTGGATTATCGTAACCAAAGCAATATCCACGGAAGCAAAGTTTCTTTAGGCTCATCAATTTTCCAAGCTCTGGCATTGGATTTTGCTTCAATAAGGACTCACTAAGTGTCAATTTAACAAGGTGTGGTGGAAACGAACTAGCTTCTAAAGTTACGTTCTCGGACCACCTCCCATATAAGCACAGAGATTGTAAATTATGATAATTTGGGAGTGTTTTTGGGTAAACAATCTCCATTGGGATACTCTTCCCATGGATAGTTAAGGAGACCATAGATGGCAACACTTGAAGTAGATTGGTCACTGTAACCCAATCCTCGAATTGATTATAGAGACCAAATTTACGCAGGTTGTTTAAAATGGGCAACTCCCTATCCCATGTTCTCAAGGTCTGTACATATTGCAGAGTTTGGAGGTTTCTAAGGTCAGCGGTTGATGGTGGTCCATCGATAATACAATCACTAATTAGCACATGCCTCAATGTTCCAATTGTCCATAAGGTATCATGCTTAGGTAGTTCCCTACTTCCTCGTATTTCTAGGGTTTCAAGAGCCTTCATACGATGAAGGGAAATTTTGGAGATGCGAATTTTGCAATATCTTAATGCCAAGTATTTTAGGTGAACCAAGTCATCTAGTTCCTTGACTATGTAATCATCAAAGCATGTGCAATTTTCAAGTTCTAGAACTTTAAGTAACCTGAAATTAGAGTTCTTGGGTAAAGGTTCGACAAAAAACTCAAACACTAGAAGAGAACGGATACGTGGACCTATATATTCCATGGATTGTTGACTCATATGTTCGATTTCAGGTGAGTGTTGAAGCGAAACACGCCGGATACCTCTCTTGGACTGGTTGACATCAGATTCAGGTGAGAAAACTGTAACAAAGTTTTCTTGCCCAGCTTCATGCATTGCGAAGTCACGAAGAAGATCATGCACTTTGCAATACTTGATCGAACCAGATGGGGATCGGCTTGATACTTGAACCATACTCCTGAATTGATTTTGATTTATACAAAAGTCAGGCAATACTGAAGCAGTAGTAATAAAGGTTAATTTGTGCAAAAGAAAATTTGCAACAGTACTTACATATGCATGATAATAGTTAAAGGAAACAAAATAAAAATATGTAACCTTCGAAAGAGTTCCTCAAGGTACTTCTCAGCTGTTTCCTCCAATGTTTTCTTCCCCTCGTGTAGTATGAATCCCTCTGCTACCCACATTCTAATAAGACGTTTTGCACAAATCTTATAGTCTTCTGGAAACGAGGCAAGATATAGGAAGCATGCCTTGAGATAATATGGCATATCTTGGTAGCTCATGGCCAGGACATCCATGCAGCCCAGGCCATCTGAGTGCCAATCCATTGTTCGCAACACCTTCTCCCACACATGATAGTTTTGTGCCTTAGTTGAAAGGATACCACCTACTACCATCAAAGCCAGAGGTAACCCCTTGCATTTTTTTGATAGTTTATCTACAAGCTCATGGAGATCGCTAGGGCATTTTTCATTAGGTTCTAGATAGGGGAGAGCCTTTCTGAGTAGGAGATCTAGGCTTTTCTCATCATCTAAGAAGTTGAGTTTATATGGTGTCATTTTGGAGTCAGCTGACTCAGCAACGTCAATAGACCTGCTAGTCATAAGAACACGACTCCCGTTCTTTACATCAGGTAATGCATCTTTCAGTTGATTCCACAAATCAACCTCCCACACATCATCTAGAACAATCAAATATCTCCTACTACTTAAAAATCTTTTGAGCTCGTTGATTAAATCTCCTACATCTTGGTTCTCCGGTACAGAATCTTTGAGCTGGAGCATCATTTTTCTCAAGAGATCTGTTTGATTGAACCGCTGAGATATTGACAACATTATATGATACTCGAAATCAGCCCTGACACTGGATAGACAAGCAAACAAGATATTTAGATTGATTTTTAGCACAGTTCTTGAACAATAGTCATTCTTACAACCAAGTACTACGTAAGATCTCTGCATGCAATACATTAAAGGAAAAGTTTATCTGTCCATCCAAATATTAATTATCTAAATATATCCATCGACCTACTTATTTCTTAGAAAGGACTCTATATTTTTTTGAACCAATGTAATTTTTGTACACATTTATGTTATCTTTTAGCATCATTGTTGTAATTAGTTTTGTAATTTCTATAAACATAAAGATATAGATAATTATTATTAACAAATAATTATGAGACGGTAGCTCCATAGACATCTAGTAGCGCCCCACAGGAAATGTCCATGGCTACTTCTAATATAAATGATATTATTGTTATTATTATTATAATTATTGTTATGATCATCATCATCCCCATAATCATTAATTATTGTAATTTTTATTCAAATTAATCAGTTAGGATCAACTATAAAATCTTCAAAATCATAATTTATAATAGCAGTACCTAATAGTAGTACCAGTTGATCGGTACTATACATATCAACTTAGAATAACTCTTACTGATTGATGTTGTTATTGTGGTAATTATTTATCTCATGAAAACATATATAGTTGAAAAAGAAAAATCTGCACTTGCCTTGTGTATACAATACATGCAAGGGTAGTCTTTCCTAGACCGCCGGAACCTACAATGGTTATGACAGCTCGCCTAAGTGTTTTCTCAGGTCTCAGCAGTTTCAAAATGTTGTTCTTGTCAGCCTGCATGCCTACGACTTCTGTGTCGTCTACTTCTTGATAAGTGGCTCTCCGAACTGGCATTATGGCTGCCTCTTCCACAATGTCTTGCAGGTCTATGATTCCATAGTTGACCCTGCTCTTAGAGACCCCTTCGAGTTCATGTTGAATGCTGTCGAGCTCGGTGCCAAGGTGGTGGAGGATATACATCACTAGAGGCTTGTTACACACCTTCTTGACTTTTTGCAATAAGTTGGGATTTTTATGGCAGTGATCTTTGTATTCCAGAAAAAACGTGTCTATTGCATCCTCGATACGGTATGCCACATCACGCAGTTCATTCAACCAATTCTGCACTCTCGCATCTCCTTTTCGTTTTAAGCCTGCATCTTTCAGGCAGCACCGGATTCGAGTTAACTCGCGCTGCACCCGTTCGACTTTTTCCCCAACCCCACCCAATAACTCCATTTCTTTCATAATGATATCGGCAAGTTTGTCCAACACAAATCCCACAGCTGCCTCAGCCATTTTTCTCTCTCGCTCTCTCTTTTGAAATGTGCATCAGTGTAAGTGGATATTTATTAGCTAGTGCAATGACTATCCGAGGCAAAGATTGTCTGATTATATAGGCGAGAAGGCTGGAAAACATACTGATAAATGTTTAGTCTAATCCATGAATAGAATTAAATATTATGTGGAATGCCTGCTTGGTGCTGAAATCATTTCTCATCATTCTTAACCGGCAGTTGCACTTCGTTTTTGTCTTCCTTTTTTTTTTATGTTTTGATTCGTTCTCTATCTAGAGCTGATCGTGAAAGCAACTCAATATATATTCTTAATTCTATTTTTTTTCAGAGATTGACATAGCAGTTGATGTTGTGCATTATCTCAATTTTAATGATGAAGATGACAGTAGAGGTGCTTTAGCTACATTTTTCTTCTCATTAATTAAAAAACTTACAACCTGGCAAAACAAAATATCTAAAATTTAGATGACAGCTTGTTGTTCTTATTAAATTAGCACAATATTTATAATATACGTGACAACACATATACTTCATTTTTTTTTTTCAATTTTGATTGTTTTTAATCTTTTATTTTACTTATATCGCACTAAAATGTTCTCACCAGCAGCATATCATTTTAATATATGTGGTCAACTAAGGGTAACTATTATTTCGTTAGATAATTTAATTTTAGTATAAAGCAAGGAATAGTAATTTTTATTTTAAATTGCAATTATTTCTTCCATGAAATGTTGATAGTACGTGCTAGAAAAAACAACAATATGTTAGGGGAATTAGAGGAAGAGATGTAGGTGATCTAGACATCGACTAGCAGTTGAAGTTTGCCAGATTTTTTTATTTTATTTTAAGGGTTCCGAAAATTGAATTATAAATAAAGTTACATTTGTCGAGTTCTTATATGTAGTAGAAAAAACTGTAACAATGATGCGGTTTCTTTATTTTTCTTCAACTCTTATATATTATGACCAATGCCACAGAAAATCTATACAGAATATAAAAATTGTAGCGTTGCTACGGTTCTTAGGAAATAATGGCAAAAAAAATAAGGAACAATATATTGCCGTTCAATATGCGTCAAGATTCGTACGAACTTGATCCACACGAATCTCGACTAGCTGCATATTTGATGAGGATCGAACAGCTGCAGATATATGATATGAACTCAATTGAATCAACTGAATTAAAGAAATGAAGTGAGTGGATCTCCATATCTTCCATTCAATTTGACTAATGAATTAAATAAAAATTAATGAGCAGTTGGCAGTGCACCACTAACTAATTCAATATCAATTGATCAACTGAAATAATCAAATTAAGATAATATTCATATTATATCTTAAAACGGCAATCTCCAGCTACAATTAAGTTTTTAATTTAAACACACTAGCAAATTAATTACTTTCCAATATTACATACAGGTCGAGTAGTATGACAACTTGCATAATTTAGGTGTTATCCATTCTTTTTACACATTTTTATAAATAAGAAACTTATGGATAGATAAATTATTTCAGCAAAAAATATTAATGATTTTCTATTAGTGGTATAGCGTAAAAGGCTGCAAAAGTTGGGAATGAATATATTTGAGAACATATATAATATATGTCCTATCCCTTAATTAAGAAATTAAGAAATATTTCTCATCTTAAGTAAGGTATAGGATGCATTTTCTTAAATATATTTGTCATTTTATGCAATATAATGAATATAAAGTAAAATATGTGAAGTTGTAAGTCAAATTCTGGTTTGAAATACTCAGTCACAAGCCAAAGGGAGCTCTTAGACAAGTAGCATCAGATATAAAATTGAATTTTTTTTTTTTTTTTTGAAACTCTGATAGTGGCTATCAGATTAAATACAACACATTGTTTTTTTTTAAAAGCTACATACAACTCAGCCAACAAAAAATAAAATTAAATTAACATCCAGAAACACTAACAGAACTGCTGCCACAGTCGAGCCTCTTCCACTGCTTTACTTGCTGCAATATTAGGATCCGTCATCTTGCCCTTAAAAATTCTGCTATTTCTTTCTTTCCACAATATCCAGCATGCACTGAAGAAAAAACTGCTCCACTTCTGTTTTGTAGTATGATCCCGACATCTCTTTAAAGTGCTATTGAAGGTAGTCTCCACTGTGTCTCTTACCCAAACCATTCGATATCCCAATAAATATGATATTCTATACCAGAATTCAGTTGCATAACCACATTGGAAAAATAGGTGGATTGCCGTTTCAAAACTATTCGAGTGATAGAGAACACATTGCCGGTCACACATGATCCCTGGACTCTCCAAGACATCTTGTGTTAATAATTTCCCTTTCAACCACAGATAAGCAAAAACACGTACGTTGGAGGAATCTTCAATTTCCAAATAAATTTAAACTCACATTTAGTTCGGCCTCCACTTATCAGTATCCCATAAAATGACTTTGCCGTGTACTCCCCATTATGCATCCACTTCCATTGAATCTGATCCTTTGACGTTGAAGCAAGAATTGTGTGTGTGATCAATCCTTGCTCTACTGCTTTGCTCAAAGACCATGAACGGTTTGTTCTTGTTGGTGTATCTGTTGAGGCCATAATCGGTGTAGACCATGAATCAAACCAATAAGAAATTGTTGTACCCGATCCGATATTCCAATGAGTACTCCAATTAAACAAAGGTTTAATTTTCATGAGATGATTCCAAAAAAAAGAACCTTGTAAGGTCCAAATTCTAGGTACTTGTAATCCTCTAGTTGTACAGCGAATAGACACTACCGTCTGAGACCATAAACAATTTGGGTTTCGATATAATCTCCACCACCATCGAAGTAACAAGGACCAATTTCTGATTCTTAAGTTTGTGCCACCCATCCCTCCATTCTCTTTTAAAAGGCAAACTGATTCCCAATTAATCAAAGAGATTCCCCTCCTCGTGTCTGATTTCCCCCATAAAAAATCTCTTCGAATCTTATCGATTCTATTGATCACCCATTGAGGTAATAAAAATGAAGCCATAAAATAAATGGGAATTGAGCTAAGTACCGAGTTCATCAGTTGAAGGCGCCCACCTCTAGAAATTATGCGACTTTTCCATCCTGCTAGCTTTGATTCAATCCTCTCTATTAAAGGCATATACTGTGATCTAGTAGGGCGCTTTATAGTCAAAGGTAATCCCAAATAATTAATCGGGAAGCTTGCTAAAGAGCATCCTAATACTGCCGAGATGACTGGGACACAGTTTTGGCTGACATTAATCGGTATGAATGAACTTTTTTCAAAGTTGATATGAAGACCAGATACAGCAGTAAATAATCTCAGTATTATCTTTAAAGAAACCACTGTGGGAACCTCGGCATTAGCTATTAGCACAGTATCATCCGCATACTGATGCGCTATGACTGCCTTGCGTAATTTTGAAGTTATATCTCTCTGAATCGTTAAGTTAAGAACCTCGATAATTTTTTGCAAGACATCGGCTGCAATATCATAGAGCATTGGAGACAGAGGGTCTCCCTGCCTTAACCCTTTCTTATGCCTAAAATATTCCGTTTGACCGCCATTCATAACAATTCTCGAAGATGCAGTACTGAACAAATCCTCAATCCATCGTAGCCATCTAGTCGGGAATCCTCTAGCAATCATCACACTTTTCAAATACGACCAATTTACCGAATCAAAGGCTTTTGCAAAGTCTAGTTTGATGAACAAAGCCGGTTTTGCTGTAGATGATATGTGGTGAAGTATCTCGCGAGTTGAATTGAAATTTTATGTGATTTGTCGACCTTTTATAAAGGCTGTTTGGCTACTTGAAATCAAATCTGGTAGAACACATCTTAAACGATTGGCCAACAATTTGGATATTAATTTGGGGATTAAATTCATGACACTGATGGGTCGGTAATCACCGACCTTTTCCGGTACTTCTTTTTTTGGAATCATTATAATGTTGGCTTTATTAACCCCTTTAAGATCCACTGAATGGTGATAAAACCCCTGTACAATAGCTACAACTTCATTCTTTACCACTGACCAGTGAGCATGTAGGAATTCATTCGGGAGTCCGTCAGGCCCCGACGCTTTATTCCTTGCTAATTGTTTTGCTGCATTTTCTATTTCGAGTTCTGTAAACGGGACCTCCAGGTTAGACAAATCGGGATTGGAAGGATACAGTTTTGTTGAATCAAACTGGATTACTTCATTTTGAACTCCAAGCAACCCCTCCATCTGAGATTTAAATGCACTACAGATTGTGGCTTCATTAGTCAGTATCTAATCATTATGTGTGATGCTTGTAATTCTATTTCTCCTATGCCGAGCGGATGCAACAGCATGAAAGAATCGAGTATTTCGGTCACCCGATTTGAGCCATTTACACCTTGCTCTATGATGCCATCTCGCTTCAATAATGCATGCAAGCATGTAGGCCCTCTCCTTTACCTTGATACGAAACCTCCTCTCATATTCTGCCAAGTTCCTTCACTCTTCAATTTGATCAAAAAACAAAATTATTTTTTTACAAAACTGTAACTGTCGCTCTATCTTCGTGAAATTCTGACAGTGCCAATCTCTAAGTTGGACATGTAACTCTGCACTTAGCATCTCAAAGCGTTGCAAAGCATGTACAGTATCATCACCTTCTCTCCAAGTGTTCTGAATAATAGAAACTGCTTGGGGATTAGTAAGCCAAAAAAATTCCATTTTGTGTTGCCTCTTAGAATTCGGCTCATTAAAACAATTCAATAATAAAGGGGTATGGTCGGAAACAAGTACTTCCAGTGCACTAAGGGACAACATTGTAAACTGCAATGATAATTCGGGTGTAACCAATATTCTATCAATTCTCGAATGTGATGGTTGTGGTCTATTATTGCACCATGTGAACCTTCTATTCTTAAGGGGAATGTCAATTAGTTCGAGATCACGAATTAAATCATTAAACAGTGACATCAACCTAAAATTCCTCAAGTCACTAGAACGGTCAGTAAGCCATCTTACTAAATTAAAATCACCTCTCAATATCCAAGGATATTGCACTAGGGAAGCAAAATTTCGAATCTCCTATATGAATAGTGGCTTTGAGTCATCTGTTGAAGGCCCATAGACTGAGGTCACAACAAAGATACCACTTGTGTTACTCTGCTTAACAAGGCTGAGTAAGAATGCTTGGTCGCCCAAGAATTAAGCAATTGATAGCACTTCTTCCATGCAATTAAAATGCCTCCAGAAGAATGATTTGCATGAACAACTACACATTGAGTGTCAAAGAAAGAAGGAAGAAGCCTCATGTAATAAGTCAAATTAAACTCATTCCATTTAGTTTCTTGCAACATACAAATATCACATCTAGATTGTCTAATTATATTTCTTACCACATCACATTTTTCCATATTCCCCAACCCCCTACAATTCCAAGATAAAAGCTTTAATTTTTTAAGTTTGATTGACATTAAAATAAAGCAGTAACAACAAGCAACATTGATTAAATTAAAATATCAATTCAACTCCTCATCTGAGGTTAACTCATCATTAGGGTCTGGTTCAAATCTCATTGGGTCAGATTCGTCTTCCAAATTCTTTTCAATCTTTGCTTCCGAGCTCGGAGCACTTGAATTTGTTGTTGCTTGTAGGCGGCGTGCCTCGTTGTCTGTAGTGATTACAGTCTCCACATCTTTATTCTTAAATCCGCACCCATCAGCGAGTTTGGAGATGTGTTCGTACTGCACCTTCACCTCGTAAAATCCGGCAGAATTAAAAGTGACCTGTGCCTCCTCTTTGCCTTTGTTCCTTGTTGTATTTTTCTTAGACGGTGCTATTTGGACTGGTGCTACTGATTTTCTTTTCTGCCGAACACCCTGATTAACAGCTCTTGATGCTACTTGCGCATTATTAATTGGGACAATTTTTGTGTAGTGGGCCTAGTCCATTTGAATTTATTTGTGACTGGGCCTTTTTTTGGTGCTTGATATGGGCCTTTCCCTTTGCTCTAAACACCATTTTCTCTTGGCCTTTATTTTTTTCCTGTGCACCAATTATAATATTTGGTACGTTGCCCACCTTAATTATTTCCTCATTAATACGAGGATCAACTCCTGAATTCACTCCCTGCAAATCTTCGGGATTAGTATCATCTTTAGAAGGTAACAGTGAATCACGCCTTTCAATCCGAGTAATCAAGCTGATAGCTGATGATTTTTTCCCACTAGAATCGCCCCTCTGTAAGATCCGCTTGCGGCCAAAAATCGTACTTCATATGTTGTGGCAGTTGACTTCCAGATAAACGGCGACTCGTTTCGCCAATATTAGTTGAACGCCTCCTTTCAAAAGAGCACACCAGCTGCGGTGTGAAAGGCAAATTTGTTGAAGTAGATTTGTTTGTGGATTCTTTGTGACGATTAGCACCCTCTTTTTCCGCATGAGGTAGTGAATTTTCAATAGAGAGATTCGCTACATGATTGGCCCCACCAGATGTTGGTAAGAGGCATGAGGAGTTATGTGGAAAATTTTGCACAATCTGGGGATTTTGATCAATTACCGGGATCCGTTGTTGCATCGGATTTTGAATTTGTAGATCCTGTGTGGCCTGCGTTGGTGTGGCTGTATGAGGGTCTTGTATTTGAATTTCTTCCATGGTGGCAAACCGGCGTAACTCCGGCGGTAATGCGTCCGCCGTCTTACCTCTACATAATTCACGTAAGATTTGAGAGCTCATTGGAATAAGCTCTTGATCACCACCCAAATTATCATCGTCAAATGAGGCAGAGCTTGGTGGAGGTGGTTGAGGCCTTCAGTAAATTTTAGGATGCTTTGGCATGTCACTGACCGTGTAAATTGGTGCTCTGTGATATGACACTGCATAGACTTGTATAGTGTAAACCAAGCCACCAATGTGAATTGCAAGTTCTTGTGGAACCAATGAGAGATCATCTACTCCTACGACAACCAGCCACGAGGAAAGGGAGGAAGGATCATCTTGATTGATAGAACCCAAATAAACACCAAAACGACTAACTGCATGAATAACATATTTTTCTTGGAAAATATGTGCTTGTAACCCAACTAATATGAGCAAAATTTTATACGCCGGTACACTTATGGATGCATCCTCCAACGGTGACCATGGCTGAAAAGATAAACCTTCTTCCCAAGCCTCTTGAGGTATAGCATTAATAAAAGTATCCGGGTCCAACCCCTTTGGAAGTGTAATGAGAAATCGAGACCCAGATAACTCAGACACTTGAATCTCTTCCTTCTTGACCAAGTTTGTATGACATGCATAGGTTGCAACATTATCAACAGCAAGATCCCATTGGAATCCCTTAGTATGCATTATCACCGACTGTTGCAGACGATGCAACTCGGTATTATAATCCTCATCTTTTTCAATAAAACAGTGCAACCTAATAGGCCGCTCATTGGCCATCTCCGGGGCTCTGTAGGGATAAGAGCCACTGAGTAACTCTTCAAATCCTGATTCTCCTTGTGAAATCGGTTTAGGTTGTGGCTGAAAGGATGGCAATGGCGGGGGTAAAACATTTTGCTTACACTTCGAACCAATATGGCCGTAGGACCAACACTTACCACACCTTTTTGGATTCTACACTTTGCCACCGAATGGCCGGACCGGCAGCAGCGAAAGCAACGACCATTCCACTCGGGGTACGTGTGTGACGGCGGAAACCTCAGTCTAGATGGGCTATGTGGAGAAATGTAAAAAGTATTGACAGCCTGAGGAACCGGTGTGACAGGCCTTGTTGTCGGTGGAGTGGTTCAGGCAATGGTATTGAGGAGGGTTGCGGAGAAGGACCTGAGCGTAGGTAGGGCGAGAGTAGGGTTGGTAGGGTTTGGTGGTACGTGGTTGAGGTTGAGACTGTCTCCAGTTGTTGGGTAGGGCCTGCGTCTTCTTACCAGTTGCCAATCACCATTAGCGTCGCCTGCCATTCTTTTCTCCGGAGTCTTATCTCTCGCTTACAAAGAAATTGACAACCTCATTTCTATGTATGAAAATCAGAATCAAATTCAACAGCGGGTTGCAATTGCAATAACATTTTTGAGCCGCACATCTGGATGTTTAAGTTCTAAACTTCATATAAAATTGAACTCACATGAACACATTGATGCATATTTATATACTGCTTTCAGAACCATGAATCACAACTAAAAAAGAATATAATATATCGATGAAAATTAAACCATAAAGTAATTCCAAATAAACAAGATGCAGAGCACTGAGTTCTCATAATGGTAAAAATATAAACCACCTTCCAGAAATGTAACACTATGCAATATACTTATATGAGATTAATATTTAAAAATGAAGTACAAAATGTCTGAATATATTTTCAGTCAAATATGTTATATTCAAGGAATAAGTGGTGTTTTATATTAACGAGATAATTGAGTTACGTAAAGTGAATTACTATAAAATTGATAAATTTGAGAATCTGTGTGACTGATATGAATTTGAAAGTTCTAAAATATTTGATAATAAATATTCGAAATTTGGAAATTGAAATCTTATGAAAAATAATATATAGGATTGATATTCATAATTATATATAATTTCTTTAATTATTATGGACTAAATTGTAGAACTTGGAAACTTAATGGTTAAATTGTAAAGTGAAATAAAATTGTTAAATAAAACAGTGGGACCCACGTCCCTTCTTATCCCCTCTGTTATTTTCTTCTTTCCCCAAACCCTACCGACTATTCTCTTTTTCTCTCTGTGGTTGCCTGTGATGTTTATTTTGTTCTATTTGGCAAATAACAGGGAGATTAGTGAATCTCTCTAGTTGGCTTGACTTTTCTAATTGAATCACTAGCCAGTACTCTGTTCAGAGAGTTGCACTGTTGTAGGTAATTTATCTATTAATTGTGGTTTTCTTGATCTCCATATGTTTCTTTTTGATAAAATGATTTGGAGTTGGAAGAAGTTCATCTAAATAGATTAAAGTATAAAAGTTAAAGTTTGTGATGAGTTAATTAAAAACTTGGTTCATAATATATGTGATGGATTTGTCCGAGGCTTCTCTGTTTACCCATGAGTTCTTCAGTTTGGTATGATTCCAATAATTGTTCTAGTAATTTTATACTTGAATTTTTAGTTCAGAACTCAACTCTAGCTGCACCTTTCGGTACCAAGCTCAAATGGATTGTACCGGGTATTTGTAGTATTTTTCTTTGTGTTTGAGATTATTCAGGGTTTGTATACGGTTTAAGGGTTGGTAATGCAATCTGAACACTGGTGCTAGTATCGGTGCCGGTTTATTGTGGTTATTGGTACACCTACTTAAACTATCAAGGATTTGTTTGTAAAAGAACCTGTCAAGTAGAAGGTTTAATTTGCAAAATTTTCATGAATTGGCAAATAGTATCTGTCAGAGGGGCCTTGGTGCAAAGTTACACACACATATATAAAACAGCTGAAAATTGTAAATGTAACATGGAATTCAATTATAGGCATTTGGGACTTGATTGTAAATTAAATAGAAAATTATGCTTGAGCGAGCTTTCTTCATAAATTTAAAATGGAAAATAAAGTATGGCTCAAGCTTGGACTGTTGGACTTAAACTTTAGTTGTTTGAACTTAATTAATTTTAAACCGCGACTTATTGAACTGATATGGACTATAGGACTGATAGTGAATTGAAGTGGATTTACCGGACCTAATTTCGAATTATTGGATTGAAATAAATATAATTTAAGAGAAAGAAAATAATAGAACAATTAATAAATGTGCCATTAGTTAAAACATGTATTGTTATTAATTAAACAAGCATTGAGTGTGATTATAAATATTGATTGGAAATTATTATTCTGATATAGGTATAGTGTTGCGAAAAACACAGATGAGATTAAATGTTCAAGAAGAACCAATTGATGGTGACCTCGCTTGATTTTCCTACGATATCAGGTGCGAGGTTATTGGATTAGTTTAAGATTCATAACTAGGAATTAAATCGTAACTCGCTGTGCATTTTGAATATTTGATTGACTGCATTGATTGAACTATTGCATCATATGCATAGCCCAATACAATTGAAACTGAATTATAGGTGAGTCTGTTGACTGTCATGTTGATATTGTTTCTTGATTGATTGATTCTTATTGCAAATGATTGATTGAGACCACAGTGACTGAATTGATTGAATATTGAGTACTATAATCCTTGAACCTCCATATAGCAGAGAAAAATGATTAATATATCGTAAAGTCTAGCTAGCTACTAGATTTTACTCCAGGACCCTTATGCGCATATGGTGAATGACCCCAACTGAACCTAGTACTGGTTGGGTTAGGGATATTGAATAAATATGAATTGCGACTGTAAGACTAATGAACTGTGGTAACTGTCTTATCAATGATTTTTTTTTCCGATAATGACAGTATTGTGGTATTGATTTCATATTGTTTCTGTTAATCGATTGTCAGGATAGTTAGAATTGTCTTATCATCGATTTTCTTTCTGATACTGACGGCATTGAAATATTAATTCTATATTATTTCCGTTAACAAATTGTCAGGATGGATATAACAGTATAAGCCCTAACACGACCGATACTTGTTATGGTATCTGTCAGTGTTACCAGACTATAAATTGTAAAGGTAAGAAACCAACTGTTACCAGACTTTATGGTTTAAAAGATTTTACCCCAAACCATTTATTCTGATAAGATCCTTATAGTTCGGATTTATTTGTGAAATTTTGTTGTTCAATTGGATACTGTTATTGAGCATTTGCATTCGTCATTTTAAAATGAACTGTCAATTTCTCGTGCGGTGATTTCATTCCGAATATGGATTTACTTCGAATCCAATAATCTGAGTGGCAATCAGCACTGAGAAATAATTTATTATTTCTCACTCGTTTCCCCTTGTGGGTTACAGGTTTATTAGACGAAGATTGAGAAACGCTTTTGGGATTGTAATTGACAGCAGGGCCACCTAAAGGTATGAGATTTGGGATTATTTTATCTGACATGGTGCAGAAAATTCATCTAGCATCACCCATTGTAAATGTCAGATAAATATTGTAAATAAATTGAAATGTGGGAAAATAATGGATGCTATTGGCAATGTATAAAAAGATCCATGCCTTGTGTTATGTAAACTCGAATGGAAAAATAGACGCGATAGGTCCGTCGCACTTCCAGATCGGGGTGTGACAAAAACAATATGAATATTTAAACATGTGGAGAGAGATGATTACAAAGAGACATTTTTGAAGTTTGAAGAGTTTAGTTCAAAACAGAACATTTAAAAAAAATTATACAAAAGAGTAAAAAGAATTTATTAATGTGTGATTATTTTTAACGAAAAAGATAATAAGTTGGACAATGTATTTTAAAAGGATAAGTATTTTATGTTGAGTTCTGAAGAGATAAGTAGGTAGGTTCTGTAAGAGCATAAATGGAACAGAGTAACTCACACAAGCAAGAACCAATGATGGAAGAAGGCCGAGTGAGATTCTTTTAATTAAAACATAGATTTGAAAGTAAGGGCAAAACTATTTTTTCTATATTTATTTATATTAATATTTATTTTATGGGGTTAAATCACGAAAAGGGATTACTAATAACTCAATACAAATTAATTCTTGAAATTCGGTCTAATAACTCATAAGATCTCAATTATCCAAAATTTGATATATTATAATTTTTAGATAAGTTAATATTGACTGTAAATATTGACAACTCATTTTAGAATCCGCATATATAATTCCGTATTAAAATCCGCATATGAGATATGTAGTGATCTTCCACATACATGAACAAAATCATAGTTTAAAAAATTGGTTGTAAGTCGCAAATTAAGAAAACGTCCCAGACTGTAACTAAGAAAAATAGTTTTTAATTTTTTTTTTTTTTTGAGGTAGAAACAGGGGAGTCAAGCACCTCATATCCTACAGTAAGACAAATAGTGTTATTACTAAGAAAAACAGATAACCGGTACCTGGGCATTTCCATATAATCAGCTAGTATATATATAGCTAGCACATCTATACATACATCATTTTAACTTTTAACACACATTTACAAATGGACATCACCAGATTAAAAAAACTATCCATTGCCCACATCAGTGGTTTCTCACGCGCAAGTGTGCTGTCCCATACGTACCGATCCCACCTGAGAAGGACTCGATGGGATTTGCACTTACCTTTGGTTTGATGGGCACCAGAATCGTTCGATGCAATTTAATTAAGGTTTGTGCGGTCTTGATCTGAGATTTGTGACTCTGATACCCATTAAACCTAAAGTTGGCCCAAAGCTAATCGGACCTACCCTGTGCTTCGTAATTGTGAGCAAAACATGTTGTTAAGGATAAAATAGAAAGAAAAAAAAAATGCAAAAGTGGTTGCAGGGTAAATGAAACTCAAGGAACATCTTTGATGAACTTTTGGTACAGCTTTTAGTTACGAAGCTGTTAATTTTCTGACTTTACTTTCTATGCTGGTTTGTGGTGGTTAAAGAAATTGTTTGGTTTGGTTTGGTTTTGGTACTCCTATTTAGATATATATTGACTTTACCTATATCCTACCATACTCTTACCCATTAAGGGTATGTTTGGATGCACAATAATAGCTACTGTTTTTAGAATAGCATTGCTATACGGAACAAGGTGCATCCAAACGAGAAATAGAGTTATTCGGAATAGCTACTGTTTTTAAAATAGCATTGCTATTCGCTATTCTTACAAAAACATGGAATAACATTTGTTGCTTTCAATATTAATATTAATCTAATATTTAAACTAATATTATATTACATTTCATATTTAAATTAATATTATATTGTATTATATTTAATCTAATAATATATTATATTTATTCTAATATTTTATTTAACACTAATATAATATTTAAAATAATATTATATTAGATTTTAATATTTAAATTAATATTATATTATATTATATTTAATCTAATATTTTATTTAATACTAATCTAATATTTAAAATAATATTATATAATATTATATTTAATCTAATATTTTATTTAATACTAATCTAATATTTAAAATAATATTATAATACATTTAATAATTAAATTAATATATTATATTTAAACTAATATTTTATTCAATACTAGTCTAATATTTAAAATAATATTATATTACATTTAATATTTAAACTAATATTATATTATATTTAATCTTATATTATATTATATTTAATCTAATATTTTATTAATACTAATCTAATATTTAAAATAATATTATATTACCTTAATCTATTATTTTATTTAATATTTAAAATAATATTATATTACATTTAATATAATATTTTATTTATTACTAATCTAATTTTTAAAATAATATTATATTACATTTAATATTTAAACTAATATTATATTATATTTAATATAATATTTTATTTAATACTAATCTAATATTTAAAATAATTTTATATTACATTTAATATTTGAATTAATATTATATTATATTATATTTAATCTTACACATAAATAATTAAAAAGTAGTTATTCCCTCCAAACTCTATTCCAAATATGCAATCTAAACAACTTTTTCACTGTTCTGAATAGCATTGTTCTTAAACAGTAGTTATTCTTATTTACTATTCTAAACACTACCTATTCTAGCTATTCTAGAGTTCACCCAAACGTTCCCTAAATGATCTTATCCATATACTACTCTTACCTATTAAAACAAACAAATATATACAAAATGAAAGAAATCAGACTGAACACATTAAATCTTGGACGTCGCCGAAAAACTACATTTATATATAGGGGTGAAAATGATATTGAATATCCGATCTGTATTTGATTCGTATTTAAAAACTTAAATGTAGATATCCAATATATGAATATCCGTGTGGATAAAGATATTGATATGATTTTACATTTGAATTATCTGTATCTGAATAGTAAATATATATAATATATTTTTAATACATATTATGAAATATTTATGTTATTCACCATTATAATTAGATAAATATTATGAACTTTAATATTTTTATATTATTTTAATAAATATCCGATCTGATCCGGATTTGTATCCGTATCCATCTAATATGTTTGATATCCATTCCGTATCTATATCTAAAATATAATAACATGAATATGATTTTACCACTATCCGCACTCCGTATCCACTCCGTTTTCAACCTTATTTATATATCATTTTACAAATTAATATATTTGTTGCTTTAACTAAGAAGGAATTTATATTTAAACAAGAGGACCGAATATAGAATTATGCTTTAAATAAATTGAAGTTATGTTAGATTTTTGTATGTACCTTTGTATGAATTGCACGTGCGCCAGCCTAACATTAATTATAATTAACCTACCTCAATCTTTACCTTAACCTCAATTTACTTCAGTTAATTCTTTACATTATAAAAAACCTTAGTCAACCTGCGAACCTGCATGTTCTCCTATTAACTAATTGATTCATTCATTCCTTGTATGTTAGGTCAACCATTTACTTTTCGCTCCTATATCCAAAGTAACTTCTCATTGATAATTATTATTTCGTAATATTACTCATGACACTAGTCATTTTTTTATCCTCGTCTTTAAAACATATTTTTGTACTTTGACAACTTTGTTTTAGATTAAAAAAAAAAAAATTCACAAAAAAAAATATTTCTCTTGATTGGAATTAGGGTTGTCACAAGTTACGATATGAGTCGAGTGGAGACATTTTCATATTAGTATCTGTTATAATAATGAAAAAAAATCTTTGCCCCTTGCTCATTTTTTCAAATACGGTATTGGTCGGATAAACAGATAAAAAAAGTGCAATTGACATCTCGATTTGTGTTTTTCATCAAATATTTTTTCAAAACATGAAAACAACTAATTTGTATTATGAAGATTTAGTAAAATACAAAACTTATAATTTTATTTTATAGTTATATTATAGGATAACGGGTAAGATACGAAAAAAATTCGTTACTCTTATCCACACCCGATAAGCTAACAATAAGAAAATCTTACCTTTACCCATCTTTTTAGATACAATACGAGTCGGATAAATAGATAAAAGTAAAAGAGTGTCATTGACACCCTTAATTGGAATAAAGAATAACAACAGAGATGAACTCCAATTATTTTTGTAATATGTATTAATTTGTAACAGACATGCATCAAATCAATTCAAAAGATGCCAAAAAGGCAGAGACTATTAATTTGATGAATTTTAATTTAGTCCCAAATTTTATTAATACAAGCAATTAGGTCATATTATCTCGACTTAATTGGCTCCTTAATTTTGATGGGAGGTCGATCGATACATAAATATTAGTAAAATAAAACAACAAAATCACCAATCCAATATATCTTCATCCTCCTCATTGGAATTATATATATGCTCAATGAGCATTGTCGTCAGTTAAAATTTGTACGATTCACAATTAATTTATTAATTATAATATGCATTTTTGGTTCCCTGTGGCGAAATTACCTCCGACTATTAATTACAATCTAGTCTTTGAAACGATAATCAACAAAGCACCTAGGGTGGAGACTCGATTGGCCTAGCCAATCGAATTGTTGGCAATGCACGGATTGATCCTCTTCTCTAATGAGAGATGGAGAGAGGAGAAGCGAGATATGAGGAGATATCACAAACTTTAATGGATGATATCACATCTAGTGTTGTAAACCAGCTGACTTGGACTGAGTTGGGCCTTAGCTCAGCTCATTAATTCTTGACCGAGCGAGTTGGACCTATGACTTCCGAGCTAAAATTTCAGCTCAAATTCGTGACGAGCCAGCCCGAGCTAGCTCGCGAGCTGACGAGCTGGTTCACTGGCTCTTGACTAGACCTTGTTTTAAGAAGAAAATAAATTTTACAAATATTTTTTGGACCAAGTTAGACTGAGTTGGACCGAGCTAAACCTAGCTGGACCAAGCTTGATAGTATAAAATGCACACAAATTCATACAAATTCACAAATTGATGCTTAGCCGAGCTAGCTCGCGAGTTGACGAGAAAGCTAGGCCCCAGCTCAAACTCGTTAATTTTGGACCGAACTAGTAGCGAGCTAGCTCGTTAACAGCTCGGTCCAATAACAAACAAACTGTTAGCGAGCGAGCTAGATACGAGTCACGATCAAACCACGAGGTACTAGCTTTTTTTGTCACCCCTAATCACATCTCATATTAATCAGTCAAGGGTAAATGGTAATTTCATATTTTAAATGGTTCATTGGACCATTGGGCATGGTCTATTCAAGATTCAAACAGCTCCCGTCTACTCTGACAAGTCAACTGATTTTTCTCCATAATGATAAAACTATTGGCTCCTAGGTACGTATATACTAACACATCATCATAGACTAGCAGCATAAATTAAATATATCACTAGTTATATATGTATGTTGCAATGTTATCAGAACCAGACCGAGTATTGACTCGGTAAAGCTTCGGGTCAACGGTTTACTGATCGGACTGGTGGGTCAATCGGTTCAACCGTTGGGTTTTTAAACCAGTTGAGTATTATATTGAGTTGTCATCTCTTATCTTACTGCAATGTCAATTATAGTAATATCATGTGCATAAAGCTTAATTTTAACAAAAGTCATTACATAAATAATCTAAAGTATAATATTTATAATATTTATATTTTTTTTCTAAATTAGATTGGTATGCACCAGTTTTTTTTATAATTTACTATATAAATCATCAAAAAGAATAATTATTTTATGATTTTTATTTAGATTGGCACACATGTATGTCATTTTTATATGATCTCGTCACTACAATATTTAAAGTCATTATTATATTTATTATTGATTTAAATTTTTTTAAGTCAATACTATATTCATATAATTCACTTTGAAAATAAACATGTTTGGAGAAACGCAACATAATGTTTTTGTGCAATAAAAAAAACACAAGGTTAATATATAAATAAGAAGAATTAATATTTTATTTATTAATATATGAAAACTAATGACTCCCTCAGCAATTCATGATGCATTTGATATTAAAGTTAAAAAGGATAAATTGGCCCACTTTTCTAGTTGGACTTTCTGAGATATATTCAACATTTAAAGATATGGGTCTCACTGTCATATTTTTCTTCTTCTTTTCATATTTCTCCTTCTCTTTGTTGTTTTCGATCCATTTCCTCCAACCAAAACCGCTCCTAATCTGAAAACCCCAAATGAATTTCTTCTAAACCAGATTTCTGCTTCGAATGGTTCAGCGATTGTTTAGTATAACCTACCGATTTAACCGGTTTTGACCGGTTCAATAGCATAAGCGATTCTTCAAGCGAACCAAACCGGACTAGTGACCGGGTCCTTTTTTTTTCGGTTTAACCGGCGGTCCGGTCCGGTTTTGATAACACTAGTATATTGGCTAAAGTATTCAGAAGAAGATATCAAAATGCCTTTGTCCAAAAACAAGCAACAACACTAGAAACAAACAACATAAATTATACAAAGTAATCAAACTAGAAACAATCAAATGAATTATACATATTGATAGTAATCAAACATTCAAATTAACTAGAAACAAAAAAAAAAACTAAATTATACATATTGATAATAATCAGGACCTCTGTGACCTCAGTTTTGAGCCTTTGACCTAAGTTATAACCCCAATTCATTGACCTCACTTTAATTCACTCTTGTCCCTCTCTTAAGACAACAAAACCTTACTCCACTCGAATTTAATTGAATCATTGCTTCTTTGGTTCAACCATTGACTCACTTTTTGGTGCTATAAAATATCTACAATTCTTTGTAACTCCTCAAATCTTCATCTAGCAAGAAATAAACATTACTTATCGAACTTTTATTTTCCATCCATGGCTGCATTGCTCACCGTTCCACGAGCGGTGCTCATCTTGCTCCTGTCAGGCTGTCTCTTCCTTGTAGCAGTCTCAGCTGCCTATGACACATTGCCAAATGGCCAAAAGCTCCCTCCGAAATACCACGTAGTCCATAACAACTTCGGTCGACGCGATACGGTGGTCAGCTGTGTGGATGGTAACAAGACGCAAACTTGCACAGCCACATGTCCCAACCGGTGCCGCAACACATGCATTGGACTTTGCCCCAATTGCAAGACCTACTGCAGTACGTAAATATCTATATATCTATTGATGTACACATATATGCACATTCATATATATAACATCCAAGAACATGTAATGAAATTTAATATACACGTTTTCCTTTCATCCGACAGTTAAATGTTTCCATGGTACTAAGTACTAACTGATGTATCGAGTTATTAACCCCTAATAAATTATATCATCATATTCCGATTACATAAAAGTTGATAATTAATTAGCTAGGCTAAATAGACTGGTACATTCTATCAAGCATATTTTTTTTTAAGATCTTTCATATTAATTTACGAATATTATGAAATTCTCAAAGCAATATTTCATTCTTCAATTAGCTAACTGTTTTACTTCTGCATGGTGATGGAATTCGTGCAGTGTGCGACCTTTTTCCAGGTACAGTCTGCGGTGACCCTCGCTTCACCGGTGCTGATGGCAACATCTTTTATTTCCATGGGAAAAAAGATGACGACTTTTGCATAGTCTCTGACAATGGTTTGCACATCAATGCCCACTTCATTGGTAAACACAACCCTGAGAAGAGTCGTGACTTCACCTGGATTCAGGCACTGGGTATAATCTTTGGTGACAACCACAAGCTCTACATTGGTGTAGAAAAGACCGTGATATGGGATGACAGCATCGATCGTCTCGTCA
Organism: Carex cristatella; assembly: GCA_024447775.1. Taxonomy (NCBI): domain Eukaryota; kingdom Viridiplantae; phylum Streptophyta; class Magnoliopsida; order Poales; family Cyperaceae; genus Carex; species Carex cristatella. The sequence continues at coordinate 9,713,627 of JAJHPF010000001.1, read as the reverse complement.
TTACATTTGATGGGGAGCGCATTGATATCCCGACTGAGATGAAGGCCAAGTGGATCCCTAAAACAGTGCCTTCACTCTTCATTACACGAACAGCAGAAACAAACGGAATTATAGTCGAGTTAAGGGGAGTCTTTACAATAATTGGAAAGGCAGTCCCGATCACAAAGAAGGAATCTGATATCCACAACTACGGGGTAACGCCTGAAGACAGCCTTGCGCACTTTGACCTATCGTTTAGGTTCCATGCACTTAGCGATGACGTGCATGGAGTTCTAGGTCAAACATACCGGCCGGACTATGTTAACAAGCTCGATGTGAGAAAGAACATGCCGGTGATGACTGGTGCGGCCAGCTACTCGTCTTCCTCTATTTTTGCCACTGATTGTGCTGTTGCCAGGTTCCATGGCAAGCCTGAAATTGCCATGGTTACTGAGAAATCTTATAATTAGTGAGTTATATATCTCAACTGTTATGTGTGTGTTATTGTGAACTCCTCTTCCAGAAGGAGGGTCAAAGAATAAAGGGCAAATAAGTTATTTAATTCCATAGTGAATTTTAATCACCGTTTATGTACAAGTACCAATTATAAATTTGTAATTTGAATTTGTCAATTGTACCATTGCATAAATTGTACTTCTTATTAACTTCATTAATTAACATAAACTTCTTGTTTATGTTGCTACCGTTATCTGGTAGTGTACTTCCAAGTTTGGTCATCAAGCTAATTAACTAGAGAAAAAAATATGGTTTTTCTTATTTACTTTTGACACTCTTTTTAATAGAGGATACCGCCAATATTTTTTTCAATTATACACAGCAACAAACTTCTCTAATTAATCAAGCAAAACATCATTAGACAAATAACTTCTTCTTGTGATGAGCTCGATTACATAGTATATTTGATTAAGACAAATCAGATTGCTATCTTCCCTAGCTATTATGCTGGTTATATGTAATCTTTTTTATGTTTCTCACCAATTGCTCATGTAAATTAATTGAAATTGCTTAGACTACTCTCTTGGAAATTGCTTAGACTGTAACAATTGTAACTTAATTTCTTTTTCCATTTTTAAAATCTAGATTGAAAAATTGTAAGTCGCGACTGATAGTCCTGTAGATTAGGGGTGCAAAAAAAGTTCACGACTCGAAACTCGGTTCAGAATCAATTCGCATTCAACTCGCTAATAACTCGGTTCAGAACTGACTCGAGTTTACTAACTTAGTTAATTTATGAGTCGATTCCAAGTAACATCTAACTCGGTTCGGAATCGACTCGGTTGGACTCGCCAAACCCTAATTCATATATTCTTAGTTTCGCTACATATAACATTTCCCACTAGAGCTGCAAAACCTTATCAAAATATTAACTACTCAATTATTAAAACATTAAAAATTTAGCAAAACTTGCTCTATAATCTCATTTCCTATACGCATCTTCTTGATACTGTTAAATTATTTAAATTTGTTAAATTTTGAGCAATCTGCAATAGATGAAGAGAAGTAGAGAAGAAAGAGGAAGAGTAGGGGTGTCAATGGGTACGATACGGGTCGGGTGGAAGCATTTTCATACCCATACCCACTAAGAGTTAACCTTACCCATACCCTACCCTTACCCGTTAAGAATTTGGCTTACCCTACCCTACCCGTACCCGTTAAGATTAGTGGGTAACGAAACGGTAGCGGGTGAATAACGAATAATACTAATATAATGGTTTTATTATTTTTACAATATACTATCAAAACTCATGATGTCACACATATGCAATCACAATTACTAATATAAAAATTAAAATATAAATATGCAATCAATTCGAACTAATAACTTTTTATAAAGAAAAAAAACAAAAAAAATTCAATTATCTCTTCTAACAAATTCAAAATTCAATTCGTTAATTAAATAATAAAACATTCAAATAAAAAGAAAAAGTAATGTGTTTAATATTATATTCATCTTACACCAAAATGCATACATTTTCTTATGAATTAACGTTGATACAATGATATGAGAAACATAAAATTGAATATAATATTTATATATCTATATGTAATTTATTTTTATAATTATCCGTTATCCAATGGGTACGAAATATCCTTTACCCGTACCCATACCCGTTTAGCTAACGAAAAAAAATCCTTACCCATACACATACCCAATAAGCTAACGAAAAAAAATCCTTACCCATACCCGTCTTATCGAATACGATACGGGTAGGGTAAATGGGTAAACGGTTTTCATTGACACCCCTAAGGAAGAGAAGTAGAGAAAAGAATTGTGCACTATTTTGTTAGACTTTTTTTTGGTAATTATGTTTGGTAATTTCATAAATTTATTAGATTTTGTAATATTCAATAATTTGGTGAGCTATATACTATTTCTTTTAATTGTGTGTTATATTGATAAACAATGTACTATTTTTTTTGTTAGAATTAAATTAGATTGTCTCACTATGTACTATATTATGAGTCATGAGTCGACTCACTTCGACTCGAGTTGATTCCAAATCAAAATTTCTGACTCAAAACTGAATTATCGACTCGAACTCAACTCGGCTCATGTGTTAGTGAATTGATTCCAAGTCACCTTCAACTCGGACTCAACTCAGCTCATGAGCAGCCCTACTGTAGATAGATAGCTTCATGCGTACATCAACATGGCAGCTCCAATAGGACTTGCTGTACTGTCACTAGGATATTAGTTTCATATATATATATGATATGATATATAAAAAAAAAAATATGATTATGGAAGTTTCTATTATATTTGAGAATACAAAAGGATGTTCTAACTTTGCTTTTTGTTTGTGTGGAAATAACAAATGCGCGCATCTCTCTTAATTATACAAACTAAACATATAATTACTTTCATAAACTCACTTCTTAAAACTAGATCCCAGTGCTAATTACCTGAATCATCTATCAGTTTGGGCTTTTGATCGATGCATATCGCGAGTTTGGCAACCCTGTAGTAAACCAGCCACGATGCCGTGCAAATGCATTGGCACTTTATCCTAGTCCCACTCTTATAATTTCGAAAATTTCTGTTTTTCCGAATTCAGGTGTCTAATTTTTTTATTATGCACAAATTTCAAAATAGCTGGTTTTTATGAACACGAATCTCACAATAGTTAGACGTTTGAATTCAAAAAAGCAGAAATTAAAAGGGATATTGTTCATTCACAGAGAATGTCAAACGAACACAGTACTAGCAGACGATTAATCGGGAATAATCGACCGACTAGTCGAAAAAATTTGTAGCAGTTTGATCGTTGTCAACGACTAATTGACCTAAACGCTCGTTGTTTACAACACTAGTCCGTACTTTAGATTAATATCTTTATTTACAAAGTTCAAACAATTAATCTACACTCTTTAACATCGTTACCATATGACGAAATTGTACTTATTGACAAATTTAACAATTTTTTAAATTATTTTTAAGCGCATACAGAGAAATTTATTTTTTCCTTACAATTAAAAGGAAAAATTGCATAGAGAAACACACCATGGCCACGTGACATGTTTTCACCAAGTGCTAACAAACATTCAACCCTGCTTCTCTTATCTCTAGATTTCAAAGGCTGAAATATTATTAATAACTTCAAACTTAACCTCCTCATATCACCTAAGGTACCTCAAATTTTTAGTTTAGATATCAACTGTTCGATCTGATTTGATAAGAATATTTTAATTAGGAGTCCGTCTCGGACCGAATTGGTCCGAGATTTTGATCCGACGTCCGAATCCAAATTCAAAACTTGGTCAGATGGTTTAATTCTGACGAAACCAAACAAATATGTAAATAAACCCAGAGAGCGCGGTTCAATATAGGTGTTACCTCAGGAGGTTTTTTTTTTTTTTTGAGGTTTGGTGGGAAGTCCCACCAAAAAAATATATATTGATAAAGAAAGTTATGTACATGCTGTCCGACCACCTGCGATGGTCGTTTCCATATCCTCTTACAACTTATTTGCTAAACAGGCCCGTAATAAAAATTAAAAAGGCCAGAAGCCTGTCTAAGCCCAGTACATACTTCGTCGCCCTAATCCCCAATATATGCGCTCTACATAAATATCGACCAGTTATGTATATTGATTGTCACCGCATTGATTAGTACGTGCTCAGATTTCCTTTGCTGTGCGAATGTTCGGCCATTCCTCTCCTTCCACAAGGCCCATGTCTCCGCCGCCCATGCGAGATCCCACCGCTTTCTCTGGTCACCATTAATTATCTTCCTACCCGTCCACCAAGCATTAAGCAGTTCTGTTCCGGCTATGCGTGGCAGGTTGAGACTTGCTGCCATGCCCAACGAGAAGCGAATAGTATATGGGCAAGTCAAGAAGATGTGATCTCGAGTTTCCACCTCCAGGGCATTACACAGTGCGCGGCCGGATTGAACGTCGCATCCCCTGCAGTTGAGAACTTCCTGTGTAAGAATTTTTGTTGTCAAGCATCAATCATAGGAAAATGCGCACCTTCATTGGGACTTTCAATTTCCATAGTACACGGTGATGGGGCACAATTATCCCAGTATTGTGCATCATTTTGTATGTCGACGCACATGAGAAAATCTCTGAGGGTGTCCATCGCCAGTTGGCCGCCCCCCCCCCCCCGGCCACCCCACCCTAACCGAGTTCTCATAGAAGTGGTTAAGTTCTCTCAATTGCTTTAGAAAGAATGAGTTGCTCGGTCCAATCTCCAAATCCTGAGCCGACAAGAAGTTGTAGAGTTCTCATAGCGTGGTCGCCCAAATCCCTTGTTGTTCATGTCCGATCTTCCATAGCCATTTGACTAGGAAAGCTTGATTCTGACAGTCGAGATCTATGATGCCAATACCCCCGTTGCACTTTAGGTTGCAGAATTGTTCCCAGTTAACCAGGCAATGGATTCCTTTACAAGGATTGTTTCCTCTCCATAGAAAACTCCTCCGCATTCTGTCTATCTGTCTAATAACCCCCTTCGGTAGCCTTGTTGCCTGCATAAAATGAATTGGGATGGCCGACATGACTGCCTTAACCAGGGTAATTCTCCCTCCATAGGACAAAAAGTTAGACTTCCATCCTTCCATTCGGCGCTGTACCGTCTGTATCATCGGTTCGAAGTCTATTTTGTTTGGTTTTTTAATTGATAGAGGGAGACCCAAGTACTTTATCGGTAGTTTTTCCTCCGGGGATTGAAGTATGGTTTGGATGACCTGTGTGAGATGAGTCGGGATTGCTATTGGAACGAAGGCGCTCTTTGATCGATTAATTTTCAGTCCCGTTAACTCTGCATACACTTGGAGCTCCCTGGATATTACTCGAAGAGCATTTGGGTGGGCTACAGATATTATTACCGTGTCATCGGCGAATTGGATTGTCTTTGGTGCCAGGCGGGCATGCTATGGTAAGGTATGTTCAACTCCCTATAGAAACCTGTTAAGTGAACCGCAACGGGGATAAAGAACATTGGGGAGAGGGGGCCTCCCTGCCGCAGACCCCTCTTGTGTGAGAAAAACCTGGTAAGGGATCCATTAACCCGTACCGCCGATGCGAATGATTGCAAGATAGCAGTATCGCCAAAATCCAGTTTGGAGGGAAGCCTCTTTCGATCAGGAGATTCATTAGGAAACACCAGTCTACCGTATCGAAAGTTTTTTCAAAGTCCACCTTATATAGAATGGCCGGCAATTTATTTGATTTGCAATAGGTGATGAATTCCCGTTCTGACAGGAAGGATTCCATCATTGATCGGTCTCTGATGAAAGCAGTCTGGTTTGGTGTCACCAGTGTGTGAGGAAATTTTGTAGCCTAGTTGCTAGAACCTTAGTAATAATTTTAACAACGGAGTTGATCACACTGATAGGCCTGTAGTGTGTTATCCTTGTCGGCATCTCTTTCTTCGGGATTAGTGTAATTGAAGCCTTGTTCAGGGCCTTAATGTTGCCCGCGTGTTCATAGAAATTGCGAATGAGGTGCAAAAGATCGGTTTTGACTATTGGCCAAAATGCCCTCAGGAGGTTTAGTCGGCAGAATATTATAAAATGAAATAAATCAGACTGAACACATTAAAGCTTGGACAAAGCTGAAAAACTACGTTTCTATATCACTTTACAAATTAATATATTTGTTGCTTTAACTAAGAAATTTATATTTAAAAAAGAGGACCGAGTATAGAATTATGCTTTAAATAAATTGAAGTTATGTTTAATTGGTACATACAGTCAAGATTTTGTATGTACCTTGTATAAAATTGCACATACCTCAATGTTTACCTTAACCTCAATTTACTCCAGTTAATTCTTTCCAATTACCCCTCCCTTAAGTGACGTAACAAAAAGCCGTAGTCAACCTACGAACTGCATGTTCTCTTATTAACTAATTCATTCATTCATTCATTCCTTGTATGTCAAGTCAATCATTGACCCACTTTTCGCTCCTATATATATAATGGCAGGGTGTCCAAAGTCTCAGAACATATTTAATTTGTGCTCAGTACTGTTTCTCAAAGAATAAGATGTCTTCTTCTTCCATGGCTGCAATGCTCATCTTGTTTCTGTCAACCTGTCTCTTCATTGTATCAGTCTCAGCTGCCAATGACACAGTGTCGAAACTCCCTCCAAACTCTCATGTAATCACCACCCGTCCCGGTCGACGTGATATGTTGATCAGTTGTGTCAACGGTAAAAAGAAGCAGACATGCGCTGCTACATGCCCCCACCATTGCCGCAACAAGTGTGTCGGCGTTTGTCCCAGTTGCAAGACCTACTGCCGTAAGTGTGTTTAATTAAAGTACAAGTCCATCTGGTAAACAAAAAAAAGATGTATTCTTATGCCACAGTAAGGTTGTATATTTTCAAAATAAAGACAGTCATGCAAGTAATTGATGGATGTTTGGTAAAGAGAAAGCTATACTATATGATTATAAACCACAGTTTTTCTGTAACAAGATACATCAGAAACGAATAATATATCCTAATATTTCTGAATAAAGTATCCGAAATTTAACATTTGCTGTCTTGTTGGCATGATCTACTTGTGTGTACATTTATCATGCGTACATAGATAAAAAATAAAAAAGAGGCTAGACTTGATGCAATTTAATGTTCAATCCTTATTGCACTGTCAAAAAGATTCTTCAAGTAGCTAACTGCTTTCTTTTTGTGGTATTGGGTTTCATGTAGTCTGCGACCTTTTCCCGGGTACAGTCTGCGGCGACCCTCGCTTCACTGGCGCTGATGGAAACATCTTTTATTTCCATGGGAAGAAGGACCATGATTTTTGCATACTCTCTGACAATGATCTACACATCAATGCCCACTTCATTGGTAAACGCAACCCTGAGAAGAGTCGCGACTTCACCTGGATTCAAGCACTAGGTATAATCTTTGGTGAGAACCACAAGCTCTACATTGGTGTAGAAAAGACCATGACTTGGTATGACAGTGTCGATCACCTTGTCACTACATTTGATGGTGAGCGCATTGATATACCGACTGAGACGAAAGCTGAATGGGCTCCTACAACAGTGCCTTCACTCTTTGTTACCCGAACATCAGAAACAAACGGAATTATAGTTGAGTTGAGGGGAATCTTTACGATAATAGCAAACGCAGTCCCAATCACAAAGGAGGAATCTGATATCCACAACTATGGGGTAATGCCCGATGACAGCCTGGCCCACCTCGACCTGTCATTCAAATTCCACGCACTTAGCGATGGCGTGCATGGAGTTCTAGGTCAAACATATCGGCCAAACTATGTTAACAAGCTTGATGTGAGCAAGAAAATGCCGCTGATGAGTGGGGCGGCCAATTACTCCTCTTCGTCTATTTTTACCACTGATTGTGCTGTTGCCAGGTTCCATGGCAAGCCTGAAATAGTCATGGTAACTGAAGAATCTGATAATTAATGTGTTTGCAGAATATGTGCTGAGCTGTTATAAGTGATAGCAAGAATGAATAAAAGGATGGGTGTAATGCTATTTCTTAAGGAGTTTGCAATCGCTTTAAATGTATAAGGACATTGTAATTTTTGCTGATTTTAATTAATAAATACTTTCCTTTTTTTAATGCTTGTAGCATTTGTTGAGAGCTTATTATTTCTACATCAACAAACCTTGCCGCATAGATTATTCTTTTACCTTGTATGAATCTAGCTAGACATCTGTACTTACATGCATGTGCCAGTGCATAATTTAATTAGTAACCTCAGCTTTGAGCCTTTGACCTCACTAATTTAATTCACTCTCGTCACTATCTTAAGCCAGCAAAACCTTACTCCACCAGCCAAAACTCTACTCTAATATTAGTTGAATCATTGCTTCTGAGCGGGTCTGAGAGTTCTGATATAAAATTGCTAATTAATTAGAGTTTAATCTGAATCGTCCATTTAACTTTGACACGAATATTAAAGAACTTAGTGATTTCCAACTTGATTCGGATCCTGATCCGACAGTTAGCTTTTGTTATTTTCGGTGTCTGTCCGTCGGGTCGGGTCGGAGGCGCCCGATAAGTGGGTAAATATTTTTAACAGAGTGATTTTAGCTTCATGCAGCGCACTTACCAAATGCAGCATGCTTTAATTCTATAGTACGTGAGCTGCGTGAAGCTAAAGCTAAAACTAAACTGTTACAATAATTATTCCCATAAGTAGTGATGAAAAATAATCTTGGGCCAGCTAACACATTTTTCCATAGTTTTCATTGAGGCAGCTAATATTATAGGACTGGGAATTATACGTTAAATATCTCTTTTATCTGTTTTTATCTAAGTCAAAAGAAATTATATTTTTTTTATATTTTCTGCCTTCAAATATATATAATATTCACAAAATTTTACATAAATTAATTGAGAAAAAGCAATATCAAATCTTGTAGAATTTCACAACAAAAACTTGTATAGATTTACTATAATCCGTAATTGATATTACAGAAATTTCATTATTTTATGAGTACTGAGCATTAGAAAATTCTACTTATCTCATTAGCTTTTATTTATTTAATTTTTTTTTTTTATTTTGTCCATATTAGGGTGACCTAATTAATACAACAGAGTTTCCAGTTATAAAAATATTGACATATTGTGCTCCAGAGTAATTATCTATGCTTTCAGTAAAATTATTTTATGAAGTATATATAGGTACAATATGTCATTTCTATTTGTCTTAGAATTTAGAACTTGTTATGTACGTGTCTGCCATTATTCTTCTATTTTTCTTTATGCTTGAATTGTAAAAACCATTACCTTATATGATTGAAAAATCTAACTTGATGATATTTTATGTTGCCGTAATGCTAACGTCAAGAATTTATTTCGGCATAACCCAATTCATTTTATTGGATTTAAAATGAAAATTATATTATGTCTTTACATGTTTGACTCAAAACAAAGATTATTCCACACTGGATCAAATCTTATATAGCCCAAAATGAATTATATCATTTTTATTTTTTGTTGGATTTTTTTTTCAGTTGTTCGAAAAGGCAAAACACAAATTGTAAAAAACTAATTACTAATAGTGATAGAAATTTGTATACATGCACTGATCATGTTCTTGTTTAATCATGAGAAGATGGGGTAACAAATCAATTAAAACTTGAAAATGGCATTGTCAAATAGCTTTCATTCTTTTACCACTTAACTTAATACTAAATAAATTAAAAAAAAAAATTATATGTAAATGAAGCACTTTATAAGAAAATCAGTTTGAACGGGTTGGATTTTTCATTGGAAGCTGATTAGATGAATTTTAAATTGGAAGCATATGAACTCATATATGCTACTAATTAAAAGACTATTGGCCGGACTCTGTGTTTGTGTGTGTGTATTAAAACGACAAAGAAGCCACGTCATTCCCTCGTCTGTATACAGACGTCAGATGTGTGACCATATTATGTAAACGACAATTTATATTAGTAGCATATGATCGAGTTTATATTTTAAAGATATTATGATTAAAATCTTATCAAGGTCATGCTTATCACAATGAGAAAATTTTATATTTAATTCACACTTGACTATTACTTAATATACCTTTGAGTGTTGCATTAATGAACACTTCCTTATTTAGTTATTTGCATCAATGCACATCAGAGGAACCTGGAATTAGGGAAGACATCTCTCCTGTACATTAACTTCAGAATTAACACATAACTATTGTTTAATAAACACTTGAATATTAACACTTTTCTATTGCCACATTAGAGGAGGGAGTTCGTGTGGAGACAACTTTCATGATGATTAATCTACTTCTGTTTAGAAAAAACAATTTCATTTTGGATTCTGTAATTAGTAATTTCTACGGGTCCTTTTGGTTACTACTTCTCCTGTATGATTTTTATTTAGAATCTGTCTAATCAAAGGAAAATTTATATAATGAGACTCTTTCTTGATTGATGTCTTGCATAGATTTATGATTATGTTTTACATATTCTGTGTTGTTTGTATGTTTTTAAATAAGTTGTTTGTATGTTGCTTGGAAAGAGTAGTACTGCATGTTATTTTATATATTCATATTTTTGGTTATTATGGCTAGCTAGTAAATTGGAAACTAACCAATTATATAAATTAAATTCTGCAAAAAAAAAATTTCTCTATTGGTATATAACATATGAGCAGTAGAAGAAATGCATTTCACACTATCGGTATGGTACCTATTACGGATAGAAGAGCCCTTTTATCGATAATGGGTTCCATATTGATAGAATAAGGTAAATATCCGTTAAATATAAGATAGAACAAGATAAACATACAGCCAATAGAACACATATAAGATCTTCTATCGTGTTCTATCGTGTTGGTCTCTACTGGTAATATATATAGAGAATATGTTAGGAGGGGCCTTTTTTTTAATCCTTTGTAAGAGCAAATTCGATACCGTATGTAATAGGGTAAGTTTCCAGAAAGGTACCAAGTAATTAATTGACCTTTACCGTATTTTTTATTTTATTTTTTAACAAATTGGCCCGTAGGCACGACCGGCATGACCCAATAATTTAATAAAAACGACAAAGTGTTGACGACAATGATTAAAATTAAATGTTATCAAGATTGAGCTTATCGCATTGAGAAAATTTTATATTTTAAAGAATATAAGTAGTCGGGGAAGGTCTTTGCGTGTTGCAATTTTAAGCTGTTGATTGGACGCTTTAATTGCTACTATTCGGAAAATCTGATTGTCTGGATTTGCAACTTTGTTGTTATTAAATATGACACGTAGAATTTTCATTATAATAACTCCACTTCAATAGTCAACACCAAATACTATCAATAAATAAATCAAATATACGAAAAGAGAAGATAAGTATTCTGTTTATACTCAACACAAATGATTTTGCGGTGGCGAACAACACCAATGGTAAAGGGCACCCCCTCAAATCCGTTGGTTCCTTAGCCCAACCGATATTGAAGAGTAATTCAAAATCAACTGTAGAATAAAATTAACTGTCACGACTCCGCCGTCGGGCCAAATATCGTGACAAGAGAGATACACTCGCATTCATCGTTTGTCCCGCCAACTTACGTTACAACGAAAATAACAAACAAAAATAAAATGACAACGTATTTCTCTACTATTGACTTATTTAAATAACCATTCAAACTAACCAGTTTAATCCATACAAATTCAAATTAAATTATGCCTACATATTTAACCGGCGATAACATCCGAGTCTCGATTATGAATAAAACAAGTCACATAATATCCATATCATTTTAGTTTACACAATCATATCATTTCACAAATTCTCAACACACAATCATATCATTTTACAAATTCTCAAAATACACAATAATATAATTTCACAAATCAAATTCGAACCTTAGCCCTACTATCCTGTTAAATAATTTCCTATTAATCCAATAATCCAATGCCCAATTCAAAATCCAATTTAACTATGCAAATCAAAAACTGAAGACCAGTTACCTGATAACGATTAATGCAGAAATTCAATAAAACTGCAACGACTGTTCATAATCAACAGGTAGTAATTGGAATCCAATCAAATGCATGACATCGAATATTAATCAAAATCCAATAGTTTATCAAACTATTTTTTTTATTTTCTCTCATTTTTTTTTCTCTTTTGTTTTCATTTTTTTTTTCCTATCTTGAATCCATTAAAAGAGATGGAGAAGTTTTTTAATGGGATTTACGTCGGTAAAAAAAATCATGCATATATATATGAAGCCACGTGGCCAGAGAATGCCACGTTAATTAGCTTCTTTTGTAGTTTTGTTTTCAAGTTGTTAATTTTTATAATATTGATCCTTAAATTTTATAATTTTACAAATAAGTTCAAAATATTTTTAAATGTTATGAAATAAAGATAAACAAATATAAATAAGAAAAGACAAAGTAAAAGAAAGCAATCTCTTTATTCATATAATTCTCATGTGTGTACAATACAAGATTATAATGCCTCTATTTATAGGCTACAAATTATAAATGAAAGTCATTACAATAATAAAGAAGAAAATAAATTCCAAATAGTAGTGGCTATAAATTCCAATGGTAGTGGGGTAGTCGGAGGTAAATGAGGATTAATATTGGGAGTTAATGGACCATCCATTATATTCATAATACTCCCCCTTGAATGTCCATTACTTAAGAATATGCCTCATTAAAACCTTACTATGAAAAATCCTATGGGATAAAAACCTAGTAAAGGAAAAAAGAGTACAATATTCTTCTAAATACGCAACTGTAACATTACTAGAAAAACCCAGTGGGAAAAACCATAGTTAAGAAAAATATAGTGCATATTAACTCCTCCTCATAACAACATCAATCAAGATCTTTAAGTCGACGAAGTCCAATATTACGAACTAGCTTTTCAAATATTATAGTAGGGAGCGCCTTAGTTAATAAATCTGCTAGATTCTTGACTTGAACGGATCTGCTAAACATTAATAGTATTGTCCTTTTGGAGATCATGTGTGAAAAAGAATTTTGGTGAAATATGTTTTGTTCTATCTCCTTTAATATATCATTCCTTTAATTGAGCAATACATGCAGTATTATCTTCATATATGATCGTCGGGATCATTTCACCAGAAGACAAGCCACATGTCTGACGAATGTGTTGAATCACATATCTTAGCCAAACACATTCTCGGCTTGCTTCGTGTATTGCTAAAATTTCTGCATGATTAGAGGATGTGGCTGTTATAGTTTGTTTTACAGATCGTCACGAAATAGCTGTTCCACACATATAAACAAATAACCTATTTGAGATCGGCCATTATGTGGATCAGACAAATATCCAGCATCAGCATAACCAATCAAATCTGATTTAGATACATTTGAAAAAAACAAACTCATATCCAGTGTACCTCGGAGGTAGCGAAGTATATGTTTAATTTCATTCCAATGTCTTCGCGTGGGAGAAGAACTATATCTTGCTAATAAATTTACAGCAAATGATATATCAGGTCTTGTATGTCCAAAGAAGATACATAAGTGCTCCTATTGCACTAAGATATGACACTTCAGAACCAAGTAGTTCTTCATCATTTTCTCGAGTTCTAAAAGGGTCTTTATTCACATCTAATGATCTCACAATCATTGGAGTGCTCAACGGATGTGATTTATCCATATAAAATCTTTTTAGCACTTTTGCAACGTAATTTTCTTGGTGCACAAAAATACCATTTTTTAAATGTTCAATTTACAATCCAAGACAAAATTTTGTCTTTCCAAGATCTTTCATTTCAAATTCTTCTTTTAAACAATTTACTGTTTTTTGAAACTCTTCAGGATTTCCAATAATATTTAGATCATCAACATAAACTTCAATTATAACAAACTCATTTCTAGATCTTTTCATGAAAATACATGGACAAATTGTATCATTTTTATATCCATGCTTCAATAAATATTCACTGAGACGGTTATACCACATGCGCCCAGATTGCTTTAATCCATATAAAGATTTATTCAATTTAATAGAATAACGTTCTCGAGAACCTAAATTATATGCTTCAGGCATCTTAAATCCTTCAGGAATTTTCATATAAATATCACTATCAAGCGAGCCATATAAATAGACTGTAACAACATCCATTAGGCGCAAATCAAGTCCTTCATGGACTGCCAGACTAATTATGTACCAAAAAGTTGTTGCATCCACCACAGGTGAGTATGTTTCTTCATAATCAATTCCAGGTCTTTGCAAAAAACCTTGGATGACAAGCCGCGCTTTATATCTTACAATTTCACCTTTCTCAGTTCTTTTCCGTGTAAATACCCATTTATATCCTACTGGTTTTACACCTTCAGGTATTGAAACTATAGGTCTGATATCGCGTTATTTATCTACATTTCCGACCGAATTATGTACCAAAACCTGTGTTCAAAACAGTAAAATCATGTTTATTACATTGATTATATATAGAATGTGGTACTGCTGCGCTTTTGTTCGTTTTATTGTAGGTAAGTCGAAGAAAGGGTGAAATCCGGCAATCTGGACAGGCCACACGGGCCGTGCTACATCTCACACGGACCGTGTCATACCCTACTCGACCCCTCACACGAGCGCTGCATGACCCGGACAGGAGACACAGGCACACGGTCCGTACAACATCTCACACAGACCGTGTCAGACAAATCCGGCAGTTAATCTAAGTTTTCAGATTAATGCCTAATTAAAGAAGGACGGTTATGGAGCAATAAAAGGACGACCCCTTGGGTCAGAAAGGCATCCAATCTGACAGAAAACGAACCCTAGGAGAGTTTTACAACAACTGACTTGGAGACGAAGTAGAGAGGAGGAAATCGAGAGAATTCCGACGAATCTTCTTCGTGTTTTCGGTTTTTGTCATGAATTATTTATCTTTCTATTATTAGTTTTAAGAATGATGTTTGAGTATATTTCTTAGTTTCTTGGGTTATGATGTAATCGAATACTTTGTTTACTTGCTAGTTGTTTGATCATGTGTGATATCTTGTGTTTGCTTGTTTGCTTATGATTTTAATTGCTTTTCTACGTTGTTCGATCGTTATTTGGTTATTACCATTAGACTTGGCCACGTCTAACAAGGTACTGCGTCCAATTCTGTTCTTCAACCAGACCAAGTTTTAAGGTAAGTCGATGAACCGAGAGGGAAGACTAATCAGTAACCGAGAGGTGAACGTTTCAGAAATCGAGAGATTCTGAATACCTTTAGTAACCAAACAAGTAACTTAGGTCATTCAAACCAATAAACGAGAGTTTAGGTTAGAACCCTAAGAGGATTGAATTGTATTTTCATTATCGAGTTTATTAAGCCAACAAACGAGAGTTGAGGTTTAGAGACATTAGGTATGGTCATTTCAACCTACACAAATCCAATCAGCACAGAAACAAACAACTGTAGTTTTACTCGAGTCCGACACGGACCATGTAGGAGACTACACGGACCGTGTGACATGGGTCGTGTACGAGAGTACACGGGTCGTGTCAGGTGAGAGGCAGAGTTGCAGATGAAATCGGAAACTCAGGAAACGCTTGTTTTAATTAGTGTTAAAGTTCAGTTTAATTTACTTGCAATTTAATCATTCACTGTTATTAAAACTTAAACAACCAACTCATCTATTTTCAACACTTATAGTCTTACGATAAATTAAGTAAAAATCTAGTTAAGCTATTGAACCGTCCTGTGGATCGATACCCGATAATACCAGCGATAGGATTGTACACTTGCAGTCTGATCTAAAAGTAGAATCAAGGTTAAAAAGTATAGCTTGCTGTACGGAAACTTTGTAATACACTTTTGTGCGAGCAAGTTTTTGGCGCCGTTGCCAGGGACGGCATCATTTAGTCTTTCTAGATTTCCGCTTATCTTATTTGAAATCTAGATTTTAACTTGTATCTTTTATTTTATTTTTCTCTATCGCAGTAAAAGTTGGCGTTTGTACCACCCCCAACGGGTGACTACAACCTGAGGAGTAGAAGACTTGGTCTAGATCCTTCTCACACTCTTCAGCTTACTGCACCAACCAGTGACACTGGCCTTGTGACTCCTACACCGTCCGTTCAATCCGAATGCCCGGCAGGATTTGCAGGCAGATCAACAATGAGCAACAACAGTGAGTACGAGTTTTCAGACCAAGAAGATGAGATGTCAGACTTTGTGCCAAGAACCCTTCACGAGCATAATGTACTAAAGGCTGGAGACGTGTGAGGCGCAATCCGACCTCCAAGAGTCGCGGGCCAGATGCCAAACCTTGCCCTAGCAGTCATAAACATTGTTCAGCATAACACCTTTTACGGCTTGGATCACGAGAATCCACATGAAGACCTCCAGATCTTTCTCGAATGCTGTACCACAATCAAAACCACTGAAGCAACAGTCGATTACATTAGGCTTGCACTTTTTCCTTTCACACTTAGGGATAGGGCTAAAAAATGGTTAGGGTCTTTGCCTAGAGAGTCCATTACCACTTGGAGGGAATTGTCTAAGAGTTTTCTGACTAGGTTTTTCCCTCACAAGCGAACTGCTAAGGTAAGAACCTAATTGACCAGTTTTAAGAAAAAGTTTGATGAACCCCTAAACGAAGCATGGGAAAGGTTTAGGGAATTGCAATACTCTTGTCGACACCATGGTATCCCTGACTGGTTGTTAATTCAAACTTTTTATGATGGTTTAACAGAATCTACTCGTACTTCAGTTGATGCTGTTGCAGGTGGGGCTCTGATGGAAAGAGAACCTCATGAAGCGATGAACCTAATCGACAACATGGCTCAGAATCAGCAGTGGTCCGGCCGCGAAAGTTCTAGAACAACTGGAGGCGGCCGAATTGAGGTCTATCAAATCATTGCTCTCACAGCTAAGTTGGATGCTATGCAGAAGGCTTTCGACAAGATGAGTGTCAAGGCACTTGACAAGCAGCAGCCACAATCTTGCGTAATGTGTGGAGACGAGGGGCATCTGTACGAGCGATGCCCACTCGCGCAAAGGGATGAAGGACCTGAGCAAGTCAATTCTCTCAACAACGAGCCATCCTATTTTCCAAAGCCTCCTTTCAACCGATCCTACTCAAAGGACTAGAATGAGCAACAAGCTTGGAGGTGGAAGCAGAACAACCCTGCACCATTCAACAACAACCCTTCTGGCAGCAACAACAACAACCGCAACTTCTACAATAATGCAGCGTTCAACAACTCGAACAACCGTGCACCATACTCTGGACCATCTAAGCCCTATGTTGCCCCCTTGGTGAATGACTTCATGGATGAGCAAGCAAGGATGAATCAAATGATTTTTGAACAAATGGAGGCGATCAATGCTCAACTGGCCGGTTTAGCTGCTCAGAATTGGGCAAAGGAGCAAATGGGATATCAAACCGCTTCAAACCAGCAACAACCTGGCAAGCTTCCTGGCCAACCAGAGGTAAACCCTAGAGGAGAAGTTAAGGCAGTGACCCTGCAAAGCGGAACTCATTATGCACCACCAGCCATACCACCTGTAGAGTACACGGACCGTACCACACCCACACGGCCCGTGTCATACACACCAGTTGAAGAAAACCCAGGCCGCACGGACTTGACACGACCAGCACAGGTGAAAAACCCGGATGACACGGACCGTACAGATCTAATACGGCCCGTGCAGAATTATGCTGAAGGTCAGAAAACCAAGGAAGCAGGCAAACCACCACCATATCGGCCACCTGTACCATTTCCTCGAAGACTAGCTGGGACTAAGCTCAATGATCAATTTGCGAAGTTTGTAGACATTCTCAAGCAACTGCATATCACTATTCCATTCACCGAGGCTCTGACTCAAATGCCAACTTACGCGAAGTTTCTGAAGGACATCCTCTCCAACAAGCAAAGCTTGGGGGACGTGAGACGGTGAAGTTAACTGAACGTGCAGCGCGATTCTGAGAAGCGAGCTCCCTTCCAAACTGGAGAACCCTGGTAAGTTTTCCATACCCTGCTCAATAGGGAAGGCCACGATCAAGAAAGCTCTATGTGATTTGGGGGCAAGCGTTCTCATGCCACGCACCATATTTGATCGAATGGAGGTAGGAGAGCTCAAGCCTACCCGGATGACCCTACAGTTAGCAGATTCATCGGTGCGCCTACCACTAGGCATAGTGGAGGACGTACCGGTTCTGGTTGGTAAGTTTTATGTACCTGCTAACTTTGTTGTTATGGAAATGGAAGAGGACAAGGAAGTTCCTATTATTTTGGGACGATCTTTCCTAAGAACTGCAGGTGCAATAATTGATGTGAAGAACGGCACACTAACTCTGAACATTAGGGACGACAAGTTGCGATTTCAGATCGACCGCGCCATGAAGTACCCATCATCAGCCGAGACTTGTTTTAGGATTGATGTGATCGAAGAATGTCTAGAAGGTTTGGCCGAAGATTACCTTCTAGAGGAAGTGCACCACTTGCTCAGATATAATCTTGATTTTTTGTCTGAGATCCAAGTTGAAGAAAGCGAAGTGAAACCTATTTGTGCAGCAGAGGCAAGAACAGATGCTCTAGACAAGCAGCCACACGGATCGCACAATAGTCACACGGGCCATGTGAGTCCAGAATTTGGGGAGGGACTTGGGCCGGACAAGGCCAATCCGACCACTCCACACGGGTCGAGTGTCACTGACACGGACCTGCAGAAGCCCAGACTGAGCCAACTCCTGAGCTAAAGCCCCTTCCAGCCAACCTCAAGTACGAATTCCTTAGTCTAAATAATTCTTGTCCTGTGATTGTAAATGCAGATTTAAATCCCGAGTAGACCGCCAAACTTTTGGAGAAGCTGAAAGTTCACAAAGGCACGATTGGGTACTCGATCAAGGACCTGAAGGGGATCAACCCTACCATCTACTCGCACCGAATTCTGTTGGAGGATGACCACAAGCCATCTGTAGAGCACCAGCGACGACTCAACCCAAACCTTAAAGTAGTGAAAAAAGAAATTCTTAAACTTCTTGATGCAGGAATTATCTACCCAATCTCTGACAGCAAATAGGTGAGTCCCGTTCATGTGGTGCCAAAGAAAGGAGGAACGACAGTGGTGAAGAATGACAAGAATGAGCTTACAGACGCGTGTCGTGACCGGCTGGCGCATGTGCATCGATTACAGGAAGCTGAATGCGGCCACACGCAAGGATCACTTTCCACTGTCATTTGTCGACCGACTTCTAGAAAGGCTTGCCAACCATTCTTACTTTTGCTATTTTGATGGTTATTCTGGTTTCTTCCAAATACCCATCCACCCAAATGACCAAGAAAAGACCACCTTCACTTGTCCATATGGTACATATGCATACCGTAGGATGCCATTTGGTATGTGTAATGCACCTGCAACCTTCCAACGAGCCATGATGGCTATCTTTTCTGATTTCATTGAAAATGAGTTCGAAGTTTTTATGGACGATTTTTCTGTCTATAGTGCATGTTTTGACTCTTGTTTATCTAACCTTTGTAAGATTTTGCAGAGGTGTGAAGGAGCTAGTCTCATTCTGAACTGGGAGAAGTGCCACTTCATGGTCTAAGAAGGTGTTGTTTTGGGACATGTTGTGACTTCTAAAGGTATCGAAGTTGATAAAGCCAAAATCGAGGTGATTGAGAACCTAGCTATTCTAACAAATGTCAAAGGAGTTCGCAGTTTTCTAGGTCACGCAGGGTTCTACCGCCGATTCATCAAGGACTTCTCAAAAATTGCCAAACCTCTAACAAATCTTCTTGTTAAGGATTATGAGTTTAATTTTGATAATGATTGTGTAAAATCTTTTGGTAGCTTGAAGGAAGCTCTCATCTCGGCGCCCATCTTGTAACCACCGGACTGGTCCTTGCCATTTGAGTTGATGTGCGACGCAAGTGACTATGCTGTGGGGGCGGTTTTGGGACAAAGAAAAGACAAGAAGCTATGCGCCATCTACTATGCCAGCAAGGTGTTGGACCCAGCCCAGATGAACTACACAACAACTGAAAAGGAGCTTCTGGCGATTGTTTTTGCTCTTGACAAATTCAGATCCTACTTGGTTGGCTCGAAAATCATTGTTTACACTGACCATGCGGTGCTCAAGTATCTTTTGAGTAAACAAGATGCAAAACCTCGTTTGATTCGATGGATTCTTCTCTTACAGGAATTTGATCTTGAGATCAAAGACAAGAAAGGAATTGAGAACACTGCAGCTGACCATCTATCCCGGATCCACTTAGAAGATGAAAGTGACGCCCTGCCAATCAATGATTCATTCCCTGACGAACAGCTTCTGGCCATTACCTCTACTCTGTACGAGGCTGACACGGCCAGCACAGACTCTCACTCGGTCCGTGTAGTACGCGACACAGGCCGTGTAAACCATCACTCGGACCGTGTAAATAACATGGCGGAACCTTAGTATGCAGACATTGTGAACTTTCTTGCCTCTAGAGTGCTACCCCGCACCATGACTTAACAGCTGAGGAAGAAGCTCAAGTCAGATGCCAAGTACTATTTTTGGGATGAATCTTATCTCTTCAAAAAAGGTGTAGATGGGATTTTTTGACGCTGCGTACCCGTTGAGAAAACGCGCTCCATTCTCGAGCACTGCCACTCATCAGCCTACGGTGGACATGCATCTTTCTCCAAAACAGCCGCCAAGGTATTACAATCTGGTTTCTTTTGGCCTTCTATTTTCAGGGATGCGAAGAACTTTGTTATGGCTTGTGACAAGTGTCAAAGGACCAGCAACATCACCCGACGCAACGAGATGCCTCTTAACTCAGTACTCGAGGTCGAGATCTTTGACGTATGGTGGATCGATTTCATGGGACCTTTCCCATCTTCATATGGGAATGAGTACATTCTAGTTGCAGTCGACTACGTCTCCAAATGGGTGGAAGCAGTGGCATGTCGAAATGCAGACTCTAATTCGGTAATGAAATTGTTTACTGACATTATCTTCCCTCCCTTTGGTGTGCCACGAGCCATAATCAGTGATGGAGGCAAACACTTTATCAACCGCCAATTCGACAATCTTCTAATCCGTCATGGGGTGACTCACAAGGTAACTACTTCTTATCATTCTCAAGCTAATGGGCAAGCTGAGATTTCCAACAGAGAAATAAAGTCCATCTTGGAAAAGACGGTAGCAAGGACACGCAAGGATTGGGCGCTCAAGCTGAATGATGCATTCTGGGCATACCGAACCACTTTCAAAACCCCGATTGGGATGAGCCCCTTCAAGTTGGTGTATGGGAAGCCGTGTCACTTACCAGTGGAGATAGAACACAGGGCATACTGGGCCACACGAGCTATCAACATGGAAATGCTTGCAGCCGGAAACAAACGCATCCTCGAACTACAAAAGCTTGAAGAAATGCGCTTACAATCCTATAAGAATGCAACCATTTACAGGGAGAAGACAAAGCGCATCCATGACAAACACATTATGTACCGCGAATTCAGGGAAGGAGATCTCGTTCATTTATTTAACTCTCGATTAAGACTTTTTCCAGGAAAGCTCAAGTCTAGATGGTCGGGGCCATTTGAGGTGAAGAAAGTGTACCCTTTCGGAGCCATTGACATTGGCAATGAAGAACAGGGGATGTTCAAAGTCAACGGTCAGCGTCTCAAGCATTACATCGTTGATCACCCTCAACGCGAGAGGCTGGTTCTGGTTCTGTCCGATCTAGTTGGCATTACAATCTAACGAAAGACGGTCAATGTAACACCACGTAAATCGACATAATAAAATAAGGTACAACTTAAATAGTGTATAATTTTTTTTTCCTGCATTTAATTAATTTAACAATTTCACAATTTTCTCAATTTGAACTGCTATGACAAGAAACGAATAACTCCGATATAGATATCTGAAATTATATAGCCCATATAAATATCACTGTCAATCATATAACCCAATATAATCCAGTTATATATATATATATATATCCAATAAAAGGTGTATCTATAAAAAGGTACAAATCTAAATTAAATAAATAACTTCTCAGAGTAACCGACGCCTCTATACCAAATTTAAAAATGATAACTTTTCAGATTAACCGACGCCTCTATGCCGATATATATATATATATATAGGACGTGGCTACGGTGCTATGCGTAGCATAGAGACCTCCGTGCAACGGCTCAAAATTTGAATTTTCAAAATCATAATGGTCGATCCAAACGTTAGATGTGTTCTCCATATTGAAATGTGCTTGGAGACCAAATTTTATATTTTTTGGAATTTTTTTACTATTTATTAAGCCACTTTGAAAATCGCTGATCCAACGGTGGCTTAACCAACAGTGAAACCGTTGGATCAGCGATTTTCAAAGTGGCTTAATAAATAGTAAAAAAAATTCAAAAAATATAAAATTTGGTCTCCAAGCACATTTCAATATGTAGAACACATCTAACGGTTTGGATCGACCATTAGGAATTTAAAAATTCAAATTTTGAGCCATTGCACGGAGGCCATCTATGCTACGCGTAGCATATTAGCAATTTCCTATATATATATATATATATATATATGATTAAAACTGTAGTTCCATATCTGTTTTTTTTTCGCCGCAAATCACCCACAGAGATCAAAAGGTGAGAAATGTTAGAATCATTCAATTTTATTAAAAAGCATGATTATTCGATTTTGTCTTTTTCTCTTAATTAAACCTTGATTAATTTTTTTTTTTTTTTTAAAAGCTTGATTCTTTCCGATTGCATATTCTGAGTTGATAAATTTTATACAGTACTCTTTGGATTCCGCTACTTGGTATAGTTTATATAAATTAGGATACTAATTCAATTGATAGGATTTATGAAAATTTCGCATATTTATTTTGTTATGTTATTATTAGAATTCTGAAATTTTATAAAATCGTTCAATTAGTTAAAAGTAAACTTTAATAAAAGATTAATGGGTTTTCAAATAGTTCTTTGGTAATATTATAAATTAAATTAATGGTTGTATACATCCTTACATCAATCAATAAGTTTCCAGAAACTTAAATTAGTTCATGAAGACCAATTCTCATGATTTTTATATTTTATTTATTTAATTTAAGTAAACTGTTTAATTTAATTAAACTTAAATTATTTAATTTACTAAACTTTATATATATTCTTCTATCTGAAATCCTTTCTGTTTATTTATAATAATGTCCTTTTTATTTATTTATTTTTTTTCCTTTTTTTTCTCCTTTCATAGATAACCAGCGAATTCAATTTTGATCATATCATTGTGTTTACAATCTACTACATGTAATTAAGTTTCGGATATAATAAGGATCAAATAACCTAGAATTCTTAATTGACAGACACCATCTAAAATGTATAAATATTAATTTGGGAACCGTGTTACATAGTTTAGGTTTGAGTTCTGAAGTAAAGAGTGACAAAGAAGCGGTAGCGAACTACACCACAATAGCAGGTACGGGTTTCCTGGAAATTGTCAAATTGTTACTTATCGTTTTGTATGCATTTTATTTATTTATTTACTTATGGAATTGTACATGTTGAATCGAACGACCCATTTGGCTTGTTTAGAAATTTAATAGGATTATTTTCATATTAATCACGAGACTTGTAAGTAGGATGTGTTAAGCATGGCGTTGTGTTGTGTTAAATGAGACGAACGAAAAATGAAACGAATGATTTAAAGGAAAGGAGCCAACATGCGTTGAACGCATGTTGGAATGTATACATTGGGTCTGAGTTCGACTAGACCCCTCGTTAACGTGACTGTAGGCGAAAGCGGTCCTGTCACGGATGTGATTGTAGGCTGATGCGGTCCAGTCACGTACGTGATTGTAGGCGGAAGCGGTCCTGTCACGGACGTGATTGTAGGCGAAAGCGGTCCTGTCACGGATGTGATTGTAGGCTGATGCGGTCCTGTCGCGTACGCGATTGCAGGCGGAAGCGGTCCTATCACCGCCAAGATCTAGCGGCATATGAATTCACCGCCTAGTGAGGCACACGAAATGGACTAACGGAATTTTGAAAGATAATTAAAAAGTGTGTATTTGTGTGTGTGATTTAAATTGAATTTAGTAAGATTGCATTTCAAGGATATAATTTTAATATCCCGTTTGTATACATAAGTGAATTTGACAAACTCCGGGACTGGAACTAAATCCCGTACTGAGAGACTGTTCGATCTCTCACCCGTTCCACTTTTATGTGGGTTCCAGGAAATGATGAAGCCGGCGAGGAGCACTAATAGGAGGGATGCGGATCAGGAAGTTAACGAGCAGACGGCTCAAGTATCTCTTTAATTTCTTTAGTTAAATTTAAATTCTCTCTTTAGAAGTGGATACATTGACTGATATGGCAATTATCGGTTTGTTTGCCATATTTGTCTTGATCTCATGTTAAATGTTTGTTATGTACTCAAAACTATTTGTGGTATTAGAAGACTTTGTTTAAATTTAATATGTTGCATGAGTATTTATTATTGATAATGTATGTGATGTGCACGCGCCTTACTTTTAAATACGTGGCGGGTTGTCTCGGGGTGTGACAACTAAGTTGGTATCAAAGCCAGCACATACAATATCAATAATTGACTACTAAGAGAGATTATACTAAGGTCTGACCTTTAGAAAACTAATCCATAGTACTATATTACGTTGTAGAAAACGCTTCAGGAAATACAGATAGTCAAACCAAAAGCACACCTGAAGAATTATGCAAAGGTAGCAAAAAGGTTTGACGGAATGTGTGACTTAGCAGGAATAACTGTTCACACTCACATCTCGACAAGCAGCAGACGCTCGTATCTATCACCTGAAGTTGCAACAGGAGCGAATTTCAGAATCCGCAAAACAGGAAAGGTTCGTGTATTCCGAGGCCGGAACCAAGAAATCAAAGAGGAGGAACTTTTCTGCCCTAACCTCTACATCAACTGTAACGACAAATGGTCGGTGGATCCTATCGTAGGTTATGCTGGGAATTATGAATTGATCTTAGGGCTGGATTGGCTGAAGGATAATAATGTTATCATAGACGTTCTGCACCATCGACTCAAGTTTAGGATACCTGGAATTGAGTTTAGAGAAGCAGCATTTAAACGAGAAGATAGCGGCATGATGGTTCTTCGACCTATTGAAACCTTACTCGACATCAACATTAAGGAATTGTTGGATGAAGAAGATTCTGACAGTAGTTCACAGCCAGAACCATCCAAAAGGATGGCATCTGCATTAGAAGTGGAACCAACGGAAGTAACCGGCCCGATAACCACTAGCGAGGCGGAAGCAGAAAAAGAACGGCTAAGGCTAGATAGACTGTATGGAAACTAAGTTGTATCGCAAAAAAAAAAAAACTTATATTTATCAATTTGTTGTATTCTCCTTTAAGTTGAGTCATTAGAGACGAGTAAACAAAGACTAGAGTTTATTTATGAAATGTATCTTAGGTAAAGTAATCCAAAATGAATTTCGATTCACGTCGTTGTTTGTATTCTGATAATGTCTCGTAGCTTTAAATAAAAAAATATATATATATATATAAAATAATAATAATAATAATAAAATTTAATCACACAATAACAAGTTATCTACCTTATCAATCTATAGAAATGGTGAGAGGACGCCCCCAAGGAGGAACAAATGCTCGTAATGTCGAAGGAACCGTCCCACTTGGGACGAATGCCCAAGGGGATGTCAACCAACTCCAGACCCTCTTACAAGGTCTCGAGAGGTTAGCTCGAGCGGCAGTGGAGGCAGATCAGAGAAGGCCTCGCGAAGTAGACCCTTTCTTTGAGCTTTATCGCTCGTTCAACTCTCTGCAACCTCCAACCTTTGATGGAACCGGTGATTTTTCCACAGCTGAAAACTGGATCGCGAACATCAAAGACAAATTCCAGATTCTTCGGGCTCCAGAAGCAGACAAGGTGGAGTTAGCTACACAACTGTTTGAGGGACACGCACGGTTCTGGTGGCAAGAAATTAAGCGCCAAACTGCGGGCCCTATTAACTGGGCGAAGTTTGAGAGAGTGTTTGAAGGAAGGTATATGGATATAAGGTCTCGTGAAATGCTACGCCAAAAGTTTACGAGCCTGAAGCAAGGAAGTAGTATGGTGACAGAGTACAACTCCAAATTCGAAAACCTAATGAGGTATGCACCTGACATCGTTCGGGACGAATTTCGCCTGAAGCAACAATACCTGGGTGGCTTGAACCCTCGCATTGCCCAAATCATTGACATACCCGGGATAGAAAGACTGGCAGACCTGATGTCTAGGGCTTCCACTGCAGAATCATATGAAATCCGCATCCATCAGAATAATGGCCCCAGAAATGTTCGACCAAGGATCGATGAGAAGCCTAAAACCTTCCAACCAAGAAACAATTATCAGCCCTATACTGAAGTAAAATGTGACCACTGCGGCCGAAACCATGTCACTTCCCAATGTAATATCCTTCATGCACTGTGTCACCGGTGTCGCAAACCAGGGCATATTGCTAGAGATTGTCCAGAATACGGAGTACAAAGCAATCCAACCCAAAACAGAGGTCCTAACCGAGGCTATGCTAGGCCTTCGACTGGTAATACTAGCAACCGAGCACCGTTCGTTGGGGGAACAGCTGGCTATAACAATAGTAGAGCCGGAAATCAGGGTAGCGGCCGAGTGGGAGTGAATGCACATCAATGCACTTGTGACTGGGTGGACCCGGCGGAGCAGATTGAGAAAATACCGGCAGAGCAGCTCGAGGAAATGCCAGAAGAGGGAGAAGTGGCAACAGAACTTATGACAGGTATGCTAGAACTCTCTGGTTATCCTGTTTACGTACTCATTGACACAGGATGCAGTCACTCTGTACTATCCAAAGAATGGGTAGACAAATACGGTATCTCTACCCAAGCTACCGGTAAAATGTTACAAATTCAAACACCCGCTATGCAGTATACGACCCCAGAATTACATTGCCAGGGACTAACCCTGAAAATCACGGGGAGAGAGTTCTCTCTAAACCCGATTGTTTCTGAGACAGGTCTTTATGACCTTATGTTGGGTTTGGAATGGCTGACAACCCATAATGCTAGTATTAATTGTCCCAAAAGACAGTTAGTAATCAAGAGATTCGACATTCCCGATTGTGTAGTCCAACTTCGAAAACGGGGGGAACAATGCCCCACAATATCGGCTGCATGCGCAAGAAGGCTGATAGAGAATGGGTGTTCTGCATACTTAATATCAATAATGCAACACCACACAGAAACAACTGAAATCACATCAGTCCCAGTAGTCTCTGAATATGCTGACGTATTTCCGCAAGAATTACCTGGAGTTCCCCCTGATAGAGAAATTGAATTCCGTATCGATCTCCAACCTAGAACACACCCTATCTCAAAGGCTCCTTACCGCATGGCACCTGCAGAACTCAAGGAATTAAAGTCACAGCTCGAAGAATTATTGGGGCTGGGATTCATACGACCTAGTACCTCACCTTGGGGAGCACCAGTTTTATTCGTGAGAAAGAAGGATGGGAGTATGAGGCTATGTGTGGACTACAGAGAATTGAACAAGGTGACAATCAAGAACAAATACCCCCTGCCTCGCATCGATGACCTATTTGACCAACTACAAGGTGCGGCAGTATTCTCCAAGATAGATTTGAGGTCGGGATACCATCAATTGAGAATTCAAGCAAAAGATGTGGAGAAATCGGCTTTTCGTACTCGTTACGGACATTACGAATTCACAGTGATGCCTTTCGGGTTAACTAACGCCCAACAGCTTTCATGGATCTAATGAACAGAGTGTTTAAGGACTTACTTGATTTGTGTGTAATTGTATTCATCGATGATATTCTTATATACTCGAAGAATGAAGAAGAACATACTAACTATTTACGAACAGTCCTACATCGGTTGAGGGAGCATCAATTGTATGCCAAATTCTCTAAATGTGAATTCTGGATGAAGCAAGTGAAGTTTCTGGGACATGTACATGTCAGGTGAAGGCATACAAGTAGACCCGGATAAGATCGAGGCTATAGTAAAATGGGAACAACCAAAGAACGTGTCCGACATACGGAGTTTCCTAGGGTTGGCAGGTTATTACCGACATTTTGTTCCGGGATACTCCAAGACAGCGCGACCAATGACTCAACTCCTCCATAAAGGGGTACCTTTTAAGTGGACTAAAAGCCAAGAAGAGAGTTTCCAATCACTCAAACACCATTTGACTAGTGCACCAATACTCACATTACCCGTACCAGACCAAGATTATACGGTATATACCGATGCTTCAAGGAATGGGTTAGGATGTGTACTTATGCAAAATGACCAAGTAATAGCATATGGGTCTCGACAGTTGAAGAAACACGAAGAGAACTACCCCACTCATGATTTGGAATTGGCAGCAGTGATCTTTGCACTTAAGGCATGGCGACATTATCTGTACGGGGCAAGGTGTAAAGTTTTTACCGATCATCAGAGTTTAAAGTATGTCTTCACCCAGAAAGAGTTGAACTTAAGGCAAAGGCGATGGCTGGAACTAATGAAGGACTATGACCTAGAAGTGCAATATCTAGCTGGTAGGGCAAATGTAGTGGCGGATGCTCTCAGTAGGAAGAGAGTAACAAACTTGGCGGAGGGTATAACACAACAGAAGGAATTGATCAAAGAGATGAGGCAGATGAACCTGGGGGTGTGTTTGTCATCAGAACTTAACCAACAACTAGCATCCAAAGCTAAACCAGATGAAGTCTTGACCCTAGCAACCATTGTGGTACAATCGGACTTGAGAAACCGAATTCATAATGCTAGCTAAGGAAATCCTATACATCAAAAGTATCGAGAGGCGAGCCGAACCATCTCCGGGTCACGATTCATGGAAGACAGTGAAGGACCACTACATTTCGATAAGCGTGTGTGTATACCAGGATGCCAAGAACTGAAACAGGAGATCCTAATGGAAGCACACGAATCTGGATACTCAATCCATCCTGGTGAAGTAAAAATGTACAAGGATTTACGTACCCAGTTCTGGTGGCCAAATATGAAGAAAGAAGTTAGCGAGTATGTAGAAAAATGCCTCATA
Source organism: Carex cristatella (assembly GCA_024447775.1). Taxonomy (NCBI): domain Eukaryota; kingdom Viridiplantae; phylum Streptophyta; class Magnoliopsida; order Poales; family Cyperaceae; genus Carex; species Carex cristatella. The sequence goes on along the minus strand of JAJHPF010000001.1, from coordinate 9,684,675 downwards.
TGCCAACAAGTGAAAGCTGAGCGAAAGAAGACGGCAGGATTGTTGTATCCAAATTCGAGGGCTCGGGAGAAATTTCAAATAATCACCATGGATTTCATTACAAGGTTACCCCGTACCCGTAAGAGATACGACTCAATTTGGGTTATAGTTGATACATTAACCAAGATTGCTCATTTTATACCCTTAACAACCGAGACATCCGGGCGAGAACTGGCGGAACTCTTTGTACAATACCAATTCAAATACCATGGTTGTCCCGAGACTATTATATCAGACCGAGATTCACATTTCACATCCCACTTTTGGCAGAGTTTTCAAGAAGTCATGGGGACCAAACTAAACCTTAGTACCGCACACCACCCCCAAACAGATGGCCAGTCGGAACGAACTATACAGAATTTGGAGGATATGCTCAGGGCTTGTGCACTGAGTTTTGGTGGGTCATGGGTGGATCATTTGGCGTTAGCGGAATTCGCATACAATAACAGTTACCACGCTAGCATTGGCATGGCTCCCTCTGAGGCACTATGTGGACATCGTTGGAGAACTCCATTATGGTGGGGGTCAAACGGAGACCATATTCCAACTGGGCCCGAATTAATCAAGGACTGCGCCGACAGAAGTCAACTTGTTTTAAATAGACTGGATACTGCTCGTGACCGACAGAAAAAGTATGCCGATATTCGGAGGCGACCTTTGGAATTTGAAATAGGAGATCATGTGTGGTTAAAAGTATCTCCACGAAGAGGAGTACGGCGTTTTGGAGTCATAGGAAAACTGAGTCCTAGATATGTGGGACCTTTTGAAATCTTAAGACGTATAGGGCCACTTGCCTATGAGCTAGCACTACCCCCGAATCTGGATAAGGTACATCCGGTATTTCATGTCTCACAACTCCGACGATACATTCGAAACCCATCTCATGTTATTAATCACTCCAACTTGGGCCTAGATGAGACACTGGTGTACGAGGAAGTACCCATGAAAATCCTGGACACCAAAAAGCTCAGACTTTGAAACAAAACTATTCGACAAGTTTTGGTTCAATGGGGACGTCACTCAGCCAGGGAAGCTACGTGGGAGCTAGAGGCCACTATACGTACAAACTATCTAGGCATATTTGAAGCATCAGACGATAATTTTGTTCAGAGGACTGAACAAGAATCTTAAGGGGGGGAGGATGTAACACCACGTAAATCGAAATAAAAAAAATAAGGTACAACTTAAATAGTGTATAAATTTTTTTTCCTGCATTTAATTAATTTAACAATTTCACAATTTTCTCAATTTGAACTGCTATGACAAGAAACGAATAACTCCGATATAGATATCTGAAATTATATAGCCCATATAAATATCAATGTCAATCATATAACCCAATATAATCCAGTTATATATATATATATATATATATATATATATATATATATATATATATATATATATATATATATATATATATATATATATATATATATATATATATATATATATATATATATATATATATATATATATATAATATATATATATGATTAAAACGTAGTTCCATCTCTCGTTTTTTTTTTTTTCCGCAAATCACCCACAGAGATCAAAAGGTGAGAAATGTTAGAATCATTCAATTTTATTAAAAAGCATGATTATTCGATTTTGTCTTTTTCTCTTAATTAAACCTTGATTAATTTTGTTTTTTTTTTTAAAAGCTTGATTCTTTCTGATTGCATATTCTGAGTTGATAAATTTTATACAGTACTCTTTGGATTCCGCTACTTGGTATAGTTTATATAAATTAGGATACTAATTCAATTGATAGGATTTATGAAAATTTCGCATATTTATTTTGTTATGTTATTATTAGAATTCTGAAATTTTATAAAATCGTTCAATTAGTTAAAAGTAAACTTTAATAAAAGATTAATGGGTTTTCAAATAGTTCTTTGGTAATATTATAAATTAAATTAATGGTTGTATACATCCTTACATCAATCAATAAGTTTCCAGAAACTTAAATTAGTTCATGAAGACCGATTCTCATGATTTTTATATTTTATTTATTTAATTTAAGTAAACTGTTTAATTTAATTAAACTTAAATTATTTAATTTACTAAACTTTATATATATTCTTCTATCCGAAATCCTTTCTGTTTATTTATAATAATGTCCTTTTTATTTATTTATTTTTTTTCCTTTTTTTTTCCCTTTCATAGATAACCAGCGAATTCAATTTTGATCATATCATTGTGTTTACAATCTACTACATGTAATTAAGTTTCGGATATAATAAGGATCAAATAACCTAGATTTCTTAATTGACAGACACCATCTAAAATGTATAAATATTAATTTGGGAACCGTGTTACATAGTTTAGGTTTGAGTTCTGAAGTAAAGAGTGACAAAGAAGCGGTAGCGAACTACACCACAATAGCAGGTACGGGTTTCTTGGAAATTGTCAAATTGTTACTTATCGTTTTGTATGCATTTTATTTATTTATTTACTTATGGAATTGTACATGTTGAATCGAACGACCCATTTGGCTTGTTTAGAAATTTAATAGGATTATTTTCATATTAATCACGAGACTTGTAAGTAGGATGTGTTAAGCATGGCGTTGTGTTGTGTTAAATGAGACGAACGAAAAATGAAACGAATGATTTAAAGGAAAGGAGCCAACATGCGTTGAACGCATGTTGGAATGTATACATTGGGTCTGAGTTCGACTAGACCCCTCGTTAACGTGACTGTAGGCGAAAGCGGTCCTGTCACGGATGTGATTGTAGGCTGATGCGGTCCAGTCACGTACGTGATTGTAGGCGAAAGCGGTCCTGTCACGGACGTGATTGTAGGCGAAAGCGGTCCTGTCACGGATGTGATTGTAGGCTGATGCGGTCCTGTCGCGTACGCGATTGCAGGCGGAAGCGGTCCTATCACCGCCAAGATCTAGCGGCATATGAATTCACCGCCTAGTGAGGCACACGAAATGGACTAACGGAATTTTGAAAGATAATTAAAAAGTGTGTATTTGTGTGTGTGATTTAAATTGAATTTAGTAAGATTGCATTTCAAGGATATAATTTTAATATCCCGTTTGTATACATAAGTGAATTTGACAAACTCCGGGACTGGAACTAAATCCCGTACTGAGAGACTGTTCGATCTCTCACCCGTTCCACTTTTATGTGGGTTCCAGGAAATGATGAAGCCGGCGAGGAGCACTAATAGGAGGGATGCGGATCAGGAAGTTAACGAGCAGACGGCTCAAGTATCTCTTTAATTTCTTTAGTTAAATATAAATTCTCTCTTTAGAAGTGGATACATTGACTGATATGGCAATTATCGGTTTGTTTGCCATATTTGTCTTGATCTCATGTTAAATGTTTGTTATGTACTCAAAACTATTTGTGGTATTAGAAGACTTTGTTTAAATTTAATATGTTGCATGAGTATTTATTATTGATAATGTATGTGATGTGCACGCGCCTTACTTTTAAATACGTGGCGGGTTGTCTCGGGGTGTGACAGTCAAGCTCGAGACCTAAAACAAGCGCTTCTTGGGAGGCAACCCAAGTCACTTTTAATTTTGTAGCATTACTTACTTTGTATCGTTTTACTTTGGTTTCTACTTTATTATCTTGCTTGAATTTTTCGTTATTCTGTTTTTCAGTTTTGAAGTTAAAAGGAGAGATGCTTCAGGCTCAGAAAATAGATCACACGGCCCGTGTCTTATCTCATACGGTCCGTATCACCACCCCTCAATGCATAGGAGCAAGGACCAACACGGGTCATGTCATAAAACACCGGAAATGAACTCACACGGTCCGTGTCATAACGCACACAGTCCGTGTCATCGCCAAACGACGCAATGGGCAGTCGCGCCCGTCCCACGTCAGTTACTCTTTCTTCTCCCTACTTAACAGCTCGTCTCTCCCACTCGGCCGATTCACCACCATTTGCAGCAAACTCCGAACTCGGCCCGAACTCCACCACCGTGTACACTGTACTGCTTCCTCTTCTCCATACCGAATCCATACCGAGATCACCACTTCCATCTCTCCATCTCTCACACTTCTCCTTTCTCTTTTTCCTTCTTCTCCAGAGGTCTCTCCGTACCGAGGACGTACCGAGCGACTTGCTGCTCTCCCTGGTTCAAACCCTTGCCTCACACGGCCCGTATCAACATCCGCACGGCCCGTGTCACTCTTATTCTCAGCCAGATCTCAAGTCACACGGTCCGTGTCACAATCCACTCGGCCCGTGTCAACACTTGACAGATCACATAATGAATCAGGAGCGTCGCAGCAAGAGGAACCAGGATCGCGCACAGGCGACTCGCCATGCCCCGACACCATCACATGAGCACACACCTACGCCCTCATCTGAGAGCTCTCCCTCCTCTCAATCCACTCCATCTTCTCATCCCACTCCTCAACAATCACCATCGCCTGAGCGATATGACTCGGAGGAGTCCGACCACCTTTCCGGGCACTATACCGATAGGGCCGCTGAGCACGAGCCCAACTTCTTTCCGATGCCCACGCGGCGGATGTTCGAGCATTTCAACATCCTACGGAATAGGAATTGCAAGAACACCCCGACGGTTGACCTCGACACTCTTCGCGCTTTCGGGCTCGAGGAGCAGTTCCTCTTCCTCACTTGTCGCATCGGGTTTTCCCCCCGAATTCTGGGCTATTGAGCACAATGCCTACGAGTGTCTCACTCTTGAGTTCCTCTCCTCTCTCCAGCTCAAGTGGGACGCGGAAGACCAGCCCTACATCAAATTCAGGATGTGCAGTGCGACATGCCACGTTCCTGTAGCTACTCTTCGCCAGTGGTTCGGGTTACCGCTGCATCCAGCGCGCCTTAGCCTGCACCATCTTAGCGTAGCGAGACAGTCTTCCGCGCCAATGAGACAGATCTCATCCTGCCGGATCACATGCTCTGGCCAGATGCTGAGTTAGAGCGGCCTGATCTGATGCTCATTATGATTCAGCACTGGCTGGAGATAGCCAAGTCACACAAGACTGGAGGGGACCTCACCCTCGGCGGTTATGTCACACATATCGTCGAGCATTTGGAGTATCAGATTCTGGATGATACCCTTTACAAGGGCCAGACCACACTAGATGCTGAGTCCTTCCGCCTAGCGCGCTTCATCCATCTTGTGAAGGGTGCTGCCGGCCATAGTGACAGATACTATTGGTGCATGCCAGATGGCACGCACGAGCGCCGGGCTCCCCTTCTCAGCTCCTCTATCTTTCGAGAACAGGAGCACCTGGCTATTCACATGCCCTCGAGTTGAGCCACCACCTCCTTCTCCGACAGCTGATGTGGTCATGACAGATGTGCATGCGACAGATGCACCCAGCTCTTCTCACCCGGTACGCGCATCTACTTATGCCGCGGGTCCCTCTTCTTCTACTGCAGCCCGCACTTACCCACTCTCTGATCCTACCATCATGGATGTGTACCGCCTCGTGTATGACATGAGGCACGAGTAGGGTGAGATTCTTCGCGACCTCACAGCCAGGGTGGGCACTATTGAGGATGAGTTGCGCGACTGGCGTTGGTACGACTACGACCACGACTCCGACCACGGAGCCGCGGACCACTGAGCAGGTTTGTTTTCCCTATCCCTAGCTTTTATATCTCTTTATTTATACGTCTTTAAGCATTGGGGACAATGCTAAGACGAAGTTTGGGGGGAGTCTATCTTTTGCATTTTAGGTCATATTTATTTCTAGTTTATATCATAGTTTACTTTCTGTTTGCATTTTAGGTGAAAATTTTTGTGAATTGTTTGAATCTGGATCTTTGGTGAAACATTTTGGCCATGACTAACCTGACCTTAGGTTGATTGAAACTAACACCATAGTTGACCACACAACTGATTAGGATGAAGTTGTCTTTTGATATTGATGAAAACCCGTTCACATTGAAAAAATATATAAATTCTGAATTGTACCCTTTAAAATAGGGAATTGGGGATTTTTGAATAATAAGATAATAGGAAATCTAATGGTATGAAAGAATACCATTGGATGTGTGTATTCATGGTATATGTAAATCAAATAAATTGAAAAGGATGGAGAAATAAGAGTACTGGCAATAAGCCCTTCGAGGCGCCTTTGAGCTCATCTCCCAAAACTGAAAAGAGTACTGGCACAACCCATTTGGATGCCTTTGAGCTCGATTTGCATACACCAACACACTATTAAGAGCAAAATGGTCAAAACCACCACAAACGATGGTATGTCTTCAGTGTAAAGCTTAATATCGATAAGTTCGGGTAATTAATCTTAAAGTATATCAAGGCATTTCAGAATTTGAAGTTAAGTGGTCAATTTGTGGAGTGAATCGAAATTAGCTTAAGGAAAGTCCAAATTATTGTCAAAATGATTCCCGAGATCTCTGATTCAAACAATTCATGTAAGTTTTTCACATTTAGGAAATTATCTTGCATTTAGGTAGTTTAAATGACCAATCTGGTACCAAAGTTGTTATTTTTGCTTGAGGACAAGCAAGATTTCAGCTTGGGGGATTTGATATTGCGTTATTTTATCTACATTTCCGACTGAATTATGTACCAAAACTTGTGTTCAAAACAGTAAAATCATGTTTATTACATTTATTATATATAGAATGTGGTACTGCTGTGCTTTTGTTCGTTTTATTGTAGGTAAGTCGAAGAAAGGGTGAAATCCGGCAATCTGGACAGGCCACACGAGCCGTGTTACATCTCACACGAACCGTGTTACATCTCACACGAACCGTGTCATACCCTATTCGACCCCTCACACGAGCGCTGCACGACCCGGACAGAAGACACAGGCACAATCCGTACAACATCTCACACGGACCGTGTCAGACAAATCCGGCAGTTAATCTAAGTTTTCAGATTAATGCCTAATTAAAGAAGGATGGTTATGGAGCAATAAAAGGACGACCCCTTGGGCCAGAAAGGCATCCAATCTGACAGAAAATGAACCCTAGGAGAGTTTTACAACAACTGACTTGGAGACGAAGTAGAGAGGAGGAAATCGAGAGAATTCCGACGAATCTTCTTCGTGTTTTCGGTTTTTGTCATGAATTGTTTATCTTTCTATTATTATTATGTTTTAAGAATGATGTTTGAGTAGATTTCTTAGTTTTTTGGGTTATGATGTAATCGAATACTTTGTTTACTTGCTAGTTGTTTGATCATGTGTGATATCTTGTGTTTGCTTGTTTGCGTATGATTTTAATTGCTTTTCTGCAATGTTCGATCGTTATTTGGTTCTTACCATTAGACTTGACCACGTCTAACAAGGTACTGCGTCCAATTCTGTCCTTCAACCAGACCAAGTATTTCAGGTAAGTCGATGAACCGAGAGGGAAAACTAATCAGTAACCAAGAGGTGAACGTTTCAGAAATCGAAATATTCTAAATACCTTTAGTAACCAAACAAGTAACTTAGGTCATTCAAACCAATAAACGGGAGTTTAGGTTAGAACCCTAAGAGGATTGAATTGTATTTCCATTATTGAGTTTATTAAGCCAACAAACGAAAGTTGAGGTTTAGAGACATTAGGTATAGTCATTTCAACCTACACAAATCCAATTAGCACAGAAACAGACAACTGCAGTTTCACTCGAGTCCGACACGGACCGTGTAGGAGACTACACGGACCATGTGACATAGGTCGTGTACGAGAGTACACGGGTCGTGTCAGGTGAGAGGCAGAGTTTCAGATGAAATCAGAAATCCAAAAAACGCTTGTTTTAATTAGTATTAAAGTTTAATTTAATTTACTTTCAATTTAATCATTCACTGTTATTGAAACTTAAACAACCAACTCAACCATTTTCAACACTTCTAGTCTTACGATAAATTAAGTAAAAATCTAGTTAAGCTATTGAACCGTCCTGGATCGATACCCGATAATACCAGCGATAGGATTGTACACTTGCAGTCTGATCTAAAAGTAGAATCGAGGTTAAAAAGTATAGCTTGCTGTACTGAAACTTTGTAGTACACTTTTGTGAGAGCAAGGTCCAAACACTTTTCGTTTTTCAAGAGAGTTTAACTCTGCCTCAATTGCACCTTTCCATTTTGGTCAATCATTTCTTTGTCAACATTCATTAATAGATTTTGGTTCATGATCCTCATTATTCATTACATCTAGCGCTATGTTGGCCTGATGCGAATTAGTGCTGCTGCATGCAAAATAGCATGTCCCCAACAAGATATTGGAAGTTTGGACTTCATAAGTAATGGTCTTGCAATTAATTGTAATCTCTTTATAAATGACTCCGCAAGTCCATTTTGTGTATGAACATGAGCTACAGGATATTCAACATCAATTCCAATAAACATACAATAATCATTAAATGTCTGAGAAGTAAATTCACCAGCATTATCTAGACGTATTTTCTTAATTGGATAATCAGGAAAATGTGCTCTTAATCGAATCAATTGAGCAAGTAATCTTGCAAACGCCAGGTTGCGTGTTGATAATAAACTTACATGTGACCATCTTGTTGATACATCAATTAAAACCATAAAATATTTAAATGGTCCACATGATGGGTGTATTGGCCCACAAATATCACCATGTATACGTTCTAGAAATATAAGAGATTCATTTTGTATTTTCGCTGGTGATGGTCGAATAATCAACTTTCCTTGAGAACACGCAGCACATGACAATTCATTAGTTTGAAGAATCTTCTGGTTCTTTAATGAATGTCCACATGAATTCTCTATTATTTTTCGCATCATTATTGATCCGAGATGGCCTAACCGGTCATGCCAAACTATAAACATATTCTTATCTCGTAAACTTCGGTTTACAATAATATGTGCTTCAATTGCACTAATATATGTGTAATACAAACTGGAGGAAAGCATAGACAATTTTTCTAATATGCATTTTTTATCAGACATTTTGCTAATTATATAAAGATATTCAATATTTTCTTCATTAGTTGTCTCAACGTGGTATCCATTTCGGCGGATATCCTTAAAACTTAATAAATTTCTTTGAGACTTAGAAGAATATAATGCATCATCAATATAAAGTTGAGTTCCTCCATGTAATAATAATGTAGCTCTTCCGGAGCCTTCTATTAAATTTGTACTACCTGAAATAGTACTAACATTGGCTTCTTGCATTACCAAATAAGAGAAATATTATTTTATTTTTAAGAATGGTATGAGTTGTTGCACTGTCAACGAGACATATCTCTTCATTATTGATGCCGTTGTTAACCAAGGGAATATTCATTCTTTATGAAAACATAAAAAAAAAAAAATTAATCAATACAAAAAAATAACCAAGAATATAATAAATGAGTAGATAAATTTTATTTCATTGATAAAAAAAAATTACAACAGATACTCCAACAACAAAAATAAAAATTTATTATCATTTTTTTTATTTTTATCATCACTAATCCAACAACAAAATAAAAATTTATTAACCTATTTATTCTATATCCTATCAGGACTAATCAAGTGATTAGTTTTTATTTTCTTCAATAAAGAAATCAGCAACATCCAAATGAGTAACATCAAGTTGGCTAATATCGAAATTGTCATCACAAACCAAATTCGTTTCAATATTTTTCTCCTTATTCTTTAGTGATGCAAGATATAGGTCAACAAGATGCTTCGGCGTACAACAAGTACGCGACCAATGACCTTTACCACCACAACGATAGCATGAATTCTCTTGTTCTTTGTTGTGCCCACTTTTTTCTTTCTCAGTTTTTTCTTCATTATTTTTCCACTTCTGGTGGGGAGATATACTTTTAGAATGATCACCACGATAATAACCTCGACCACGGCCTCGGCCACGGCCACGGCCGTTGCCACATCCACATCCTTGAAATTGTCCAAAATTGTTATGCATTGCAACATTCACTTCAGGGAATGAAGCAGAACCAGTTGGACGGGATTCATGATTTTTCATCAAAAGCTCGTTATTTTGTTCAGCCACAAGAAGGCAAGAAATCAATTCAGAATATTTTTGAAACCTTTTTCACGATATTGTTGTTGTAAGAGTATATTGGATGCATGAAAAGTGGAGAATGTTTTTTCTAACATATCTTGATCAGTAATATTTTATCCACATAATTTTAATTAAGAACTAATTCTAAACATTGCTGAGTTAAACTCACTCACAGTTTTAAAATCTTGTAATCTCAAATACATCCATTGATAACGAGCTTTTGGAAGAATTACAATTTTCTGGTGATCATATCTTTCTTTTAAATTTTTCCATAAAGTAAATGGGTCTTTTACCGTAAAATATTCAGCTTTCAATCCTTCATGGAGGTGGTGACGAAGAAAGATCATTGCTTTGGCCTTGTCTTGATTAGTGGCGGTATTAGCTTCTTTGATTTCTCTAAGGCCATTTGCATCTAAATGAATTTCAGCATCTAATACCCATGATAAGTATTTTTTTTCCGGCAATGTCAAGAGCCACAAATTCAAGTTTGGCAAGATTCAACATAATGATACTATCACAAAATATTAAATGAGTTAAATAGTATTCAATACTATAAAACAAAATAACGAAAATATATATTGCTCCCAAAAAAAAACCAAATGGATCTATAATTATTTTATTTTATTATTATTATTATTTTTTAAAGAATGACGTGTTCTTTGGCTATCATTTGAATCATTTTATAATTTAGTTAGTTAATACAAATCAAAACACTATATAACAGTAATAATCGTTATATAAATTCAATTTATTCATAAGACAGAGAGCAAAAAAAAAAAATTTAAGGTTCGAAAGGTCTCAGAAACTTTAATCATTATAATAGAGCCATTTCAATAATTTAATCTTATAATTGATCTTCGGGCCATTAATTAACAGAATTTATGTATAACACAAAATAATGTAAAAGATAACATGATATTATCATAATATAACATAAAAATGTAACATAATTAAATATTAAAAGAAATTACCTTGAATCTTCAAATAGTAGAGCTCTCGTGCTGATAACGTGTTATGAAATAAAGATAAACAAATATAAATAAGAAAAGAGAAAGTAAAAGAAGGCAATCTCTTTATTCATATAATTCTCATGTGTGTACAATACAAGATTACAATGCCTCTATTTATAGGCTACAAATTGTAAATAAAAGCCATTACAATAATAAAGAAGAAAATAAATTCCAAATAGTAGTGGCTATGAATTCCAATGGTAGTGGGGTAGTGGGGTAGTGGGGTAGTGGGGTAGTGGGAGGTAAATGAAGATTAATATTGGGAGTTAATAGACCATCCATTATATTCATAATATTAAAAACATATATTAATATACTAGATGTTACATTAACCGATGGAAATGGGCCTATCAACGTCATTGATTGGTTAAACCCAAAATGAAAAGTTTCAAATAACTACAGCCAATACTAGAATTCCCAATAATGGCAAGGGCAGGAATTGGTTTGTTGCAACGGCTTGCCCTTGCTACAAGCCTAAAAAATCCCATTGCAAGCGCCATGCTTGCAAATACTACCGTTGTATAAAGCCTCCATGCAAATAGTCATTTTCAGACTTGTTGCAAGGGCTCACGCTTGCTAATAATTTTTCCCTAGACTTTTGCATGAGCCGCCCTTGCAACAAGTACGCTTGCAAATATTTTTAGAGTTGACACCCAACAAGAGTATTTGCAAGGATGTCAAGCGTGAGCCCCATCTGAGTATTTGTAAGGTTAACGAATGTGGGCCCCATCTGGTTATTTGCAAGGTTAACGAACGTGGGTCCCACTTGACTATTTGCAAGGTTAACAAATGTGAACCCCACCTAACTATTTACAAGGTTAGCGAACGTAGGTCCTATTGGATTATTTGTATTTGCAATGATATCATTAATACCTTTTGCATGCTCCAATTCTACTACAATCCTCCTCTTGGTACCAACCTAGTACCAACCCAATAATCTGTTACAATTCCATTGAAACAAATTTACATAAACACATTAAAATATAGAGATAACATTTAATAAGCATTAATCAACATAGTACAATTATCATACATTGTATCAAAAGACCTAAAAACATTACAACATCAGTGTTAAAATGAACTTGTAAATATACCCAAAATATATCCACCACCCATTAACAGAAATTTACAAAAAAAAGTTATAGTTAAGAAATTAGTTGCATAATTCTGAAATCTGCCATTAGCGCCAATCATCAGATGCAACATTTAAGCACGTTCAAGATAGCCTTCGTAATTAGATACCTAATTAAATAAACAATTAAAATATTAAATAATAAGTATTTGAGAGAACAATACTAATTCAAAATATTTTGGATACTTTACCCATCTCAGAGAATTCACTTAGATAAAATTTTGATCCTACAACACCTTCTAAATCTAGAATAGAAAAAATCTAATTTACCCAAGGACTGGTACAGTAGGGTATTCCTCTAATTTAGGATTTCTCTAAATTATCAAAAAAAAAAAAATTCAAAGCCTTACAGTTTAGTATTTCTCTGATTTACTAGAAAAAATTCAAAGCCTTACAGTTTAGTATTTCTCTGATTTCAAAGCCTTACAGTTTTGTGGCTAGTGTGAGTACATCTTAATCCTTCCCACTTTCTTGTCTGTCCATTCTTGTCACTAATTACCTGTAACTCATATTTCAGAAAAAGTTAGTACGGTGTTGCCTTGCTCCATTCTTAGTTTATAGAATATAATATCAACATCTAATTGGCAGCCATTATTGATAATATCTCAAAGTTAGACAATGAATTGACCATGTAATTGTTAGGATTATTTTTTTGTACCTAAGTAGACCCTCAGGATCAAAAGGTGCTTAACAAAATGATAGAGCATCCACTGGAAGGGTAAATAAATGCTCCAAAATTTGAGAAGGTAATAATAGGAAGTTTGCACTAGAAACTTTTGTTCTGAAAACCAGCTTTCACATATGCTCCAAAATTACAAAAACTATTGAAATTTTAAGTTCTTGTATGCTGCTCTAAGCTTATGGTTAAATGAACTTTTTGGCCCGACCTTTGCGGTAAGTAATTAGATGGGTCATGAGGATTTTGATGGAGCAAGTCGTCATAATGAATAATTTTACTACAAAATGGAAATTAATATATATAGTAGTTAATTACTAAATGAAAATTAGAAATTTATTCTAATAACATTAAAACTTATTGTTTCTTTCTATACAATTTAAGTCAATTGTATTTTTTTTGTATGTTTGCAGTTTGAGAGCACATGAAAAAAGCACACTCATGCACCATTTATATGGCTGTTCATTCCAAGTTTTTTTTTATATCTACTAATTTTTTTTGTTTGATATTTTTGTTTGATAAAAAAAATATCAATGTGTATTTTTTGTGATGTAAATGTGTATTATAGCTTTTGTTGCTATAATTTATATTTATATTCACCATTCAAATATTAAAGTCTCTCTATCTAGGAATTAAAAAACATTTGCAACGGTGCCCTTACAAATAGTAAGGGCTTTCACAATAGAATAATATAAATTGATAACTCTAAACAATTGCAACGGTGCCCCTTGCAAATAATGAGGGCTTTCACAATAAAATAATATAAACTCAAACTTGAAAACAATTGCAACGGTTCCCCTTGCAAATAATAAGAGCTTTCACAATAAAATAATATAAACATGAACTTAAAAACAATCGGTGCCCCCTTGCAAATAGTAATGGCTTCCACAATAAAAAAATATAAACAGAATTTTATGAAATCATTTGCAACGGTGACCCTTGCAAATGATGTGTCTCACCCGCCTGGACTTATTTGCAAGCGCAAGGTAACGGGTAAGTGCAACGGGTTGTAATAAAATATAATATCTGACATTTTTGGGCGGGGTTTGATTACTTGCAAGGGTCAATAGGAGTCATTAGCAAGCGTCACTGTGAGACAATAGCAAGCGTGACTAGTAGCAACGGCCTACCGTTGTCACTATATTATTTTAATCAGAAAACTAAATTCTTTTGCAAGGGTCCTTCTACGCTTGCAACTACTACTTGCTGCGGTTGCTAATATTGAGAATTCTAGTAGTTAGCACTAGCTACGCTAGTTACAAATATCATCGATGTCTTGTGCCAACCGATAATAAAATTTTATGTGGTAGTGTAAGCTTCCAGCAAGGTACAGAGTAATTGCAAGTGCCAATATATGCATGCTTTACCAGTTACCACATCATTGCCTCAATAATTTAATTAAAACGACGAAAGAAGCCTCGCCATTGCCTCATCCGTGTACAGACGTCAGATGTGTGACTATATTATGTTGACGATAATGATTAAAATGTTATCAAGATCGAGACAACTGAGAAAATTTTATATTTCAAAGAATATAATAAGTGGGGGTTGTTGTATGAACGATTTGCAACTAGTTGTTATTAAATATTAATAAGACACGTAGAATCATTCCACCTAAATACCTTAATACAATCTAGGTAGGTTTTTTTCTTCCCTACTAAAAAAGGAACCAATAGAATTAAAAGAACCAAAAATAACACGTACTTCAATAAAAAAAAAACACGTCGCTGCCTACGGGTTTTTAATAAAAATAATAATAACAAAACGTCAGTAAATAACGAGGGACACAGATGTCGTGTATATATTAGGATCAATTTTGCAAATGCCAATATATATATGCTTTACCACGTAGGTTGACAATGACTCAATATTTTGATAATTAAAAGCCAATATATGCTTTCCACGCCATTGCCTCATCCGTGTACAGACGTCAAATGTGTAACCATAGTATGCTGACGACAATGATTAAAAATCTTATCAAGATCGAGCTTACCACAATGAGAAAATTTTAATAATTGTTCGTGGTAAAATGCTAGTGTTAATTGCTCCTATGTCTAAATCAACTCCAATGTTTCTTTTTCATGCATGCCTAGGGTTGACAGATTTTCAGCCAATCTGGTATTAACCAAAGTATCCTTTCAGCCAATAAATAGCTAATGGAAGTAACTTAAAATAGTATAATGGTATACGCTATGTTGCATTTCACTCTATACTGATAGAAGAGCCCTTTTATCGGTAATGGGTTCCATACCGATAGAATAATAATATCCTACCCGCATACAGCCGATAGAACACATATAAGATCTTCTAATGTGTTGGTCTTTAACGGTTGGGAATCCGTTAGATCGAAGAGCTCTTTTTTATCCGTTGTAAGAGCAAATTCGATACCGTATGTAATAGGGTAAATTTCCAGGAAGGTGCCAAGTAATTGGCCTTTACCAAACTTTTTGTTTTATTTTTTGGCAAATTGGCCCACAGCACTACCTTAAACCAATAATTTAATGAAAACGACAATAGTAGCTGTTGACGACAATGATCACAACATTATCAAGTTCGAGCTAAGAACTAACAATGAGAATATTTTATATTTCAAAGAACTTATTAGTGGGGGAAGGTCTTTGCGTGTTTCAATTTTTCATGATTTCTAATTTTCTATGTCGTGCCTTTGCCTAGTCCGGCTTCTCTTTCTCATATATTAAACGATCACTAAATCTGGAAAGTCATTTTGATTCTGACAGTTTATAGGTTATAGCAATCGAACCAAATTAAAGCATGCTTAAATTATCCAATTTTGATTTTTTTTTTCTTTTTCATTATATTTTGTCTGATTATGAAATGAAACCCATATTAATATTATGAGAGAAGAAATTAACGACAAAGTTTTTTTTGAGGAAAATAAGGGTCTGAGCCCATATTTGATAGATAGATTAACGACAAAGTTAATAAAATAACACGTCATTCCCATGGATCTGGTGTGTATAAATAGACACCTCTGTCAAAAACTGTAAGCACTTAAAACATGATGTTCATGTTGAATCCATCCATGAAGACAGCATTGGAGCTGCTCCTAGACTATCGATCAGTGAGCTCTCTCATTGCTACGCTCATGCTGCTTAACACTTTATCATCCCACATCCCTGTCGAGATTCACATATTTGCCAAGAATTTCTTATCCCGCATCTTCACCTACCTCAAACCCACAACCACTATCATCATCGAAGATACTGCTGCCTTTGCTGTCTCAAATGATCTATATGTCTGCGCACATCTTTACCTTGGCACCCACTGCCTCTCTGAATCCCGCAGTGTGCGTCTCTTCAAGCCCAGCAATGCTACCGCTCCATTGGCTTCCCTTCCAGACTCACACACCGTAAATGATACCTTCAGAGGAGTTCCCATGAAGTGGATCTCTCAGATGCACGAGCGGTCGGAATCCGGGTCGACTGGCCTCTTCAGAAATCGAGGCATTGATGATGGCACAGCCCGTCGCTCATTGAAACTTGAGTTTCACCAAAAGCACCGTAACTTGGTACATGATTTTTATATACCTTATGTAATTGAAGAGGCAACAAGGCTGCAGAGCAGGTCGAGGGAGAGAAAGCTGTACACAAACCGCTCTTGCAATTGGGGAGATGATGATTACCCAAGCTGGACAAGCCGTACCTTCTCTCACCCATCAAATTTTGACACACTTGCACTCGATCCAAGCTTGCGGGAGGAGATTCGTGCCGATCTGCTTCGCTTTGTCAGCCGAAAGGATCATTACATGCGGGTTGGTCGAGCGTGGAAGCGCGGGTAATTTAAAATTTAAAGATATATAGTACCATAGTATTAGTACCTTTGATTTATGTCATAAGAATTCTGAATTACTATTTGGTCAATTGATTAAATGTTACTTGAAGATGTTTACTTAAACTAATCTTCATGGCAAATGGACTATATAAATCTGTCACGTCACTCCTATTCTAACTTTGTTTTTCAATTTTCTTGTATAAAATTTTAAGTCAGATAATATTTTTGGTTGACACATATTATATATCTTGGTTGCTTAAAGGTACCTCTTGTATAAATTTTACGTCAGATAATATTTTTGGTTAACAAATATATCTTGGTTTCTTAAAGGTACCTCTTATACGGGCCACCAGGCACGGGCAAGACCAGCCTTGTTGCGGCAATAGCAAACCTGCTCGAGTTTGATTTGTACGATCTGGAACTAACAACAGTCCATACCAACTCTCAGTTGCGCCGTCTCCTTGTGTCGACCACCCCCAAATCAGTCATCGTTATAGAAGACATTGACTGCGCAATTGACCTCTCAGATCGAAAGAAAAGGCAGATGGAAGGAGACCAAGGGAAGCCTCAAGAGACCTTAAACCTCTCTGGCGTATTGAATTTCATAGATGGTCTATGGTCATCATGCGTTGGCGAGAGGTTGATGATTTTCACTACAAACCATCCCGATAAGCTTGACCCAGCTTTGCTAAGGCCCGGCCGCATGGATAAAAAGATTGAGCTTGGATATTGTGGTGCAGATGCATTTCGGTTGCTAGTTAAGAACTACCTTTATCTTAGTGATGAGGAAGAAATAGAGAAGATAGACACTATGGCTGAAATTGAGAGGATGCTTGGAGAGGTAGAGGTGACGCCAGCTGAGGTGGCTGAGGTGTTTCTGGGTTGTGATGGGGCTTCAGCTGATGAAGCTTTGGATAAGTTGCTTGGGGAACTTCGTCAAAGGAAATTGTCGCCTCCATCAAAACGGGTGGTAGTGGCAGCAGTTTAGAAGAGCAACAGTGGAGCAGGAAGCACGTAATATTAAATATTTAGTTGTAATATATATCCTCTATCAAAGCAGGTGTTTTTGAGGTTATTAAAGAATTAGTAATAATGACTAGTAATAACAATTGTGACCTTGGATGGTCATGTGGAGGACATGGCCCCTCTTCTTTTAGGTCATTAGGTGGGTCCAATCCAAACCAAAGTGAATAGCAGAGGAGTAGCAGCAGCTGACTGTGGTTAATTATAGATTTATTAGTTTAGTTAGTCGGTTGGTTGTTGTCGTACCAGTTGTTTGTTTTTCACATATGTTGGATTTTGATAGTTGATGTAGTAGGTTATGCATGGAGTTTTGAATGTATTTTGTTGGATTTTAGCATATTTTTTTTTCAAAACTGATACCAGTGGTTTGGTACCAGTTAACCTTGTAGGTTTCATTTCTTAAAATAAAATCGGTGGAATGCTCCAGTTTTATCAACAACAAAAAAATAACGATTGAGTTTGTATGGTAAATTACCAACCAACCTTAAAAAATAAATAACGATTCGGTTTGTCTGGCACCTTCTTTTAATGGTGAGGAGTTTTTTTGAAGAAAAAATAGAAGTCTAGCTAGAGGTCTAAACGAAGAGAATTCGGAATAGATAATGCTAAAATCAAATTCATATTCACCATTCAATATCTGTCGGATATGAATATAAATACGGAAACAGTACAAGAATAATAATGACTAGTAATAACGATTGGGTTTGTATGGCAGATTGCAACAAATATTATTTTACATCTCAAAAAATAAGAAATATATTAATGCTACATAGTCAAGTCAATGGAGAGAGCATTGCTCTACGGGTCTTCATTATATTGAAATTACAAATCACAAATCATAAATTGTACATATTCTAAATATGATTAGAATCTGGGAATTGGAGTTTTTGAAACAGGATAACAATCGCAGCAGAAATTAATCCTGATGAAGTCAGAGAAGAATTAACAAATTTACAGCTGAACAGTTTTCCTGAAAGTGGATAACAGTTGGGATCTGTCAATAACAGGATTTAGATTGAGATGGATTCGTAAAGGCTGTTCTAATTCTGATCCTGATTATGGTTTTGAATGCTTTAATTTTTGAATTTACATGTATTTAACAAGTAGGTCCTGTAGATTTGACCATTGAAGTTAGTAATTGACTTGAGCATTTAGAGCTTGGGATGCATTACTTCCCTGATTTGTATCTAGTCCACATGAGTACTGGTGGATTCATCATAATTGATTCTTCTACAATTCTATTCGATTCATAATTGATTATTCTATAATTATGATAATTCTTAATTAGCACGCTACTTTGGGCTAGGATTTAGTCATTTGAATTGGGTTGGTCAGGACCCAAGGGTAGGCAAGGCCCATTTTGGAACCGATTTTTTATTAATATATTAATAGAAAATATAAATAAAATATTGAAATAGGAGTATGATTTGATGAAATTTCGTAATATGGGAAGAACAAAGATGGTTTATCCCATTCAGCGTGTATTCAGGCAAATATAAATATTAAGATTGTGAATGAATGTGGTAGCCTAGTTGTTAAATTTAATTCTTAGCAAGTATTCAGGCACATATATAAAGATTAAGATTGTGAATGGGAAATAAATCTGCTGTTATTCCAAAGGAATAAAAGGAACATGTTATTCCGATCTCAACCATTGATCCTTGTTGAAATTTGCACATGAAATAATTTTTTTGTCAAGATTCGTGCATGGAAAAAAATTACCATGTTATTTTACCAATCTTGATTTCAAAGGCACTATGTTAAATCTCTCATAAATTTTAGCTGCACAATTGAAACAAATAAGAAGTTTACGTACATGGGGATTAAGGTTGTAGCAAATGGTACCAACCACCAACTGAAATTCAGATAATACATGTACTGGCAAAGACTAAACAGGTGTTTTTTTTAAACTACTTGAAAAAGAAAAAAAACCAACTCAGATAGTAAACAGACTGCTCAACAAAATGTAAACCACAAACTCCCTTCTTGTAAAATCTTCACAGCCAACACGTCAGGTCTCTTCCAATTCTGCCTGAAAATGAATTCATTCCGCTGTCTCCACAGCCACCAGCACGCACATAGCATTTTATTCAACCATTCCGTCCTCTGCATTGCCCCTCCTCTCTTAACTTCCAATCCAGGACGCATCCCAAATCTCTGGTACAAGACTAAACAGGTGTTAAAATAAGAAATTTCAAGAGAATTAGTTGTATAGGGATCCAATTTGTTAAATACAAGAAAAATAACTTTGTCCAGCCCACCTTCGCTCAAATAAAACAACAATTTACTGAGACTAATCAAGAATGAAGATGAGAACAAAACATCAAAGTACCACTGTGTTTAAACCCCACAAAAAGCTTCTCAATTTGTGAAGATCTGAAACAGTGATTTACACACAAAAAATTGAAATTAAATGCACAAAATAATCTAATTTCTTAATAGAAAGAAGGAACTCAAAGACAATCAAAAGACATACGCAAACTTTTACTAATTAATCCTCCAATCTATACCTATATTAACCCTGGAAACCATATTATCATGTTGACTAGGAACAATAGCTCAAGTCAAGTAAATACGAAGTTAAAGTAGGAACAATAGATCAAGTCAAGCAAATACGAAGTTAATTAAGTGGTTAGATGAGGAAAAAATGAAATAACAAATAAAATGTAGGGGTTGACCTGGATTCTAATCGGACGGTTCCTATCTAACCTCAAATATTCTGTTTACTTCGTAGGAAGGAACGGACTCGTATTAAAATAATACTTCTCTCCATAAATTTATTAAGCCCACTGATCAGATAAAAACTAAATTTTATATCTCCGCCCAGCCCATATTGTCTAAATTCAAAGTTTCTTTTTATGAGAAGTAGGCCCAATCCCAATTTATATCATTGTCAAAATCGGACTCCAATTTATACCTAAAAAACCTTATAATGGAACTCGTCTTCGACCCAAATTTACTGGATTTTTTTTTTGTTTTCGGAGTAATTTCAAATTGTGTAGATTTTTTTCTCTTTTTCTACTTTTTGTTGGAATTATTTTTTTTTTTTTTCAATTGTTCAAAAAGGAAAAGTAAACCCAACAATTTTTTTCGGTTGTTCGAAAATGAAAAACACAAATTGTGAAAAACTAATTACAAATAGTGATAGAAATTTGTATACACTGATCATGTTCTTGTTTAATCATTAGAAGATGGGGTCACAAATCAATTAAAACTTGAAAAATGGTATTGTCAAATAGCTTTCATAAAATCTTTCATTGGATTCCTAGCTCATCTCCCAATCATTGATAGTACAATTATTATTATGTTGCTTTATGTTCCTACTAAACCTAATTAATTAGTTCCATGTAACATTCATGCAACATGGCAATTAATGTACAACTTGTGAGTCAAAAAATAAAGGTATATTTTATTAAGAAATAGAAGCACGTATAAAAGAAAAATAAGAAATCTTAATTCACAATTTCGCAAGCTCACAAAATAAATTTGATAATATATATTGTACTGGCTGAAAAAATTAAATTTCTTTTTCAATGTCCAAACATTCAATTTTTGAAGCATTCAACACAATCTCCATTTTTATGTGTTTGGAGATTAAATTTTACATTTTTTATTTTTTACTTTTTTTTAGAATTTTTAAAAATGAAGAACTTTTAGAATAATGCATTAAGATGGGCACAATAATTATTATTTTTTGACCGCTTGACTTGATACTAAATAAATTCCATAATTTCAAAATTGTATATGTAAATGAAGCTCTCAAGAAGGAGATTGGCTTGAACGGTTTAAATTTGTTATTTGAATTTTAAAAATAGATATATGACTTATAAGCATATCTAACGATATGTTTATATAAATAACGTAGCCAGACATCAATGTTTTCTTAATTATATAAATAATATTTATCAAGTTTGACTCAATTCCATTAAAATTTTAATTGTTTGATATAAAACTAAATTATCTTCCAATTTGCATAAATACTAAGATAAAGCATCTACAAATTAAGTTTAAAATATTATTTTTTTTTTAAGATAAATATACTACACGAATGGATATCTGCCAAAATGCCCGTAGAAATATTAAGTAACATCTAGAAAATGGCTGGTCGTGTATTGCTTAAAATAATTAATAATTATATTATATTCTAAAATATTCAACATCTTATCTTGCTCTTAAATACTTTATGCACGAATCCACAACTCTTTGAAAGTCCCAATGAATAAATTTAAAATTGCTGCCAAAGTCAGGTCATTATTTTCTTTCAAATCTATAAAATTTCCTTCATTGCATTTATTGTGCTCTGTATTTATTATTTTATTTATTTATATGATTATTACGTGTATTTGTTTATGTATTAAGATTTGATTTTTTTTAAATGTAATATTTCTTATTTCTTCAGTTCAATCAAATAAATCAAAATTTATTTCAATTATTTTTGGTTTGGTTGTTATTCGGTTGACAAGTTTTATTTTGTTGGTTCAATTAAATTTTTGAAAACCAAATAAAATTTTAATTTGACTATTTTAATTCAATTTTAACCGAACTGACCATTTGAACATCCTAATTTGAAGTATAATATGGGTTTGATGAGTGATTTTGTACTTTCAACTACAAATTTATTTTCCACCATTTCATTTATTGTGCTCTATATTGGTTTTAAATTTAATCATCTGATGTGAAAAAATAAAATGGCACTACCATGTACTGTTGTGATAGTGATAGAGACTTAGGACATGCATATATAGTGTCACATTATTTCTCAATCCCAACGCTCTCTCTTTATTATTTGTCAAGGTAAAAGGGGGGCTAATATTGGTACTAACATAGTGCATTTTTGCTTTTGCTTTATCTTTATTGATATATGTAAATGTGGTATTGATGATTTGTTATTAGGCTTTTCTTCTTTCTGCTATTGCAGAGCATAGATCCGGTACAGTGCTACCTGAACTTTGTTCTTTCTTTTTTGTCTATTCCGGAATCATTTTAGTTTTTCAAGAGAATTTTTTTTATTCATATAAATTAACAAAAAAAATGAGGTAGGAAAATAGAAAGAGTACTTTGCTCGTAAGATTTCTACAAATATCGGAATTATTAGTTTCCGACCCAAAGCTTTGATTCGGACTCATTGCTCCTGATCCAAACAGTGTTTGAAAACTTAATTTTCTATGGAAGCTGATCTTATTGTTGATTTTCAAGATATATGGACTGAGAAAAAAAAAATTGGATCGAAATCAATGAGTCAAATCCAAAACTTTAGATCAGGAGCACTAATTCCATGAATATATTTTAATTTTACAAGCTTTTCATTATTTTTTAACTACATGAATACAAGACTTTGGTCAAAATTACTTAATGCATGAGCAAACCATATTTAATTTTACATATTTTGAAAATTAGTATAATCTTGTTATCTTCAAAATATATACGAGTTAGACAAAAAAAAAAGATAATCTAGTCATTTCTTTATTAATTCTTATATGTATTTGAGTTGAATTCAAAGTAGGTCCGATGCCCATCGGATCTACTTTGGTTTGATGGGTGTAATGACCATTCAATCTGCATCAAAATTCATGCTAACTATATTAAAATGCGTGCAGGTCTGTTTCAATTTCCGTGCTCACATATCTTAATGTTAATCATACGGTGTTAGAACTAATTGGAACCAAAAGTAGGTCGATGTCCAACGGACCTACTCCTATCTCATTTGAGTTAAGGTTGAATGTTTTGTTTCGTAATGAAACAGGTGGTTATCCACTTTTGCAAAAAAAAAACAAAAAAAAAAAAGTTAAGGTTGAATGTCAAGTCGTTCAACTATTAAATATCTATAAAAAAATTTCAATACGAGTTTCAAATCTACAACATTTTACACTGATAATATTATTTTTGTCACTAAATTAAAAACTAATCCTTAATTATATAGCAAGATATAACAATAGAACATCAAACCAGGGCATGGTTCTTTAAGTTCCTCCATGTATATTTTCTTCTCGGAATAAAATTTTTATATTTTATTCTTATTGTTTTGGTTTTTTAAGTATTTTAGCTCGTTTTTATCTTTTATTGTGTTGGGCTAAGACTGTTATTGTTATTTTTTATAAATTTTTGGAAGAGAATTAGACTTGAGAGATGCTGTTCCAAAGCACTTCTTTTTGGATATAATAATAAAACGTCACTGTTGTTCGCTGTAGGCACTTCTTTCTGCTGTTCCAAAGCATGCATAGATCCGGTACGGTGCTACCTGATTTTTTTTTTTTTTTATGTTCTGGAAGCTTAAAAGAAGAATATGAATATTTTGCATAATTTATGAACGCACAACTTTGATAATTCTAGTTGGATTCATGCATTCAGATAGTTGAAAAAAAAAAATAATGTGTTTGAATTAAATTGTGATTACATGTATTTGTAGTCCACTCCTTCATTGTCTACTTAGAAAAATTATTGTTTATTTTTTAATTGTATGAATGCATGATTTCAATCAAAATTACTGAATGTATGAACAGATTAAATATGATTTTAACATAATTTGAAAATTAATATAGTCCTGTTGTCTTAAAAATACTAGTTTGACCAAAAAAACAATTCTCCAGTCGTTCCTCTATTATAATAATTGTACTGGAGTTGTAGAATGAACCAGCTCCGCAATAGATTTACAATCTGAATTTAAAACTTACGATCTCTTACACAAAGAACACAATTTTTGTCAAAGACTAATTTTCAATCAGAGTCGGATCCACTCTCAATGAATGGAGGTCAATTGACTCCATTTATTTTAAAAAAAAAATTGTATGTTGACATGATTTTGCTATATAATTTAGATTAAATGTTATAAATGCTATAGAATTAACCTCCATACTTTTTGTGAAATTTTATATAATTAAAAACATCCGAGATTTTACCCCATAACTTGAAAATATGTCTCCGTCTTTGTTCCCAATCATAGGAAGCAATAACAATAAAATACCAAACAAGGGCTGGATTTCTTTATTGTTAATTTGTAAGCTTTTTGAGTAAATATTGGAGACCAAACTATCCAACTATTTAATATCCACAACGGATTCCTCCATTCGAGTTTCGAATCTCTCACACACAGAGCATTGCTTTTATCACATTTTATCACATTAGACCAAAGGTTTATTCTTGTTTAATTTGTAAGTTTCTTCTTGTATATGTTCTTCTTTGAAAATAATGTTTGTATAGAGTAAGTTGACTCATTTTTTGTTTTGTTTTGGAGTATTTTACTTGTTCTTATGCTTTATTATGTTGATGTAAGACTATTATATATTTTTATAAATTTAAGAAAGAGAATTCGTTTTCAATCTAGTGACTAATGCGAATTTAATTACACACACAAAAATGATTTCATTTATATCTAAAAAGATACTTTGATTATAAGCTGTCTTGATCTTTCAGAGTTGTTTTCGAACTCCATAAAATACACAATTTACTATTGTTCAATGCACATATAATTATTCCACCAGTATATTTTGGATATTTCGTGAATAAACATTTGCTCATTTATTTATTTATTAAAGTCGACCAATACTGTTGAAGATTGTACACAAAAAAGGAGCCGGGTTTCTAATTCTCATCCCACCAAACAATCCACAGAGAAATTAGATTTTTTTTTTATTAAATAGAACTAATTTTAAAAAAAATTAATCAAAGCAGCACCATTTGCTTGGAGGTTATAAAAATAGCCTCCACCGATCGTGTGAACTGATGTAGCTTGAGGAGTGACAGTGACAATGTCTATTTTTAGGCTATTAATTGAACGAATCCAAGCTACACCGGTCCACAGGACCGGTGGAGATGGAGGCTATTTTTATAGCTTTCAAGCCAACGGTACTCTTTTGGTTAATTTTTTTAAAATGAATTATATTTTTAAAAAAATTGAGAAATTGGGTTGTGAGCAAGTAAAAAAAAATACAGAAAAAGTTTCAGATAAAAAAAAAGAGGAAATTTTAATAGAGGTTAGTTTGCGAGAACATAAGACATAATCTTCGTTTGGAGGAATGTGTATATGTAAAGCATATATCATATATAGACAAAATTAAACTAAGCTATCAAATTTTAAGGTCCAAATAACATGTGAAGTTTGTCCCTCAAATGCAACGCTGTTTCTTGTTGTTATAAGGTTAAATGCTCGGGGATCCTTTGTGAAGATCCTGTTAAAACGGGTTTATAACGGGTCACTGGTCCCAGGGTTTTTTTGTTCGCATGCTGGCAAATAAGTCTTTGACTTAATTGTATATATTTTATCGGAAATTTATATTACATCATGGTATTTACTATTATACATGTCTTTAGTATTAAAAAAAAATATCTGAATAAAAAATTGTTACTTGCAAATTTTATACAATAGAAATTATCTCATTTTAAAAGTAATTTGTTTCTTTTAATTGATGTTTCTTATTCCTAGTTAATAGAACTTTTAACTATGTGTTGTTCATCAACTCACATTTTTCTCTTCATCCATAAAAATTTTCAAGAATATTTAATTTCGCCACTAACTAATTTTTAGTGTGTCGATCATAATTGCTTGGTTTTGAATTCTTTGGTAGATTTCAAAAATAGGGAGCACGAATTCTGATGATTATGTACGGTCTATTATATAGAGCAAGATTCTAATGTCACAAGCTATCACAAATTTTGCATCAATAGTTATCTTAAATTTAAAATTCAAACTACTAATAATGGATTCATATAAATATTTTAAATTTTGAGGCATTTTATGCAAGATTGAGATGAAAAAAAATGTTTTCAATATTTAAATTGATTTTTCATACATAGCCTATGAAGAAAAATAAGATTAATTAATTTTGTTGGTTTGGACATATTAAATAAACTACAAATTTTAAAATATATACATAAATAGATTAAATTTCAAAAGTGAAATTATTCTATATTTCTATTGCCAACCTAATTAATTGACTGAAAAAAGAAGATAACAATTAATATGAAAATTAATTAGGAGCTAAGTTTGTCAGTGACACAGTAGCGCGCTACTAGCGCACACTGTTCTTATATTGGAAACATGAGCAGTGTGGTATCGTTGTTTATCAGATTGTTATTTCGTCTCTTCTTCTCCCAATCATAAATTCATAATCCTCTCTGTTCTATATAATCTATTATCTCCATTAATATCCCAATGGAGACGTCCTGTGTTATAAAATAAAGAATGGTCCACATAATTAATACTCAATTTAATACAGTGCCATAAGTCTATATAATAGACATTATTAAATTACAATGATACCATTTTCCTAACTTTTATAAAATTGTGTATTGTATAATATTGAAAATATGGTTGTACATAGTATTGAATTCTCCTGCATTATGTTTTATAAATTATTTTCATGTAGACTCATATAGTTTTCCCCCAAAACAAATATCAGCATACTATAAATATTTATGAGCTAGTAATATATGAAAGTTGAATTATGCTTGTCTCAACATCAAACTATATGAAATGACTTATTTCTCGAAGTTTTTAATATCTAATATCCACAAAGAATTTTATACTCCAGTTTCGAACTTGCAGCCTTTCATATGAAAAAAAACATTGTATTTTGCCATTGGACCAAACTCCGATTTATCTTCTCTAGGTTGATTTAGACATCTTGTAACGATATAATTTGAATCAAACCGGCAGTTGATATCTCGACAGGTACTGAAAACTAAACACATATCTTGACATGGAGAGGAGAGTAGTAGTACATTTTTTTTATTCCTTTACATAGTTATATTTTGATAGATCCAAAAACTAGAGTTATGGAACCTTACAGAAGTGGGGTAACTGGTAAGCGTTGTAATAGCTTCAATAAAAAACAAATAAATTAAAATCAAAATTGGGGAGACAGGCAAATTCTCAAGTCGCTCTCTAAGTATTACCTTTCCGTACATTCTGACATTGTGGGCCCACGCCGTCAGCCCAGCTGCATGCACAACGGTTTAGCAAGCTTTTTTTTGCATGCCATGCAGCATAGCAGGTTATATTTTGGGCTGAGTGCTCTTAATTTTTTGTCTGGTATATCTATGAAGTTAAATTAGGATCAATTGATGTGTTTACATACATTATTTATAATTTTTCTAATTAATTTAGCATGAGAAGTCATGCAAGTGATAAAAAAAAATGATTAAAAATAAATGCATTAAAGTTAACTTAATTTAGCAAGGGATTAAATTTTAGTTTCTTTGTACAATATTTATTAGAAGAAAAAAAACAGAGAAAATACAATTAATAAGTAAATTTTGAAAAGAAAATTGTGGCCTCCACACTTAATAAGTAAATTCGCCTATCATGTCAATATATTCTTCTAATCAACACAGAGACAAATTGGTTGCTTTAACTTAAGACAAGTTACCCTTTTAACAGCTTTTGATCAACTTTGTACCATCAAAGATTCCTCTAAATATTTTTCAAAAAGATGTTGTATTTGACATAAACAACCATGATTGGCATCACTAATTACTAAAGCAAATTGTCATTTTCAATCACACGTGATGATAATTATAGCTTTTTTATGTGGAGTGCAAGATACATCGTTTAATTAATTTATTTGGTCCCATGTCTACGTCTATGTACATAAACACATTTTAATTACAATTACAGAGATGTTTTTGTATGTTTTTTTTTTTATAAGTATCTGAAATTAATTAACACATTGTATGCTCTAACAGAGTACATATGTAATTCCACAAATATGAAAATAAAAAAGGATGCCCCTCAAGAGATATGATAAATATATGTGCTCTTTTTATGGCCCTTTTTCATTCTCATTAATATATATTCAGACTAGCCTTGTAGCAAGGTGGAGTCACATAAAGCAAAAACAAATTCAAAAATATGTTTTTTTTTATGTACTTTTCTCATAAGAAATTATAAAAATATAGTTAAGATTTAAAAATTTATAAAAAATTATGCCTCGTTATAATTTTTCTTTCTCAAAATTTGTTTATATTACCATGATTTTTTTAAAAAATTATAAAAAGCATACTCCAAAATAACTATACAATTATGCCTTATCCTTAAATTTTGTCTCACTATTAAAAATCTTGACTCTGCTCCTTCCTTTTAGTGTACTGATACAAAGAATTTATGTTCATATGATGTGTATTTTTTTTTCTGATTATACGAACAATATGATCTCACAGCATATAATCTATTATCCCATATAAACCTCATGCATCATCTTATATAAATCCAAAACAAAACTATAGTTATATCTACTTGTACATACATATATACGTAATACAAATAAAAGGCCTAAAAAAAGACACCTATGTGTAAAAATAAATGAGCACATGTGATGTAAGTGAGTATTGAGTAGGCATGCTTGAATTGTGATGATAGTTCTCTTTGGTGAAACTCAACAAAGGCTGCCAATTGGATAAAAGATTCCCCTGATCAATACTGATCCCTGTTTTCTTGTTAAAAAACAAACTACAAAAGCAAATTGATTGGATTCCAAAAAGTTTGTTCCCCTGTCATTAGGTATGGGCTTTGCTCTAAATCATCATTATACTGTCTCTTAACTTATCTCAATTCATACTAGGTAGCTATATTTATGAATTCATATCTCATAGGTAACAGAATAATTTTGTTAAATTCGGACCATCCGATCAGAATTGCACGATTATTAAACGTGCAGCGTGCATTCTATCTTGGGCTGGATTGACCTGTATTAATTCTAATTGGACGGTCCGGATCTAAATAGAAATTTCAACCTAAATAGAAATTTCAACCATAAAAGAAAGACACAAAGGAAGAAAACAAGTCAGAGAGGTACTTAAAATTCAGATTCCAAGTCTATATAAACTGATATTATAGGAGAGAAGAAAACCATTAAATAGAATTAAAAATTTAGAGTATTTGGAAGATTACTGAATATATTTTTTGTATAAAGATAAGCATAGTATTATGTTTTCTCCCAAACGCATAAAGGCAGATAGGTACCCCCACTATTATCTGTTACCTAAATTGCATTTCTTGTCAGGAAGAAAGAGATGTGTTAGAAAGAGAAAGAGAGGCAATCCATATCAATAGTTCAATCTATCACAAGTAAACATGCCACTAAAGAGTTCATCATCATTACTAGTTAGTAACAAATGCAAGGATGTACATTTTATTTGATTTTAGGATTTTGGAGGGCTCAAATGCATCTATTTTTATGTCTTCATTTTAGAACTTCAATAACTTAAAATTAAAACATAAATATCAAAATAATATTGTAAGAACTACATCATTTTATTTATTCACGTGTAAAAAATTATGATATTTTAACTTTGCTTTGATTGTTATCAAGAACTTGCAAAAATATAACGATGTCAATTATTTCTAGACACTGAACTTAAACTTATTGATTCATATAAAAATAAAAACAAAACGAGATAATTATTGATGAGCGTGTTGAGAAAATAACATAGATCATATTTAACAGTTTTAATTTTATATATAATTTTAGAAATTATAATTATTAGAATATTAAAAAATAGAGACATGATGAAGATTAAAATACACAGACATTTGAATCCTCCTCTTTGGATCATATGTGACTTCTACTTTCAAATATTAAGGTATTGTGGATGTCATTCTATATTATTTTTGTTTTAGTTGTCTTCCTAAAACCAAAGTAATCTATATTCAACAAGAATTTCCAAATTGATTCAATAATAGATTAATAACATTATTTGATAATGAAATGCAATCCACCTGGGTCCCCATTTTAAGAATCAAATGAGGTCACCATTTTAGCTCAACCCCCTTTAATTTTAGATCTAGACCCAAAAAGGGACAAATTTGATAATTATCCCCTTGACTAGGGGCACCAAACTAGGCCAAAAAGTCCAAGTATGCAAAAGAGAAATAATTGCAATTTTCTGTTTAAATTAGCCAATTTTAGATATATTTTGCTGCTTAGTGTCAATCGTAATGAAATTTGCCAAAAAAAAAAAAATTACCCAAAGCATTTTTCTTTTTATCATATATATATTATTATTCTAATTATTGATACTACTACTGTTATTTTTTTTTCTGAAAAGTGTTTTTCTGTCTTACAAATAATAGGGGGAATTTGATGTATGCCTCTCAAAAACTTCAAAATTAACGTATTTCTCCCTCTAAACTTAAAAATGACGTATCCCCCCCCCCCCTCAAAACTTCCAAAATTCACAAATTTAACCATTTTATTGTCTTTTATATTAAAACTCATTTTGAATTTATAAAATACATATTTTACCCTTTATTAAAAGCATAAAATAATTGTAACTTGTTTAAGAAAACTATTGATCTTAAGATACATTATACCCTTTATAAAATACCCATTGTGCCCTCAAAAACCGGATGCCCATTATACCCTTACCCTTTATAAAAATATCCATTTTACCCTCAAAAGAAGATCAAATATAATATCAACATTTTTCTTAAACAAGCTACAATTTTTTACGTTTTTTAATAAATGGTATAAAAATGGGTATTGTATAAATTTAAAATGAGTTTTAATACAAAAGACAATAAAAATGGGTAAATTTGATAGTTTTGGAAGTTTTGAGGAGGAATACATATTTTCGATGTTTAGAGGGGAATTACATAAGTTTGAAATTTGTGAGGAATATACGTGAAATTTTCCCTATTATTAATTATCTTAATTTCACCCTATTATTAATTATCTGTAAGACAGAAAAACACTTTTCAGAAAAAAAATAATAATAATAATAAGAGCTTCGTAATTATAAAATAATAGTAGTTACTAGTTAGTGTCAATAATTAGAATGATAATAATGAATATACTAACAAGAGCATGCATAAGTGGGGTCAAAATACAACCTTATAGTGGGGATGATGGAATTAAATTTAGAAATGGAGGACAGAGCTGCCATTCACTGTTTGACTATATCAACCATACACAAAAACATGCACCACCTGGCCTGACAATGACCTCTTTCTCTTTGCTCTTTGCTTCTCTCCTCTTAGTTGGATATGTTATCCGCATTTATTGTGGGAATATATTCCCAACAAAATTTATTTAAATAATTGATGATGGACATTAAAAAAAATTGAACATTTTTTTTACAATTTTAATTGTAGATACCTTTTCTACTATTATAGAAAATTGTGTATTATATACATTAAAAAGGGGTAAAACCGAAAAATTATATTGTCAAAAATTTCTAAATTTTAATTCTAGAAGCCTTTTCTACTATTTAAGAAAATTTGTGTATCAGATATTCTATAATTTGGAACTTATTCAGTCGACAATTAAAAAAAGGTAAAATAAATATAAGATTGTTAAATTACTCGATGGAATTAATTGATTTTAACATATATCAAATTTGATACACAAAAATATTATGAATATGCTGCATCAGCTCAGGCAGTTCAAACTAGGTAATGCCATGTCAGTATGTCACTGATTAGTTGTTATGTTGCCACTTTTGAAGCCTAATACAATTAATTACAAAATAATTAACAACAAATATTCAAATCATAAGAAATAAATGAAAGAAAACTATATAAAATAATGTTATTATTAGAATATTAATGTTGCATGGTTTGAACAGGTCAAAAAAAAGGTCAATTGTCAAAAATGCAGTAGACCCCCAAATTATTTGTCTTTTATCAACATTCTTCCGTACTGATGAAATATAAAACATTTTAATATAATTAACAAAATCAAATGGCCCACAAATAGCTCAGTGGATTGAATTTCATGATGATATCAGATGCCATTGTCTCCTTATCACCTCCTTTGATTTATTTATTACATATAAAACATTTTCTTCTACTTTTCTCACCTATTTCCCATAATTTCTAATTTATAAAAATAACATAGGATAATGGATGAATTGCATAGAAATGTTTATCCAATAAAAAAATTTCTCAAGATTCAGCGTACCATCCATCTAATGTCATACAAAAATTATTTCTAAACTAAAGGAACTAAAATAAAATATTCCTTTAGAATTGCCTAAAAAACCAAAAAAAAAAAAAATCAGTTTTCCCTATGGATCAAAATCTCTAGCTAATCCATCAATTATTCCATATTATCTTTAAATAATTTATAGAAATAAAATTTTCTGCTCATTTACTGCCATGCCAGCATTTTTTTGAACCGCATCATCTACCGCACTTTTATTTCACAGTATCATGTTGTACTTTTAATCTGGTCCGTTCATTTTTTATCGGACGGACGAAATAAGACCCCCCGTGGGGCGGTCTACCTTCAGACAAACCTGCCCCCCCCGGGGCGGTCTACATATTTATTTTTTATTTTTTTTGGATATGAATCTAAAATAGCAAAATAAAACCGTTAGATTTAATCTTTATGCACATACTTTTTACAACATCTCAAATTTGATTTTACCAATATCAAAAGCTTGCTAAAAGATACATTAATATGGATAAATTCTAAACTTTATTTTTTTTAAATTTATTTACTCTTATAAAAATAAAATTAAAAAATGATAATCTAATATATTTGCTAATCTAATCGGCCCAAATCCAAAGCTGCTGCAGACGACTATGCAAATTGAATTACATTCGATTACTGTTTTCAACATAATTTAACAAGCATTGGATGTAAACATATATAGAGATTGAAATTTAAACAAAACAAGCATCTCTTTCTAGAGCAACGGAACCAGTAAACTATATTATAATTACAGGAAATTAAGTTCATAAATTTGGTTTGCTAGAGCATGTACCTTCCAGTCCTTGAAATCGAACCGAAAGACAAAATGCTTGTATAAGACTTCTCCTGTGGCAACTGCACTTGCTGCTGGAACACATGTTCTATGGTCACTCTTACAAAACTGGTTGCGCAAATTATGAAAATAAACAAACCGTGAATGATCCCATGCAACAATTTCTTAAACTTAATTTTTGAGGCACTAAACGACGTTTTTTGGCGATTCTGATTCGTTGGATTCCTGAGGTTACACCCCGAGATGCCGGTCCCCACCGTCTCCTCCCCCCGATTCCGATTTGGGGTCGTACGCGCTAATCCGACTTTCCTAGCTAAAGTTATGGCCGTTTGAAGTTAAAAAAAAAACGATACTTCCGGCCCTTGGGTGAGAGTCATACACCCTAACCACTATACTACAAAGTCTTTCATGTTACAATGTTGAATCTATATATAATATATACATACAATAAAACAATAGTATTAACAAATCATAACAAATCATTATATATAATCTATATTTTATTATCATCAGACGTTATTTTATTATTTTGTTCACTTATGTTTTCGACTATTCACTTGACATAACAAATCATAAAATCCGTCGTATTAAAAATATAAACAAATATATACAACATAATATTACAAAATACAAAAATATAAACAATAAATAATTAAAAAATGCCGGCTATGTATGGACATACGGACCTATGTATGGAAAAAAAAATGTCAGTAGATTATGGGTGAATTTTTCTATACATAAGTCTGTATGTATGGAAAAAAAATATTATACATAGAAATTATTTGGACCCCACCATACAATTCACCTTATTATGGACATTTTTCCATACAATTCTTCCTGACATTTTTTTCCATACATAGGTCAGTATGTGCATAAAGAAAATAATAAAGATTAAATCTAACGGTTTTATTTTGCTATTTTAGATTCAGATTCAAAAAAAAAAATGTAGACCGCCCTCCCGGGGGCAGGTTGGTCTAAAGGTAGACCGCCCCACGGAGGGACGGTTTGGTTATGGGTGGATTTTTTTTTTAAACGTGGTTATTAATATTACTTTATTTATTTTTTTGGTTATGGAAAAAAATGCCGGATAATTAGCCTGAGATTGAGAAAACTGAGCAAATCATATAATTGTTTTAGAAACTATCAATCCTTGTTTGAAAACTACTGATCCAAATTTATACAAATTAATAATATATGGTTGTTGGGGGTGGGGGTATTTTTGACCGGCGCCCAAATTTGGTTTGATGCTTGATTATGAATTGTTTGATCCGTGTTAATTAATGATAGTAATATCATTTTTAATTCTTAATAAAGAGTATAATGGATTCTTTATAAATTTTAAATGAGTTTTAATAGCAAAGCCGATAAAATTGGGTAACTCTCTGTGATTTTTTAAAATTAAAATATTTTGTTATGAGTTTTAGAGATGAGAATATTTAATTTCGATATTTTTTAGGAGTATATTGAAATTTCTCCAAAATTGATATTATAAACCGTCCCGTACATTTAATCTGGATGCGTAATTTTTATACGATTTGAACGGTTGAGATCAGACATCCAACCCCCATCGCTCCTGGTTAGTGGTTCTTAGCAATACCAATGTGTACTGTTTAATTTAATTTTATTTTTTTTATCAAAAGGCAACAAGTGCCCACTTCATTAGAAACTGGAAGTTAATTTACAGAGACCAAAAATCATAGCGACAATATCCAAACTATAGCAGGAAACACAAAGATAGAGCAAAACACATATGCTCCACGTTTAACAATCCACCAAAAAACGGTTATTGAAAAGTAAGAGATTTGTAAGCCTTCTAAACTATGTGTACTGTTTAATACTTATATAAAATATATATATATATATATAATTTTATTTATTATCATGCTGCTAGCTATGAAACTGGTTACAGAATGCTACCTTTTAAATTAAAAATAATTTCTTTTAAAATATTTAAATATTAATTATTGAGACATATCTTCATTATTATATTAAGTACATTGATGTCCTAATCTGTCAACGGTTACGATTGAAAGATAAAATTTTGAATTTAATATGAGCCCTCTAATCGAATAATCTGTCTTCTTTTAATTAAATGCATTTTTTTTACGTGTAGTAGTCTAAATTTAGTTAAAAACATACTCACCACACATTATGACACACAATATGTTACAATTTTAATTGAATGCACTGCCTTTTTAGGCATTTTTTTTGTTTCCTTATTTCTCCTTCTTCGAATTCTATACAGATCATCATGATATATTAGAAATCAAAATAATCTTTGTTTTCTTATTTTTATTTGTTTGTTTCTGTACAGATCCTCACGACATAATGGAATAATCTATTATATATTTAATTGGAGTTGTTTATATAAAATTCAGCCCACTGTCCGAATTGAGATGGATAGTGTACCTAGACTTTGATTTGATATTTCCCTTACAATACTACAAAATATACATTAATTACATTATATGTATAGATAACATTCTAAGTTGTGACCTTTCCACCGTAAAATATAAACAAATGTACATAGACATTGATTTGGTATTCCCCTTACAATAATAATGGAATAATTCACGGGAGTTATACTATAATTAATATATTTTTGTTGCATGAGCATAATATTAGTCTTAATAAATTTAAGTATGCTACGGAAAGGAATATAAAAAGGTGGATTCTAATATATAGTACTACATCTCTCTGATCATTATAAAACTAAATAGGGAGTTGGATGAAAAATGAAATATTTGAAATGAGTCCAAGTATTTCATTTTTTTTTTCTCTCTTCTTGAAATTATGGTAGAGGCAACCAAGTTGATTTATTCAATATAAAGTGCTCAATTGCTCTTTCATTTTTTTTTCTCTTCCAAAAAGGTGCTCATTTTTTCACTTTTGAGTTTTCTCAAAGAAATAAAATTGGTTCCTTAAAAATAATAGCAAAGTTGGTCATAATCTTTAAAATATATATGAAATTAATCCTTTGACTTCCGCAAAAAAATTACAGTTGGCCATTAATCTTCTTCCACATTAATCAAATTAAAATGACTTATTTGGTTATTTTTAAATAATTTTGAAGATCTGACTTATATTTTTGGCATTCACCATCTCAGTCATTGTCCAAATAATAATTTTCTCTCTCTTTTATTTTCTAGTGCAACAGCAGACATATATAAAATGATTGATGCATATGATTGAGACATGTTATTGACCAAGAATTATGTAATTATGACATCAAATGAACCTTTGATCAATAGATGCCTTTGTTTTATCACAAATATATTTTCTGTTGCAATAAAATGTGATGAATAGATTTCCTACAATATATTGTCATAATTTAGAAATTGGTTTAGTACAAGAAGATGTCCATTTTACTTTTTTAGAAATGAGAATGAAACTTTTAGAAAAATAAAAATAAACCAGAAACATGTTTTTTTGGTTTTAAGACAAATAACATATAAAACAAATAACATAAAAATGATGCCAAACAAAATATTGTGAAGCTACAGTGAATTATTAGAATAAAGAAACCATAGCTATGTTTTTTGTTTATACTACTTAAGTTCCTTTTCTATGGCTTAGCAGTTAGGACATTGAAAATGCAATAACAAAATTATTGTGAAGAGTGAGACTATGCTAATATGCATATTATATATAGATTCGTGTTATGGATCCATAGCTTTATTTTAAAATTTTAAATAGTCGATCCAAATCATTAAATATGATTTTATATGAAAATGTATTTGAAGAGCAAATTATATTTTTTTATTCTTTATTTTTTTTTTCAAATAAATAGAAAATCACTGCTTTCAAATGAAAAATGTATTTGGGAAGTTAGTCGGCATTACAATATAGGGAAAAAAAGTATGTCCAATTCACACAAAAGGTTGTGTTTGTTTTTATTTAATTATGTATAATGTATGTAAGGAGATATTTATAAAAATATAAGGAGATATTTATTTAGTTTAAAATTGTATGTCAAAACTTACATTTTTGGTGCAAATGTAAATCGAGTGGGGTTAAAATGCACCATTGGTTTTGTGCCCTAACCATACTTCATATCTTTATCTTTGTTCTCAAAATTCAAATAGTCGATCCGAACCGCTCAACATGTTCTCCATATTAAAATATGCTTAGAGACCAAATTTTATATTTTTTTGAAATTTTTTTACTATTTATTTAGATAGTTACAAAATCACTGCATCTGGACCATCCAAAAACAGTGATTTTGTAACTATCTAAAAAAATAGTAAAAAAATTCCAAAAAATATTAAATTTGGTCTCTAAGCATATTTTAATATGGAGAACATGTTGAACTGTTCGGATCGACTATTTGAACTTCGAGAACAAAGATAAATACATGGAGTATGGTTGAGACATAAAACCAATAGTGCATTTTAACCCCACTCATGTAAATCAAATCAAACTCAAAATAGAATAAAACTAATTATTAATTTATTACTGAATAAGCACCGTTTAATTATATAAAATTTAGAAACTTTAAAATTTGGATGATGGATGTAATAGAATTATAGAAAGATAGATCTTGGGATGTGGCATGACATAGAGTCAGACAGAGGTAGACCCCACAAAAGGTCACATCATGAGGCCACAGTAGATCAAAAGAATCCAAAAACCTTTAATTTGGTCTCTTGACCGTACAGTGCTACTTGCCTTCCTGTCTCTTCCATACTTCTTCCATCTAATTAATTATTTATTTATTTGTACCAAACACTGTTAATAATATTATAATTAATTATATCGTATGTGAATCTCTATAATTAATGTTTTTCAGGTCCTTGGGACTTGAGGTACTTATTATAGAGCCAAGGGAAACAAAAAGAAAAAAAAAACAGAAGCGCCCATTTTTGTCTCATATTTTAGCTGACAGTTTTTTTATTATTGCAATATTTTTAGAGAAAACATCAAGTTATGTTATCTAATTAGAAATATTTTCATTTACTACTGAAGCGCCAACAATACTATCATTAATGTCATCAACAAAAATATTTTAAATTTTGATGACACAAAATTTCATGTATGAAAAAAAATCAGACACCTGATATGTAACAAAGGAGCACTCAATCTTTATCTGGAAAAAAGAGCATCAAACCATGTTGTATAGGGAAGTATAACAAATAAAGTATTTTTATTGTACAGTCTATTTGAATCAGAATCTGCTCCTTTTCTAAAGAAAAGGAGTACTCTTTTATTCTCAAATCCAGATCGTTTAAAATCTATCGTACGGTCTCAATTAAATCTGAATCATTTTAATAGATTAAATTGATTTGAAAATGAAAAGTAATTGAGACCGTACGATAGATTTTGAACGATCCGGATTTAAGAATAGAAGAGTGTTCATTTTCTTTAGAAAATGAGCAGATTCTGATCCAATCTATTTGAATGAGATTATATCAACCACAAGTACAACAAATTAAAGTTCATAGTGTATCAGAGTATCAGAAAAATCTGAAAAAAAAGAGCATCACATCATGTTGTTTGGCGTAGCAATGGTAGTGTATCAGAGTACGGTACGCCGTATGTACCGACATAATAACTACCTTGGTAAAAGTTGAGTAAAGGTGAATATGTAATTTTCAATGAAGGAGAGTACATGTAATATATATAGTAAGAATAGGAAATTTTTTATCTACAAAAATTATTAAATTGAGAGGAAATAGAAAAGTACATCGTTTCTAACAAATGTAGAAAAAAATCTGACTAATTGAGTCTGGTTAAAAAATTCAGATCAGACTCAATGGTTTATATCCACTATTATTTTCAATTTTTTAAACAACAAAAAAGAAGAATATTGGTCCACATTTAATCTTTTTTTTGTTTAAATTCGATCATTTCCACTATTTTGTGGAATTAAAAAAAAAAACAGCTTGAATCGGACCCAATGAGACATATCTAATTCTCACCTAATTTTTTGTGACAGCCATACTTCATATTTTCCCATTAGTGTCTAATTAAAAAAATAACAATGAATTTGAACCATTGAGTCAGAATCAAAGTTTGAGTTAGATCTTTTGTTAAAAAAGAGATACTCTTTATATTTTTATATTTACGTATGTCTCAATTTAATAATTTCTATATAGATAAACAATTTCCATAAGAATACAAGGACAAAACTGTTATTTTTCTGAGTTTGTTGTGTAAAGATTAAGTGATGAAAAATTATATAAAGGCCACAAGAAATAATTAATAAGTTAATACAAAAATAATTTGTTAAGCTCTTGATCACATATAAATAAAAAAGTTACAATTAAAAAGGATGAAGATTACTTATCAAACAAGATGGTGATAAAAAAACATGTTTAGATTTTATGTTAAATTTAAATATTTTTTAAGAATATTTCAGAATTTTCATATAAAATATTTTTATGAATATTAAAATTTTAAAAATAAAACATTCATCTTTATAAAAGAAAAAAACACATTTTTTTATTTTTGGAAAGTGAGGCGGTGTCGTTGTTTTCTAAATTGTGTTTTGCCTTCTCCGAGTTACTTTTGATTGCTCGCTCCAAGGCACCGTACACACGGATCCTTTTATCACGTGGACACTATATAATTTATAATTTTGCTAGTTATTTTTTTTTACAATAGACACTCATCATTTATTTTTATTGAATTAATTTTGTAACTCACACAATTCCATTTGGTTGTGCTCCTGAAGGCGGTACGCAGAGAGAGAAAAAGAGAGAATCACTGTACGAAAGTAGAATTACGCCAGACTACATCTAACCGGAGTCATTCATTGGCTCCAGAAGGGAGAAATCAAAGAGGGAGCAAAGAAGAGTGACATGATGTTTTGGCGAAATTCTCCACTCTCAAATCGGAAGGGAGACGAGGTGAACTGACGAGTTTCACTATACTTCTCTTCCCTTTAATAAAGATTTCACTCTACTTCGTGAAACACAATTTGACAAATAAAATATAGAAACACACGGTTTGGGATTTTATTTCTATTTAATTTTTTGAATTTCTTGGAAAAAAATAGACGAAATTGCTATTACATGTTAGGGTTATAAATCAATAAAAATAGTATAATTTCTATCAACACGGACAATACGATTAAATACGTAAAAAATTATTATTCATTTTTAATATGTTTACAACTTAATGTTTTCATGGTAACTTTTTGAATCAATACAATCGCCTGTGGACTTTCGATAAAAATAATGACGGCGACGACGATAACGATAACAATAACAATAACAATAACAATAACAATAATAATAATATTAAGTATAATGTTGGGATATTTTCTAGTTTGCTAAATACTAATCTAGTCCACACAAATAATAATTGTTCATGCCTTAATATGTATTCGATCCGATATGGCGCCAAATTCAATCGGCGAGAATTTTTTATTTATAAAATTAATAAAATAAGAGGTACGAAAATAAAATAAAAGTAGTTAGTTTGCAACTTTTTCTAGATTTCGATCCAAAATTTTAGAATCAACGGTTGTGATCCAAAGTGTTTGGAGAGTGATCATTGGTCCCGATTCAAAATATATATTATTCATTCTCCACAACTTAACATATATCATTCATAGAAAAAAATTGAAACTCTAGATCGAGACCAATGATCTCGATCCAAGTTTTCGATCAAAACTGTTGATCTAGATATTCTTTTTTATTAATACTGCAAAGTAAACACTCTTTTTATTTTTGTAATTCTTATTTTATTAATTTCTATGGATAAAAATAATATCTCAATCTGCATTCGTGATCTTTTTTTTTTTTTTGAGGTGACATTCTACAATATTAATTCAATGGGGTGAACTGTGAAGAGAAAAAAGAAGAAGATCAGTTGCGGTTGAGACGTTGAGTGGGTCAACTAGTCTCAGGTCAGATTTGATTGATTTGATCTCAAAATTACCTTCATGAATGTATGACCAAATTACCCCCCGCTAGTATCGGCATAGGTGTCATAGAATAGCTGTACTTCCTGTCCTGCCCCCAGTCAGTGAAGTTACCAATAAATTACTTGCACTTTCATTTATACTTTTTAAACAAAAAAGAAAATTAAAAAGATTTAAAGTCTCTTTCACAGTATCTTAAGATTCTGTTCTGCTGCTCTAGTGTTCTCACGGCAACTGAATTTTTTTTCCCGCATGAATAGTAATTTTTAGTTCAATTTTCGTGGGAATGATCTGTTCAATTTTCGTATCCATGCTCATTCCCAATAGCCCGCCGAACAGGTCCTAATTGTATCTCAGAGTTCTTATTTATGTTTTCCAAGTCCACACAGACACAACTAATTTATTTACGTTTTAAAATGTATGTGGAAACTAACTATTATATTTTTTTGAAAAAAAATTAATTACTTCTTTAGATGGATATAAAATTACTATTTCTTATACTTCTTTCAAAAAATATAAAATTTAGTCTCCATATATGTTTTAATATGGAGATCATGTGAATAGTTCAAACAGGTTGTTCCAACTTTGAAAATAGATATAAAGATGCGAGACACAAAGAAACCATGCTCAGTAAAAAATGAGTAGAGTTATAAATATTTCAAATGTTTTGTCTTTTATGCCTCAATTGGTCTTGCGTTTTTATTTATATTTTCAAAATTCAAAAAATCAACCTAAACTGCTCCACATTATCTCCATATTAAATGTGCTTGGAAACCAAACTTTTTTTTTTTTTAATTTTTTTTACTATTTTTTTTCATAGGTATGAAATCATTATTTTTTGTATAAAATTATAGATCATTCAAAAACAATAATCTTGTATACATCTGAATAGATAGTAACAAATTTGATGTAATTTGACACAATTATAAGTTTGCTCTTTATTATTTAAAGAGGGAATCCAACTACACCATTTTATGATGACACATCTTGACGCCAAATTTTTATAAGTTATTTTAGCGATTTCAAAGTTTAAATAGTCAATTCAAACCGTTCAACATGATCTCCATATTAAAAATGTGTTTGGAGAGCATTTATAACATTTTTTGGAATTTTTTATTTTTTATTTAGAATTTTAAAATATATATATATATATATATATATATATTTATTTTTTGAAACCTTCGCAGAGGCTGCGAAGTCGTGAGGTGGAATCGAACTCTCGACCTTTGGGTACAACAATCCTAGGACTTTTTCATAACCAACTGTGCTACCTCCCCTTTAAAAAAATATATATTTTTTCAATGGTCCAAAATTGTCTGAAAATAATAATTATGTACACATCTTAATAAATGCTAAAAAAATTCCAAAAAATGTAAAATTTGGTCTCCAAAAATATTTTAATATGTAGATCATGTTGAACTATTCAAATCGACTGTTTGGACTTTGAAATCGCTAAAATGACTTATAAACAGATGGTGTCAAGATGTGTCACTATAAAACAGTGTAATTGAATCCTCCTCTTATTTAAATAAGGTGTATATACAATTTGGCGCAATTTAAATTTATTGGTGACCCATAAATTAAAAAAATAATTATAAGTTTAATCGTTTAAAGTTTCTAACGTTATGATAGAAATACTAGTTAACTTTCAAGTTAATTCAAATTTGATACACATCATGTTTAAATAATGATGAACACATTTGCAATATTACTTTTTGAACTCATACAGTACTTTTAAAACCATCAATTAAATATACACTAAAACTACTCTTAAAATAAATACAGTTAACAAATAACAAAATAAGATAACATCATAACAAAGAGACAAATGAGCAGTAAACAGCCGACTTATAATAAATGTTACATCATAAATTGTGCTCCAGAATTTTTTTTTTTAAATCAAATTAAACCCCACAGAAAAAAACAGCAGCCTGAATTATTTCATTTGTACTACTCGCGGAGAGGTGTATGTAAGTGTAATTATTTTGTTTATCATGGAACTCACAACAAATTATTATTTTACTGTTTAATTTCAGTTCCAGCCAAATCT
This sequence comes from Carex cristatella, assembly GCA_024447775.1. Classification (NCBI taxonomy): domain Eukaryota; kingdom Viridiplantae; phylum Streptophyta; class Magnoliopsida; order Poales; family Cyperaceae; genus Carex; species Carex cristatella. Next base: position 9,641,433 of record JAJHPF010000001.1, on the reverse strand, counting down.
CACTGCCCAACCTAAGTCCCTATACCCTAGCAATCATAATTCATGTATTAAAAAAATGCCAATTTTACCCCTATTTCACCTCAATATTCCCTCTCCAACCCTTCCATTCCTGCTCTTTATTTTTCATATGCATGCGCCTATTTATGGCATTTGCATCCGCATGCACTATTGGGGAAAAAGAGCAGTTGGTTTTAATTTTACTCATATATTTAGAAATTATATATGCTCATTTATTTTACTAATATAAAGTTGTATTAATGACACTAGAGACCTTTTAAAGGGAATTATGAGATTGTAACTAAATGCTTTGTTATTGAATGAATTAGAAACTTGAGCTGGGAGCTGAAAATTTTAATTCAGTGTAATATAATTTTATTTTATAAGAGAGCTAAAAAAACACTATTATAAGTAAAAATTACAAATTAATAAATAAAATTACAAAATTTTATTTTATAGGAGGTCTTAGTCTCATTTTTCTTCTACTATCACCTTAAAATCACTGCTGGTCTCTAACCAGTGTTACTATCACAATTTTGTGTTAAGCAGATTCAGAAAATTTAATAAGTATTGTAACCAAAAAATTATTGAATAATTGATACGCTCTGATAGCCAGATAGGCCACGTAACATGACTGAACAACACCTTCGCATTCATGTGTCGTCCTACCAACTTATGTCGCCAATAAAAACAAACATAAAGAATACAAAGTCAGCAACATGAAAGTTATTTCACGATGCGCTTCTCTGTAATTGACTTAATGACAATAAACAACAATTTCAATAGAATTGGATTGATCTACACAATTATATCAATTTATGTATGTATATTTAATCGGAGAATCTAGATATTCAATAACATATTAAATATCTTTGAAACTTTTGCAGCTTTTGTAGAAGCTGCGAAGTTGTGAGAAAAAATTGAATTCTCAAGTACAATAGTCCTAGATTTTTTTCCTAACTAACTGTGCTACCTCTCATTCTCAAAAATATTTTTAGTTATTTTTATTTTCAGTATTTGACATAAAAAAAATGTAGTTCATAATTTACGCGGTCTTGTAAATTATGATCGCCTCCAATTTGCAAAAAAATAAAAAAAATCTGAAAAAAAAAATCTACAATAAAGATCTTGTAGCAAATACATTTAGCACACAACGCCCATGAATAATTCATGATCGCCCCCTATCTTTTTTTTCTCCAGTAACAAATTTGAGAAAAAAAAAATACCAAAAGAAAAGACCAAAATTGGTATAAACTCCTCATACAGCAGTCTTCTAACCACAGCAACCAATGTCGTATAACTTAATTTCAATTTCTGAAGGCCGTAATATATATATTTTTAATTTCTCCCTTGTTAATTATTAACACCTTCACTGGAGGGTACGGTTCAAGATGAACTGGAGATGAATAAAGTCACAGTGAAAGTAAGCTAGAGTGAGACAGCAGCGTTGTTGTAGGCCAACACCCTCCCAATAAGACAGAGAAATAGAAATAGAAACACAACATCTCTCTCTTGTTATAAATCTCTTCATTAAACCCATCCAAACAAAACCCAACTTCACACACACACTCTCTCTCCCACTCAAAAATGGAGGAGGCGAGAGATGTTTTCCCATGGCGAACGTCCAACACCACTGAGATAAAGGATCCAATGGAGTTCCTTTCCCGTTCATGGAGCGCCTCAGCTTTAGAGGTCTCCAAGGCACTTTCCACCTCTAAAGGTAACAACCCAAATCTTCCCCACCTCGACTTACCACCACAAGCAGAGGATCCCGCCGGTGAAGTCGAGGACTCTCCGGCCATCGCCGGAAACACCTTCTCCTTCGCCTCTTCCACCACCTCTCAACTCGTCATGGAACGGATCATGTCCCAATCGGTGAGTAAAGTAAATCGAGGTTTACGTTAGCTGTTTGTTTCTGTTTTGGATTTATGCGAAATTACAAACAAACAAATTGTGGGTTTTGTCTTAAAGGCGCTATCTTTCATGGGAATTGCTTTGTCTCTATTAGCCTGGAATCATAAAATTGTTTACATTAATCTTTGCTTAATTTTACTTTGCCAACGGTAACAGTAACTGCCTCAATTACTAGTTCTCTAATAACTTCTTTACAATAGTGCTGCAATTGTGGAGATGTAATTTTGATAATCTAAGGGACTGATTGGTGAATTTTCTACTTCTTAATTTTTTTGTTTACTTTGATTTTTATTGAAATCATCTTGCTAACGGTAACAGTAATTGGTAGTTGCTTGTTCTTTTTTTCCCAATTTTTGGGTATAGGTATTAACAGAGCAGTTTTGGCTTTATGCAGCTCTGTTTTTATTCTACATTCTGTGCGCTGTATTAAGCCAAAACCGCTCTGTAAAAATTCTTAACCTTTTTTTTTTTTTTTTATCGAGGATAAAGCCCTTAGGCGCTAGCATTAAAAACAACATAGTTTTACAACGAAAATCATACAATTAAAGCTAGAGGCTAGAACAGTAGTGTCAGGTTAGGTAGTTTAAGTTATAGACAATTCTTAACCTTTCTACATTTGTATTGTAAATGTGGCTTGTAATTTTGGTAATTTGAAGGAAAACGGTAATTTGTCAGAGTGATGTATCTACATATTGATTTCAAATGACAAATCTGAACTATTGAAACTCATCCATTTTACGAGTGATGTATCAACATATAAAAATTTAATTTTTGAATTAATTTTGTATAGAGTTGAGTGGACAAGAGTTGTTAAAAAAATGAATGCATTAAAATTAATTTATAAACCTTCTAATCTTGACCACAAGACTTTATTGTAAATTAATTTGAAAATTAAAATTTTTTGTATGTAGACGCATCACTCATAATGAGTAGACGGGTTTCAATTGTTTGGATTTGTAATTTAAAATCAATCCGATATATTTCAGAGTGAGTTCACAAAAAGAGTTGATGAACTTAGAAACACCCTAGTTCTACTCTAATTTGCCATTCTAATGTAAATTATTGGGTTTTTATATTAACATAGCAGTTATGGCTCTATGCAGCGTGCATATGCCATAAGCCGCCCAGTTCTAATTCTATAGTACGTGCGCTGGATTAGGCCAAAGCTACGATGTTAATTCTTTACCCTGTTTTACATTAGTATTGGAAATGTGGACATGTAATTTTGGTAATTTAAGAGACTAATTATTGAAGTTTCTTCTTTTGTTATTTATTGTAATAAAAAGGAGGTATCGCCGCTGACATCTGGACGGCTGTCGCACAGCAGTGGGCCATTGAACGGTGGATCTCTCACTGACAGTCCTCCCGTCTCTCCTTCTGAAATTGACGATCTCAAGGTGATTCTCTCTCTCTCTTTCTCTTCACTTTTCTCCTTTTTACATTCTCTTTTACTTCTTTTACTTTTTACCACTGTTCTGTTTCCTTTCTCTCCTTTCCATGAGAGACACCCTCTGACAAGCTTCGCTCTTTCTTTCGCATCCTCACATTTGAACCCATTTCCTATTTTTTCCAACTTTTTTTAGAATTTGTGGCATTGTATATGATTGAACCTCTTTTCAGTTTTCACACAAGTCACGAGCAATCAATCGTTTTTGGATCCCTTGAGAAAAATTATCAAATGGGTTTTTCACGTTTTGACCTTTCGTTTATTTTGTGAAAACAGAGGTCAAAATGTTACATGTACGAGAGAGGAATTGACCTGTTCTTCAAGTCCCTACGAAAGAGATATGGCATTTAAGTGCTAGACCTGGTCTTTTTAATGATCATGTAAAATTTACCATGGTTTCTCACCTGGTTAGTCATGGTCAAAGGGGTATTTTCGTCATTGAGTTAAGTAGCATTGTAACCGTAGGTTATGACTCGCCATACTTTTTTTTATTGTATATTTGAGTTAAAATAAAACTGTGCTGGGATTTATTTTGTCTTTTGGTTCTCTGAGCATGGCTTTGTGCAATTTGTTGGGTTACCGTACCGGTAGCACTGTACCGCTCTGTCAAATGCTCTGGTCTTTGCCGTGGCATGGAAGAAGCTTTGATTCCATCTTCTGAACTTGTCCCTTCTTTGGTCTCTTCTTCATGTGTTTTTTTCTCTCTCTAAGATGTATATTTCTCTCTCTCCTCTTTAAAAAAGTAACTTAACCTCAGTTTCTGTCTCCCTTTTGTCCTTTAGTTACTGTGTAACAGTTACTTTTTCAGCCTTCTCTTTTCCTGTTTTTCACTTTATTTTGTGTAACATATTTATAAAGCCTTATGATTATTTTTTAATTAACTATGCATTCATGGAACTTTTCTAACTATAACTTATTATTTACAGGCTCAATCTCATCTCTTGAAAATTAAATAAAATTTATAAAATATATTATAGGCCATAAACTCCATGGATCTTTTAATCATTTCATATTGTTTTACATTAAATTTCTCAACTACTTCTATTCCTAATTATTAATTATGGAGGCAACTTGATAATATGTCACCAAAATTTAATAAAAACGACAACAACACTATTCATGCCGTTTGTACTAGTTATATAGCCGTTGAGGTCATGCAAAATGCATGGTACTAATTACAAAACATGTGGGGACCACATTTCAGTACTGCCGAGCGGGGGCCACACCAAAGCCACAAAACTACCGTGCTGCAAACAAAACTGTGGGGAGGTGGCTGAAAGATCGGAGGGAAAAGAAAAAGGAGGAGACCCGGGCCCACAATGCACAGCTACATGCAGCTGTTTCTGTGGCAGCTGTTGCTGCGGCCGTTGCTGCAGTTGCGGCTGCTACGGCGGCTTCAGGATCGGGAAAAGATGACAAGGCTGCGAGAACTGACATGGCCGTTGCATCGGCCGCTACACTGGTGGCTGCACAGTGTGTGGAAGCAGCCGAGGCTATGGGAGCTGAGCGGGACCACTTGGCAGCTGTTGTGGGTTCTGCTGTTAATGTGCGTACCCCTGGAGATATTACTACTATTACTGCTGCTGCTGCAACTGGTATATATGCATCTTGTATTTCTTCCCTCAAATGCAAGGGCAAAATGGTCATTTCTGAGTAAAAAAATGTATTTTTTTCAGCGCTAAGAGGAGCAGCAACGCTTAAGGCGAGGGCGTTGAAGGAGGTATGGAACATAGCGGCGGTGATCCCCGTAGAGAAAGGGGTGGTGGGTCCAGGTGGAACCCACCACAACAAGCAACAACAGCAGCAGCGTCGCTTGAGCAAAGCATTGAAAGAAGTCGAAAGCAATGGGAGTAGTTATAGTGACGAGTTGCCTGTCGAGGAAGAGAATTTCCTTGGTCTCTGTAGTCAGGAGCTATTAGCCCGGGGAACTGAACTCCTTAAACGAACCCGCAAAGGTAGAAAATCATTTTTCATTATCTCTATATGAAAATGTACCTGTAGATCAAATTTTTCATTTTTTTATAGTTTTTTTACTATTTTTTAAGATAGGTAGAAAATCATTTTTTACCCAATATGTTTTGTGGTATTTTAGGAGCTCTGCATTGGAAAGTTGTATCTGTCTACATCAACCGATTGGGGCTGGTATGATCAAGTTCCACTTATATGTTTGTCTGTTTTTTTTTTTTTTGGTTTTTAAATTTTGGGTTCAATTTTTGATAGACCAAATTTTGAACAGGTGATGCTAAAGATGAAAAGCAAGCATGTGGCAGGAACTATCACTAAAAAGAAGAAGAGTAAGTGAATCATACCATTCTCACCTAAATTTTGAATAATTTGCCTTAATTGGTTCACCAAAGATTTTTTCATTTGGTCAAATTTTTTAAATCTTTCTAACAACTTATGCATGGAAAATATCCAACCAAATTGTATCATTTCCCTAACTACTTGGGTAATTGCCTAACTTCCAAATTGTCAGATCAACTATAACCAACAGTGAACCAAAGTAAACACCAACCTGATAATAGACAGCTACTCTACAACTTTGAAATGTTGCAATCAAATTTGTACTAGATTTCAAAACAACAATGTCACGATTGAGTCATGACGGAATTTTGTGACTACAGGTGTTATAGTTGATGTGTGTAAAGACGTGTCAGCATGGCCAGGCCGGCATTTACTTGAAGGAGGTGAGCAAAGGCGCTACTTTGGGTTGAGAACAGCTGAACGCCGAGTGATTGAATTCGAGTGCAGAAGCTCTCGTGAGTATGAAATGTGGACCCAAGGCGTCAGTCGTCTCCTATCCATAGTGAATGAACGGAAGCGCATCGGTTGAACATTGAAAAGAAAAAACAAAGAAAAAATTATGACATAGGAAGAGGAAGGGGTGTTTGTTTGTTACTAGGGTTTAGATTATTTTGTCTAGGGATGTCATGATAATTTTGAGAGTTTAATTAGGTGTATGTAACATATGTGCAGATTTACCTTGTCATGATCTGATCTGTGGGTCCTACTTAAGAATATATAAATTAAAGAGCTTTGGCAAAGGATGTATGTGGGTTCCATTCCATCTATAAGCTATATATATTCTCATTGTAAGAAGAGAAAGGGTAAAGGGGGAGATTGAAGAGAGGACTTGTGTGTACTACGTTGCTTTTTTTTTTTTTTTCCTTTTCTTTTTGCACTTTTGGTGCTTTTGCTTTTTTTATATCTGTTTTTGTAATTTTGAAGATCAGGTAGAATGTATAAAATTTGTTTGTTTGTTAAGTTCTAAAGATATATTGTTGGGAAGAATCTTTGACTGGAAGTTTGCATGTCATTGGGATGTGCAAAAATGCTCTTATGTGGGTCTTACATAGTCTGAAAATGTGTCTCTAAATCACACTCATGATTACTTCTTGTGCTACTGAGGAAAGGAGAAAACTTGGTCCCACTAAAGCAGAAAAAAAAAAAAGATTGAACCGGATTTAATTTTAACAACTCACTTTTGCAGATTGGATAGATCTGAATGTAATAGTTGTATACCAAGATGGAGGTAAGATTTCTAAGATAGAGATAGTTTTATATATATGTACACACACACACACACACACATGGTAAGATTGCCTGAAATCTTTTTCAGATTTTGTGTTTTCTAACATCACTCTTTAACTGGGCTTTAATGCTTTGGAATTCATAATTGGGCTACATTGATTTTAAGGCACATGTTAACATTTTATACAAATCGAAATGTCTAATACAATGAATCATGAGTCTTGCTAATGTCATAACGTTATAATTTCAGTCTAGATTATAACGAGTCAGTTTTCACGATTTCAAAGTCCAAACAGTCGATCTGAACCGCTCAACATGATCTCCATATTAAAATGTGCATGGAGACCAAACTTTACATTTTTTTGGAATTTTTTTACTATTTTTTTAGATAGGTACAAAATCATTGTTTTCAGATAATTCTGAACCATCCAAAATAGTGATTTTGAATATATCTAAAAAGTAATAAAAAAATTCCAAAAATTATAAAATTTGGTCTAGAAGCACAATTTCTTTTGTTGCTGAAATTATATGAACTTTTACAAGGATCATCAACTTACATGGGGCCTGTATACCTTTTACACTTGTCATTTTTTTTTCCTTTTCCTATTGTCTATCCTCTATAGTCTATACACACATATAAAACAAATTTTCCTTAATTAGTTATCATGAATTCCTGAGCATAATACTTTGGATTGTCCTGAAATAGAAATTATCCTAGAGTAGGTTACATTATAATATTATAATTTTTCTTTTTCTTCAAAATAAAGTAGAGTTTACATGCATGTTGTGTGGGGGCTTCATCATGCTTTTACGCTTCATCAAAAGAAGCAATGATAAATTTCAAAATTTGGGCATGTTATTGAACCACTATGGATGAAATAAAATAAGAAAAGTTAGATTAGAAAACTAAAAAAAGGTTAATAATTTCATCTTTAGTAAGTTTTTTAGAATAATTTCTTAAAAAAGACAGATGATATAATTGAAAACTTTTTATAGTGGCAATATACTTTAAAAAGGAGTCACGAAGCATTGGATGTATATATAAAATGTTAACATTTTGACTACTGTTATTAACTATTAAATTAAGAAAATCCAAAAGCATAATCCAATGTATCATGTACTGTTATTGATTAAAATATGAAGTATATACTAGTTTCACTGTTAACATAATCCGATATGATTAGTGAATTTAACTAAAAATTCTATTTGATTGGCATCAAACAACGAATGAATATCGTTTAAACCAAAGGTTTAAATAGCGTTTATCGTGTCATAGAGGAATGGCGGAAAAAAACAACGCTATGCCCAAATAACGCCACTATAGCGCACTATAGTGCCGATAGCGTCATAATTTTTATGGTCCGAAAACGCTATAGCGGCGCTATAGCACGCTATTTAGAACTTTGGTTTAAACTAATCTACTCATATAAGTGATGTGTTTATATGCTAAATTTTATGCTAAATTTTATTGTAAGTAAGGTTTCATATACTTCAAAGTTGTAAATATGTAGGAAATGATAATAAGAAACACTAGACTTAAAAAAAAAAGGATAATAAGAAACAGTAATTGATGCTACTCTGGAAGAAAAAGAAAAGTTTATAGTAATTTGTAAAGATTGGGGTTACTAAAAAAATGTTCAGGTATTGTTATTTTCACATGCACCTCTGAGCTAGTAGTACAAATGAATTAATTCAGGCTCCCTACTAATTTGTCCTTCATTAATTTTGTTTTTCTCGTTGTTATTATGTTCTTATTTTGTTATTTTTTAACCGCTTTTATTAATATTTAATTTTTTATGATATATTATGATATATTTAATTGTTGGAGTAAATTATGTATGAAATTAGTACCAAGTTAATAATTACCTGTATTATATCAAATAATTAAGATTTTTTTAACAATTAGGTTGTAATGTTTTTATTTTATGAATGATCAATCAAACTTAAATTGCGTCAAATTTTATACATATGTTTTAAGTACTATGATTATATATATAGTATGACTAATATGCTTTCGGTTGTATTTCGGCCGAAATACAACCAATGCATTTTTCAATTTTCGAAGTCCCAAAAAGTCGATCCAAATCATTAGATGTGTTCTCCATATTGAAATGTACTTGGAGACCAAAGTTTACATTTTTTGGAATTTTTTTTACTATTTATTAAGCCACTTTGAAAATCACTGATTCAACGGTGGCTCAACCAAACAGTGAAACCGTTATATCAACGATTTTTAAAATAAATAGTAAAAAACTTCCAAAAAAAAAATGTAAAATTTGGTCTCCAAGCATATTTCAATATAAAGAACACATCTAACGGTTTGGATCGACTTTTTGGACTTCGGAAATTGAAAAATGAATCGGTTGTATTTCGGCCGAAATACAACTGAAAGCATATTAGCCATACTATATATATAACTTAATAATTCGTGCGTGTCTATTTTAAATTTTTGGAAGAATAATTTTATTGCACTTTTCTAAAAGTTATATTTGAAGAGTAGGGTTAAAATTTCGTATTGGTTAATTTTGTGTTCCAATCATATTTAATATTTTATCTTTGTTCTCAAAATTTAAATAGTCATTAAATACATTTGCCATTGTTGAAACTAGAAATTTTGTAGTGGAAAAAAAATATAGAATAAAAATCTGTGGTGATCTTCATATTAAAATGTACTTAGAGACCAAATTATATTTTTTTGAATTTTTATTTTTTAAATAGATACAAAATTATTGCTTGTGACAATTCAAGAATAATAATTTTGTACTTATCAATGGAATATATTGGGTTGTTTACATAAAATGATTTGTACAAATAAATGAGATCCAAATCTGTTATTTTTCTTAAGAAAAAGAAGCACTCTTTTTTTTTTTCATCTGAATGGTTCAAAATTCATCACACGGTTTCAATTACTTCTTTAGTTTACATTAATTTAATATATTGAAATGATTTAGAAGTAATTGAAGTCATGTGATGAATTTGAAGAAGAAAAAGTAAGTAAGAAAAAGAGAATGCTTCTGTGAGAAAAGGAACAGATTTGCATTCAAATAAATGATAGTGGAAGGAATTTAATTGGCGTCTCACTTCACTGACTGTGCAGCAATGTACTAAGTACAGCTATTGGGCGGGCCAATGGCAATTCCCTCCAAAGTGCTAACTGTTGCCCTCGTGCTGATACTAGCGAGGGGTAATTTGGTCATAAATCGAAGTTAATTCTGTGATCAAATCAATCAAGTCTGACCTGAGACTAGGTGACCGGTGACCCACTCAACCTCAAGTACTCAACTGATCTCCTTTTTTTTTTTCTCTTCAATTGAATGTAGATTGAGATTGGCGCCATATCGGGTCGGATGCATATCGGGCATGAACAATTATAATTTGGGTACTAGATGAGGAATTAACATTGTGATTTGTGCCTGCGATTAACAATTTATATTTTAATTGTTCATACAAATCGTGATGCGAATTGAATGACCGAAAATCGAATAAAAGTTGTTCTCATGTCCATCACAAACATCCCTGCTCCTAACAGGGGTAGACCAACCTTTGGCTGGCTGGAGGGAGGGGGGAGTCACTCCTTAAATTTTAAAATTCAATGAAAAAATATGGATCCGGTACTACTTTATTCTTATCTAAAAATTGTTTTACCTTTCTTTAAAATTAGAAAGTCCGTCAGACTAGTTCAAAAGCATTGTCAATGAGAATTTTTTTTTAAAACTTTATGGAAATTTACAGGTCAGGACCAACTTTATTGTTTTTTAATATTAAAATAATATTATTTTATTGTTTTAATTATGTAATACTATTTTTGTTATTTTTTATCTAGTATCCAATTAGTTAATTGATTTGAACCCGATTCCTACTTCTCCCATGTAGAAACTCTGCATCTGCCCCTAGCTTCCGACCTTAGGCTGTTCAATTAATATATATAGATAAGTGAACTAATTTTTGTTTTGGTGACAAAAGTAATGCTCACTTTGTGGGGAAAAAGGTGTAGGTTCGATGGTCATCGGAAGTAAAGTTGGGGTTTGATGGGTTTCGGACTGTCCAATATGTTTTAAGATTCGTGTGTATCTCGCTTTAATGCTCATCAGACTTATTTTTTATGGCCATCGAACCTAAACTGCACTCCTATATGAGATGTTACAAATTCGAATTTCATATGAACAATTCATTTTAAATATTAAATAATTGAATAGCTTGATATTCAAATTTTGCTTAAAAAATTAAAGAGCTAGAAATAGGTTTTAATAACTCGGGGACGAACAATTTTCGTATTATCCATACTAAAGTTCAAGAAATAATACTAATTTCATGTATAATATTTTTTTATATGACGGCAAAAAAATTTAATAAATAAAATCCAAAACCGTGCATTTCTATATTTTACTCGTAATGGAATTGTGCGAGTTAACAAAATACATTCAATAAAAAGAAAATGATGGGAGTCTATTGTAAAAAAAAGAGGGTTCAAATACACCCAAATTTCTATGCTCCCATTTGCTTCTAATCTTTTATATCTTTTATTTTTATTTTCGAGTTTGAATAGTCGATCTAAACAGATCAACATGATCTTCACAATAAAAAAATATGCATGGAGACCAAATTTTATATTTTTTGGATTTTTTTTACTATTTTTTAAGATAGATACAAAATCATTGTTTTAAGGAGATTCTGGACCATCCGATAAAGTTATTTTGTACTTATCTTAAAAAATAGTAAAAAATTTCAAAAAATATAAAATTTGGTCTCCAAGCATATTTTATTATGAAGATCATGTTGATCGGTTCGGATCGATTGTTTGGACTTTAAAAATGAAGATAAATGATTAGGAACTAGGGGTGTAAACAGAGCCGAGCCGATTATCCGGGCGGATATCCGCTTCGAATCCATTATTATCTGGATCCGAACTAAACAGATTCGGATAATTCCGGATTTGGATACGGATAATTCCATCAAAGGTGAAACGGAGCGGATATCTATCCGGATCCGCTATTTGTATTCGCTGAACAGAATATTTACGGCGTTACTCGTGATGGCCATTCTCTCTCCTCTTTATTTACTCAGCTAGAAATTTAGTAAGCTGAGCACTTATATACTGAAGGACCCGCTCTTTTCTCTTCGCTTGTGGGACTTTAATTGCATCCCATCCAGACATAAAAAAAAAAAAAAAAAAACATGGGCCAGAGCCCATCTTGCCGTTGGAGCTTACCGCTTTTCTATATATCAAATTTGATATATAATAAAATGAAAGCCTCTTTTCCTTATCAAATTACTTTGAATGTGAATTAGTTTAATGATATCAAGTTTAATTTACTTTGGATGTGAATTAAACTTCTCCATTTCTTCATTAGTTTTGGATGTGAATTAATTTTGTGAGCGAACATTTCATATGACTAAATTATCCGATAATTATTCGTTTTGTATCCGTATTCGAATCAGTATTCGTGAATTATCCGCTTCGTATCCGTATCCGTTTAACGTGGATTTGGTTTTACATTTTAGTATCCGTTTACTATCCGTATCTGTATTCGTATCCGCTCACTGAAATGTGGATGTGGATACGGTATCAGCATTATCCGCTCCGAACCTGCTCCGTTTACACCCCTATTAGGAACAAATGAGAGTAGAGTATGAAATTTTGGGTGCATTGGAATCCTCCCAGTAAAAAAAATAACTAGCAAAATTATAAATTATATAGTCCACGTGATAAAAGAATCTGTGTGCACGATGCCTCGGAGCTAGCAATCAAAGTAACACGGAGAAGGTAAAATCCATTTTCTTTATTCTTTTTACATCTATTTTGAAAACAACGACATCACAATTCACACCTTCCAAAAGAATGTTTTTTTTTTCTTTTTCAGAAAGATGAATGTTTAATTTTAAAATTTTAATACTCATAAATAATTTCAAATTATTCTTAAAAAGTAGTTAAATTTAACATAAAATCGAAACATATTTATTATCACAATTTTGCTAATTAAGCAATCTCCATCCTTTTAAAATAGATACTCTAATATATGATCTCATTCAAAAACTGTACATAACATATACAACATGATTTGATGCTCCTTTTTTTCACAAGTGTACCGATTTTTTCCATACATAAAATTTTGTGTCATCAATATTTTTTTTTTGTTCATGAAATTAATGATAGTATTGTTAGTGTTTGGAAAATGGATGAAATGATAACATAACTTTATTTTTTTCTCCAAAAATATTGCAATAATAAAAAAGAAATTCCCTTGGCTCTATGATAAAGTACCTCAAGTCCCAAGGACCTGAGAAGCAATAGTTAGCTATATTTTATATGATCATATAATTAATAATAATATTAACAGTGTTTGGTACAAATAAAAAAATAATTATAAGTTTTTGGATTGATCTACGGTGGCCTCATTGATGTGACCTTTTGTGGGGTCTCTATGACTCTATGCCATGCCACATCCTAAGATCTATCTTTCCATTCCATTTATCATGCAAATTCCAAAGTTAGCTATATTTTATACAATAAATAGGAACATGGACAAAGTTTCACTATCAAGTACTGAACACGTATCCTCTCCATCAACTCAAAAGGAGTTTTTTTGACTTAATAGATCTCAGTTGTCTAATTTTAAACGGAGTCAATCCGGCCATCTAATTTTAACACATAGTCTTTAATATCAGTGCTGATCCAGTCTGCATGATTCTTAAAGGAGATCAGATGGCTGAGATTTATTAACTCAAAAGATTCTCTTTTGAGTTAATGTAGATGATACGCGTTCATCAAGTACTAAGGCTAGGGGTTTAAACAGATTAGATAATATGCGACCGTATCTGGATATGTATACGAAAATTAGATACGGATATTCAATATATAAATATCTGTATAGACATAGATACGGATATAGTTTTGAATTTTAATTATTTGTATCTGAATAAGACATATATACCATATAATTTAATATATATTATGAAAATATTTATGTATATATCTATGAATATCTAATATCTCCAATATCTGATCCGTATTTAAAAAATTCAAATAAATACGTATATAATTTTATCAATATCCGATCCATATCCGATCCATTTGCACTCCTATCTAAGGCTTGTTCAGTAATAAATTCATAGTTAGCTAGGGAGACATAAACATCGTGGCACATTCGTTCTACAATTTTTGGGAAAACGAACGACAACCCCTACATCGTGGCACATCCGTTCTAATTAGAGGCTATGGTACTATGCATAGTTTGGTTAGCACTACGGATCAATATTTTATTTTCATAATTGCTGTTTATTATTTATGTCTGAATACTTACTTACAAACTAAATTTTATATATATATTTATATTTTTTTATCTATTTTAGATAAATAGAAAATTATTGTTTTTGGATAGTCCAAAATTTTCAGATCAAGTGATCTTCTGCCTATCACTATTTTTACGATGATTTTCTACTCATCTAAAAAAAGTTAAAAAATTCTAAAAATGTAAAATTTAATTTCCAAGTAAATGTTCATATGGTGACTACATTGAACGGCTTGGATTGACCGTTAGATTTTTCAAATCAAAATTTGAATCCATAGCACAGACCAATATATATGCACTATGCATAGTAACATAGCCTCACTCTTATAATTATAAATATTTTGTTCATTCAAAGTTTTTATTAATAAGTTAAATAAAAATTAAACATACCCATTTAGTGTATGAAGTATAAATGCTTTCTTTTGTTATTCCACAGTAGTTTATATTCTTAGTATTTTGAATTCACATTATGTTGCAAGAATCCTCATTTTAACCGGTGGCTAAGTATAATGCTCTCAGTGTGGATGGTCGCGAAAATGGATAAATTTCATATGTTTTCATTTATTTAATAAATAAAGGGATAATCTATAAATTTAAATGAGTTCTGATAAAAAAGTTATAAATTGGGTAAATTTGTGAGTTTTAGAAATTTAAAAAGGTAAATATGATATTATGAATTCTAGAGGAAAAAAATAAAAATAAAATCCTAAAAGTTTCGTTCTCATTTCTGAAAAAGTAATATGGACATCTTCTTATACTACTGAACCAATTTCCAAATTATGACAATAATTTGCAGGAAATCTATTCATAACATTTTACTGCAACATAAAATATTTTTGTAATAAAACAAAATCACCTATTGTTCAAAGATTCATTTGATGTCATAATTACATAATTCTTGGTCAATAACATGTATCAATCATATGCGTCAATCATTTCATATATGTCTGTTGCTTCATAAAAAATGAAATAGATAAAATTTATATTTGGACAAAGACAGAGATGGTGAATGCCAAAAATATAAGCCGGTCTTAAAATTTACGAAGTATCCATTACATTCTTTATTAAAAAAATAAAAATAATATTACGATCATTAATTAACACAGATCAAACAGTTCACATTAAGCATCAAACCAAATTTGGTCGCCCGTCTATTTGTACAAATTTTGATTAGTAGTTTTCAAACAAGGATTGATAGTTTCTAAAATAATTATATGATTTGATTTGCTCAGTTGCCTCAGTCTCAGGCTAATTAGTGACAGGTGCTTTTGGTACAACAATCATTCATCCATGAAGATAGAGAGAGCAGCTAATAAATGGTTAGTTTCAATCGGTACTTGAATTATATTAATTCATTCAATTAATTCCAGCAGCTAATTTATCATTTATGCATGCATTCTACATTTATAGTACTCCAATTTAGTGTCGGTGTTGTAAAAGGAATTTTGATTGCATGGCAACCTAATTTCTTATTCATGACACAATAATTTGTATATGGTCCCAAATACAGTTTAAAATGATAAAAGGTATCCCCACTTTCTTTAATTAAAATATTTGCACAAATATTGCATGGCTTGGCTAGTTTTGGTTCATTAATTAGTAAGTGTCCTTCCTGAATGAGCTGTATATGGCCAGATATTTACATTTTTTTTTAGAGGTTGACTACGGTGCTTCATGAAGTAAAATACGTTTGTATTTTATGCTATATTTTCATTTTTAAAGTTCAAATAGTCGATTCGAACCTTCCAACATGTTCTCCATATTGAAATGTGCTTGGAGACCAAATTTTAAATTTTTTGAAATATTTTTACTATTTATTAAGCCACTTTGAAAATTACTGATCCACTGCGAATAATAAAAAATAGTAAAAATTTCTGGACCATCGGATCAGTGATTTTCAAAGTGGCTTAATAAATAGTAAAAAAAAAATTAAAAAAAATGTAAAATTTAGTCTCCAAGCACATTTCAATATGAAGATCATGTTGAGCGGTTCATATTAGTTGTTTAATTTTCAAAATGAAAATATAGTGTCATGGAATAAAAACTTGTTTTACTCCATGAAATACCCTAGCCTAGTTCTCTCTCTTTCTATATATATAGAGATAAAGGTTGGCTAATATTAAAATGTTTGCACCATGATTCCCGTGCAACCAAGTCATTTTTAAATGTGTATAATGTAATAATTAAGTGTACGTTTTATATATAATGGATTTGAATAATGGATGTAAAATCAGAAAATGCAAGATAGTTGTCAACTGTTATGTTTAAATGAATCGTAGTTAATGCACATAAACACGAAAATTACATTTTGGTTTATGGCACAAGATTTATTCGTGCAAGGGAAATTATAAAATTTAAGGTTAATATCAGAGAGTGAAAAATCAAAGCGCAAGATTAGCTGCAACTAATCATGAATCATTTTACAAAATGATATTGTGCTAGAAAATTAAAGTTGATAATTATAACCTTGTCGCATAGAATAACATTGGCATTTTATTTTTTATTTTAAAACCTTTAAAATTAATTATTCATGCCGTCATGATACGTGTGAAAAAATTGCAAGTGATGCTCCTCCAACATTTTAGTTTTAGTACTAAAAAAAAGACAAAATACAAATGTATTTAGGAGTGAAAATGGAGCGGATAGTAGTAAAATCATATTCATATTTTTATTTTTTTTATATACGGATACGGAGCGGATATCATACATATCGGATGGATACGGATACGAATCTGAATCAGATCGGATATTTATCTAATTATAAAGGTGAATAACATAAAATTTTCATAATATATATTAAAATATATAGTATATCTTTATTATTTGGATACGGATAATTGAAACATAAAACCATATTAATATCACACGTATATATCCGACAGATATTCAAATATAAAATATCCACATTTAAATTTTTGAATACGGATTAGATATTATCCATACCGTTTTCACCCCTAAATGTACTCCATACAGTCTTAATAAGTAGTATTATTTAACAAAACGAACAAAACAAAAGGAGACAAAAAAAAAAAAACAGAGCAGGCCTTCAGAAAACGGCCCAATAAAACCAAAATTGTAAAGAAAATGTTGGCAGTAGATGATGACAGAAAAATAGAAAAAAAATGTTTTATATATAATAAATAGATAAGTGAGATGATAAGGAGACAATGACATCTGATATCATCATGAAATTCAATCACTGAGCTATTTGTGGACCATTTGATTTTTTGATTTTTTTTATTAAAATGTTTTATATTTCATCAGTACGGAAGAATGTTGATAAAAGACAAATAATTTGGGGGTCTACTGCATTTTTGACAATTGACCTTTTTTTTGACCTATTCAAACCATGCAACTTTGAATTTCAAATAATGATATTTTTTTATAGCTTTCTTTTATTTAATTCTTAAACGTAGCATATTCATAATAATTTTTTTCATCAATAAAATATGTTGTGTATCAACTTTTTTAATGTCAATTAAAAAAAAAGTGAAAATAAATTTTGATGTTAATATATTCCACAATAAATGTGGATAACATATCCAACTAAGAGGAGAGAAGAAAAGAGAAAGGGGTCATTGTCAGGGCAGGTGGTGCATGTTTTATGTATGGTTGTTAAAGTAACAGTGAATGGCAGCTCTGGCCTCCATTTCTAAATTTAATTTCATCATCCCCACTTATGGTCTTGTTAGTTTATTAATTGTTGCTACTACTATTATTTTTTAATTATGAACCTCTACTTGCTTCTGAAAAGTGTTTTTTTTTTTTTTCTGTCTTACAGGTAATTAAGAAAAATGAAACAAGTTATGGTAAATTATTTAGTAATTTTAATGTAGTTTAATTTGTATTATAATACACTTAAAATGAAAACATATATATGATAAAAAAATGGTTTGCGTAAAAAAAAATTGTACATATTTCATTGCCACTGACACTGAAGCAGCATACTATATTTTTAAATTGGCTAGTATGAACAAAAAAAAAATTAAATTATTTATCTTTTGCATACTTGGCTTTTAGGCCTAGTTTGGTGCCCCTAGTCAAGGGGATAATTATGAAAATTGTCCCTTTTTGGGTCTAGATCTAAAATTAAAGGGGGTTGAGCTAAAATGGTGACCTCATTTGATTCTTAAAATGGGGACCCAGGTGGATTGCATTTCATTATCAAATAATGTTATTAATCTATATTTGAACCAATTTGGAAATTCTTGTTGAATCCAGATTACTCTGGTTTTAGGAAGACAAATAAAACAAAAATAATATAGAATGGCATCCACAATAAAGGGTGGGTTTCTATCCAAACGGTTTTGGACAAAGTCTCATCCAAAGTCTGACCTAACCTAAACTGTCTGATATGCATCAAAATTCGTATAAATATTTAGATTAAAAAAGTCGTTTAAATTTATTAAGTTTTAAATATGTTTGCACAAATCTCAATACAAATCGAATGTTTAAGCTTAACTTCGGATTAGACTTTGTCCAAAGCCCTATGCACAAAACCCTATCCCCACAATAAAACCCTTAAATTTTGAAAGTAGAACTCACATATGACCCAAAAAGGAGGGTTAGAATGTTTATAATTTTTTTTTATCTTCATAATGCCTTTTTTTATTTTCTAACAATAATAATAGTAATTTCTAAAACTAATTAATTAGATGTCAAATTAAATCGTTAGATATGATCTATGTCATTTTCTTAACACACATAGATAATTATCTCGTTTTGTTTTTTATTTTTATATGAATCAATAAGTTTTAATTCAATGTGTAGAAATTATCCACATCATTATATTTTAACAAGTTCTTCATAACAATCAAAACAAAGTTAAAATATCATCATCTTTTACATGTAAATTGATAGAATGATATAGTTTTTACAATATTATTGTGATATTTAGGTTTTAAATTTTTAAGTTATTAAAGCATTAAAAATGAAGACACAATAAACACAAAAAAATAGATTGCATTTGAGCCATCCAAAATCCTAAAAGTAAATAAAATGTACATCCTTGCATTTGTTACTAACTAGTAATGATGATGAACTCTTTAGTGGCATGTTTACTTGTGATAGATTGAACTATTGATATGGATTGCCTCTCTTTCTCTTTCTAACATATCCCTTTCTTCCTGACAAGAAATGCAATTTAGGTAACAGATAATAGTGGGGGTACCTATCTGCCTTTATGCGTTTAGGAGAAAACATAATGCTCATGCTTATCTTTATACAAAAAAAAATATTCAGTAATCTTCCAAATATTATAAATGTTTTATTCTATTTAATGGGTTTTTTTTCTCCAATAATATCAGTTTAGATAGACTTGGAATCTGAATTTTATGTACTCTGACTTGTTTTCTTTCTTTCTTTCTGTTAATTTTTTTTGGAGAGCTGATGGTTGAAATAGTTTTATTGGAGTGGTGGTGGTTGAAATTTCTGTTTAGATCCGGACCGTCTGATTAGAATACGGGTTAATCTAGTCCGGGATAGAATGCACAGTGCACACGTATAATATTCGTGTAATTCTGATTAGACGGTCCGAATCTAAACAAAAATAGTGTTACCTTAGGTGATATGATTTCATAAATATGGCTCCCTAGTATGAATTAAGATAAGAGAGTATAATGATGATTTAATTAGAGCAAAGCCCGTAACCTAATGACAGGAGAACAAACTTTTTGGAATCCAATCAATTTGCTTTTGTAGTTTGTTTTTAACATGAAAAATTAATTAACAAGTAACAGTATTGAGCAGGGGAATCTTTTATCCAAATGGCAGCCTTTGTTGAGTTTTCACCAAAGAGAACTATCATCATATTTCAAGCATGCTTACTCATACAAAGTTACTAACATGTGCTCATTCCTTTTATTTGTTTTACTCTAGATTCTTTTTTTTTAGTAAAGTTGGAAGTTAAGCCATCCAGCTATTTAACACTGTTATTATTATAACAAATGATTTCTCCATCTGAGTTTTGAACTCATAACCACCCACATAGAGACCATTTGCATTTGCCACTAGACCAAAAACTGATTCTCATCAATATATTCTTTTTTATCAAGTAGATGTAACTATAGTTTTGTTATGGATATACATAAGAAGATTTATGATGTTTATATGCGATAATAGATTAGATGCAATGAGCATGTATTGTTTGTTTAATCAGAAAAAAATGGGACATTCATATGAGCTTAATTTCGTTGTATTAGTGCACTACAAGTGAAGAGCAGAGACATGATTTTTAGTAGAGCGAGACAAAATTTTGGAATTTGGAGTGTACTTACTATAATTTAAAAAACATAGAAATAGAAACATATTTTGAGAAAGAAAATTTAAAATGAGACAAAAAAAAATTATAAATTTTTTAAATCTTAACTTTATTTTTATAAATTTTTATGAGAAAAAAAAAACATATTTTTGAATTTGTTTTTGCCTGATGTGACTCCACCTTGCTACAAGGCTAGTATGAATATATATTAATGAGAATGAATAAGAGCATATATATATTTATCATATCTCTTGAGGAGCATCCTTTTTTATTTTCATATTTTGTGTAAGTACATATGTATCCTGTTAGAACATAAAATGTATTAATTAATTTCAGATTTTGATAATAAAAAAAACCCATAAAAATAACCATCACTGTAATTGTAATTAAATGTGATCATGTACATAGAAGTAGACATGGGACCAAATAAATTAATTAAATGATGTATCTTGCACTCTACATAGATGCTATAATTATCTTCACGTGTGATTGAAAATGAAAATTTGCTTTAGTAATTAGTGATGCCAATCATGGTTTTTAATGTCAAATACAACATCATTTTGAAAAATATTTAGAGGAATCTTTGATGGTACAAAGTTGATCAAAAGCTGTTAAAAGGGTAACTTGTCTTAAGTTAAAGCAACCAATTTGTCTCTGTGTTGATTAGAAGAATATATTGACATGATAGGCGAATTTAATTATTAAAGTGTGGAGGTTTTATTTACCACAATTTTCTTTTCAAAATTTAACTGTAATTATTTTTAGAGCCAAACAGAAGGGTACTAGTTGTTTGATCTCACTGAAACCTGTAAAATTTAGAACTACAATTAATGTTCTTATTTAAGGTTAACAAGGGACTTAGTGAGCTTAATTTTAAAATTTATCGGACTAATTTCAAATGATAAATCTAAACCTTTGAAATCGATCTACTTTACAAGTAATGTGTTTACATGCAAATTTTATAAATCTTTAAATAATTTTTAATATAAAGGCTTTTTACATCATTCATGACTTCATGTCAATTTAATTCGAAAATATATAAATAATTTACGTGAAAACACACCACTTGATATTAACTTTAACTAAATAGATATTCCAGAAAAAAAATTAATTATAATTCTTGTCATTTAAAACATTCTCTTCCTTAACCACTTGCCATAGCAGACAAACCTGACAAAGAACACTCAGCCAAAAATATAAGCTGCTATGCTAAATGCCATGCAAAACAGGAAAAAAAAAAAAGCCTACTAAACCGTTGTGCAGCTGGGCTGACGTCGTGGGCCCACAGTGTCAGAATGTACGGAAAGGTAATACTTAGAGAGCGACTTGAGAATTTCTCTTTCCCCAATTTTGATTTTAATTTATTTGTTTTGTATTGAAGCTATTACAGTGTTACCCCACCTCTGTAAGGTTCCATAACTCTTTTAGTTTTTGGATCTATCAAAATATAACTATGTAACGGAATAAAAAAAAAAATGTACATCTACTCTCCTCTCCATTTCAAGATATACATGGAGAATGTGTTTAGTTTTGAGTACCTGTTGAGATATCAACTGCCGGTCTGATTCAAATTATATCGTTACAAGATGTTTAAATCAACCTAGAGAAGATAAGTCAGACTGACAAAACTGGAGTAGAAAATTCTTTGTTAATAAGATAAATAAATCATTTCATATCGATGTTGAGATAGACATAATTCAACTTTCATATATTACTAGCACGTAAATATTTACAGTACACTCTGATATTTATTTTGGAAAAAATATATATATGAGAGTCTACTTAAAAATAATTTATAAAGCATAATGTGGGAGAATTCAATACAGCCATATTTTCAATATTATACAATACATTTTTATAAAAGTTAGAAAAATGGTATCGTTGTAATTTAATAATGTCTATTATAGACTTGTAGTACTCTATTATTTTGAATATTAATTATGTGGATCATTCTTGATTTAATAACACAGGACGTCTCCATTGGGATATTAATGGAGCGAATAGAGTATATAAAACCGAGAGATGATTATGAATTTATGATTGGGAGAAGAAGAGACGAAATAACAATCTGAGAAACAACGATACCACAATGCTTATGTTTCCAATATACGCACAGTGTGTGCTACTGTGTCACTGACAAGCTTAGCTCATGGACCATCACTGCTTATTAATTTTTATATTAATTGTTAGCTTCTTTTTTCAGTCAATTAATTAGGTTGGCAATGGTATAATATTTTAAAATTTGTAGTTCATTTAGTATGTCCAAACCAACAAAATTAATTAATCTTATTTTTCTTCATAAGCTATGTATGAAAATTAAATTTAAATATGGAAAACATTTTTTTTCATCTCAATCTTACATAAAATGCCTCAAAATTTATAATATTTATAGGAATCCATTATCAGTAGTTTGAATTTTAAATTTTAGAACTTTTGATGCAAAAAGAAAGTGTGATAGCTTGTGACATTAGAATCTTGCTCTATATAGTAGACAGTACAAAATCAACAGGAAGACTATGCTACTAACTTTGGGGTAATATGTTGACATTAAAATTCGTGCTCCCTATTTTTGAAATCCACGCAGAATTCAAAACCAAGATTTTATGATCGATACACAAAATAATTAATTACTGGCGAAATAAATATTCTTTAAAATTTTAATGAATGAATAGAAAAATGTGAGTTGATGAACAACACAGTTAGAAGTTCTATTAACTAGGAATAAGGAACATTAATTCAAAGAAATTTGCATGTAACAATTTTTTTTATAATACTAAACAAATCTATAATAGTATATACCATGATGTAATATAAATTTCCGATAAAATATATACAATTAAATCAAAGACTTATTTCATATTTGCTAGCATGCAACCAAAAAAACCCTGGGGCCATTGACCCGTTATAAACCCGTTTTTACAGGATATTCACAAAGGATCCCCGAGCATTTAACCTTATAACAAGAAGAAACAGCAATGCAGGGGTGTTCATCGGTTCAGTTCGGTTCAAACTAAACCGAACTAGTCAAACCGAAGTTATAATTCGGTTTCAAAAATAGAACCGAACCGAACCGAACCGAATTAACATTGCAACCGAACCGAACCAAAGTTTTATTTCGGTTTGTTCGGTTCAAACCGAAATATATAATTTTTTTTATTTAAAGCAATTGTTTTGTAATAAACCACAAAGTATATTAAGAAATAAATTGGAGTATTAAGAAATAAATTGGAATCTTAAGAAATAAACCGAAATATTTAAAGCAATTGATTAAGAAATAAACCAAGATATTAAAAAATAAACCGGGACGGTCCGGAACCAAATTCATAATATATAAAAGTTCGTTCGGTTCGGTTATTTCCGTTTTGAAAATTTCAAACCGAACCGAACCGAAGTTATAATTCGGTTTTTAAAAGCAAATCTAACCGTTTGAACCGAACTAATTCGGTTTGGTCCAAAACCGATTAAACCGGACCCAATGATGGGTTGCATTTGAGGGACCACTTCACATGTTATGTGTACCTTAATTTGATTGCTTAGTTTAATTTTGTATATGCATTATATATTTACCATTCCTCCAAATATAGATTGTATTTATGTTCGCACATTTTTTTAGAAGAAAACATATATATATATATAAGAAGAATCAACTTTAATCTAGTAATAAAGATAATGTATTCTGTGTGAGGTGATGTAAATTTAAAATTCAGATTAGATATCTCTTGTGAATATTTAATATTTTAATTACTTGACCCCTAATTTTTTAATCAAAACACATCTTGCTATGACCAGAGCTAGAGCTTATAGGTAATATGGTTGAAGTATAATTACAATAATAGAGGAATGACTAGAGATTTACATATATCAATAAAGCTACAGTAAAAGCAAAAATGCACTATAGATAGTACCAATAATAGACCCCCTTTTACCTTGACAAATAATAAAGAGAGAGCGTTGGGATTGAGAAATAATGTGACACTAAGCATGTCCTAAGTGTCTTTTTTTATAAACCATAATTAAAAATTATAATTTTATGAAATCAACATAATTATTTTTTTTTTACATAAATTATAAGAACCGAAATGTCATTTCGGTCCGATGTGGTTTTACAGTTTTTCAAAAAAACATGTGTAGACTTTGATGTAAAACCACATCGGACCGATATACCATTTTGGTTCTGAAAATAAAATTTGGCGGACCGATATAATATTTCGGTTCTTATGATTTTTGTAAATAAAAAAAGTAATTAGGTTGGTTTCAGAAAATTATTTTTTAATTATGATTTATAAAAATAGTTCCATGTCCTAGGTCTCTATCACAAATTCACAACAGTATATGGTAGTGCCATTTCAATTTTTCAATAGCATCTCATAAGATTATTTAAACCAATATAAAAGACAATAAATGCAATGTTGGAAAGTAAATTTGTAGTTGAAAGTACAAAATCAATCAAGAAAACCATTATACTTCAAATTAGGGTGTTCAACCATCGGTTCAATTAAAACCAAATTAAAATAGTTCAACTAAAATTTTATTCAGTTTAAAATTTTTAACCGAACCAGCCAATTTAAACTTGTAAACTGAATAACAACCGAACCAAAAGAATCTAAGTAAATTTCAATTCGTTTGATGGAACAAAAATAAGAGAAATTAAATTCCAAAAGCCAAAACTTAGTACATACACAAATAACTGTAATAATCATATAAATAAATAAAATAAAGATTATTAAACCAGTACAGAGCACAATAAATGCAATGGAAAACTTGGAGATTTTGGTAGCAATTTAAAAATTCATTCATTGGTACTTTCAAACAGAGGTGTTGAATCGGAAAGTATTTAAGAGCAAGATAAGGTTGTTTAAAATTTTATAAAGAAAGATAATTTTATATTCATTTCAAATCATACAGGACCAGACATTTAATAGATGTCACTTAATATTTTTTATGGGTATTTTAGCAGATATCCATTCGTATAGTATATTTATCTTAAAAAAAAACAATTTTAACTTAATTTGCAGATATATTATCTAGTATTTAAATAAGGTGCTATGGGTGATATGTTCTGAACTTAAAATTTATATATACATGTGCTTCTTTCTCTTAATAAAATTCACCTTATAAATACGTACTATTTAGGTTTTATTTTGCGCCTCACAAGTTGTACATTAATTGACATGTTGCATGAATGTAACATGGAACTAATTAATTTGGTTTAGCAACAACATAAAGGAACCTAATAATTGTATTAGCAATGATTGGGAGATGAGCTAGGAATCCTTTGAAAGATTGTATGAAAGCTATTTGACAATCCCATTTTTGAAGTTTTAATTGATTTCTGACCCCATCTTCATGTTCTTATGATTAAACAAGAACACGATCAGTGTATACGGAATTATATCACTATTTGTAGTTGCTTTTTAAAAAAAAAATAATTCCAACAAAAAATAGAAAAAGAAAAAAAAATCTTGACAATTTGAAATTACTCCGAAAAAAAAATCCAGTAAAATTGGGTCCAACTTAAGTTCCACTTAATTTTTTGGTATAAATTGGAGTCCGATTTACAATTATATAAATTGGGATTGGGCCTACGGTCTCTGCCCATAAAAAGAACTTTGAATTCAAACAATATGGGCTTCTCCTTTATTTTGGGCCGAGATATAAAATTTAGTTCTTATCTGATCAGTGGGTTCAATAAATTTATGGAGAGAAGCAATATTTTAATGGAACCGAATCCTCTGCCCACCTATGGGTAGCAAAATTCTGCCAAGTTCAACCAATTTCTGTTTGACACGTGGCTGCTAGCCTTCATCCCATTAATGAAGATTAAAGAAATAACTTTCCATACTAATTAATTAATGATAATCTTTTATTTTTTCTTTGTCTTTTCATCTTCCATTTCAAAACTAATTAAAAAAATAGCTTTACTGTCTCCTTCCCTGTACCTCTCAACCGTGAGAAAAATAAATTACATAGAGGCAATCTCTTTCCATGAAAATTTATTTAGCTAAATCAAGAAGCAAAATATTTTACTTATGAGTCATATATATATATATATATATATAGGGATGGGTTATGGTGAGTTGTGAAGTAAAACAACGTTTTACTTCCTGCTCGTATTCAAATTTGAAAATTCAAACAACTAATCCGAACCGCTCAACATTTTCTCCATATTGAAATGTGCTTGGAGACCAAATTTTACATTTTTTTGAATTTTTTTACTATTAATTAAGCAACTTTGAAAATCGTAGATCCGGGTGAACAGTAAAAAACAGTAAAATTTTCTGGACCATTGGATCAGCGATTTTCAAAGTGGCTTAATAAATAGTAAAAAAATTCCAAAAAATGTAAAATTTGGTCTCCAAGCACATTTCAATATGGAGAACATGTTGAGCGGTTCGAATCGGTTGTTTGAATTTTTCAAATAAAAATATAGCCGTGAAGTAAAAATGACCTCTTACTTCGCAACTCACCATAGCCCATCCCTATATATATATATATATATAGAGGAGAGATCCAATTACCACAATTTTGAGTTACCACAAAGTTACAACAACGGTTTTTTTTATTTTTCAAAGTCCAAATCGTCGATCCAAACCGTTCAACATGATTATCTAAATAAAATGTGCTTCCAGATCAAATTTTACATTTTTTTGAATTTTTTTACTATTTATTAAGATGGATACAAAAACTAGTCAAATTCAGACCATTGAATTTTGTACCCATCTTAATAAATAATAAAAAAATTCAAAAAAAATGTAAAATTAGATCTGGAAACATATTTTATTTAGATAATCATGTTGAACGGTTTGGATCGACGATTTGGGTTTTGAAAATGAAAAAAATCGTTGTTGTAACTTTGTGGTAACTCAAAATTGTTATAACTTGATCCCTCTATTTATATATATATATATATATATATTTTAATATTTTTCTGTTGTATAAAAGTCAAATTTCGAAGTCTTCCTTATCATAAGATTTCTTATACCCAGTTACTGCAGGTAAACTCAAAATATTTATGTATGTACTAAGTTTATATTTAACCATCATAAAATATGCTCATATAAATAATTTATATTTTTTAGGGAACCGTGCTGTCGGATTTAGATAAAGATTTTGCACAATATCCGTGTAGAGCCAATTTATAAGCTTGTAGTTGTGAAGATGTTCGAAGGCAATTTATATGTTGAGGAGGGTTTTAATGCCTCGTCTCTCTCATCCATACTTCATGTTATATATCATTATTTTCAAAGTCCAAACTATAGATCCGAACCGTTCAACATGATATTCATACTAAAATATGCTTGGAGATGAAATTTTATAATTTTTGTAATTTTTTTACTATTTTTTAAGATAGGTACAAAATTATTGTATCTGGACCGTTCAAAAAACAGTAATTTTGTACCTATCTTAAAAAATAGTAAAAAATTTATAAAATTTCATCCCTAAGCATATTTTAGCATGAATATTATGTTGAACGGTTCGGATCGATAGTTTGAACTTTGAAAATAAAGATATATAACATGAGGTATGGATAAGATATGAGAAGATGAGACATTGGAACTCTCCTCTTATATGTTTTAGTGCTTCAAAATATTTTAGTTTTTTTATAGTTTCATTGCAAACTTATTCAGAAGGAAGAGACCATGTTTTTTTTTACTCTCTTATTTTCTTGGTTTTTTATGTGAGGAGTTATTTATATTTCTATGATATTATAATTTAGATAATTTAGTTTTGAAATCTGAGCAAGATATGGAAATCACGCTATTTTAGTTTTTCACTTTTTCCTTATTTAATGAACTATATCAATCTATGTGGTACTTTAATGTTTCAATGTAAAACCAGTATATCAGGGTAAAAGGACTTTTAAAGGGATTATGATTTTTACTGGTATTTTGTACTAGTGTACCAGGTATTGATTTGTCATTTTTTTTCTCACCGTTGAGAGGTACAGAGAAGAAGACAGTAAAGTATTATGAATATAATGGATGGTCCATTAACTCCCAATATTAATCCTCATTTACCTCCCACTATCCTACTACCATTGGAATTGGTAGCCACCACTATTTGGAATTTATTTTCTTCTTTATTATTGTAATGGCTTTTCATTTACAATTTGTAGCCTATAAATAGAGGCATTGTAATCTTGTATTGTACTCACAGAGAAATATAAAAAGAGATAGCCATTCTTTACATTCTCTCTCTTTGTTTATATTTGTTTATTTTACTTTATAACACGTTATTAGCACGAGAGTCTACTATTTGAAGATTCAAGGTAATTTATTTTTAATATTTAATTATGTTACCTTTTTATGCTATATTATGTTATCTTTTATATTATTGTGTTAAATATAAATTATGAAATGGCCAAGCCATCGATTATATTATTGTGATAATTAATGGCCGAAGCTATTTCAACAATTTTATCAATTGACCCAAGTTCCATTATAAGTGCAATTTTTTTCATATGCAATTTGAAATCTTAAAGGTTGGGAGACCTTAAATTATTTTGTAATATGCTAAACAAGACAAAACAGAAATTACTTATCCATTCTGTTTAACAATTTGTATTGATTAACCGCATTAGAAAAGATACGTATAAAACACAGAGTCAAAACAACATAAAAAAAAAAAAAATCCATTCGTTATTATTATTATTTTCTTTGTGCAATTTATATATATTTTTTCAATAATTTTGTTTTTATAGTATTGAATGTTATTTAACTTTTTGTGATAGTATCATTATGTTGAATCTTGCCAAACTTGAATTTGTGGCTCTTGACATTACGGAAAAAATACTTATCAGGGTGTTAGATGAAATTCATTTAGATGCAAATGGCCTTGGAGAAACAACAAAAACAATACGCCACTAATCAAGACAAGGCCAAAGCAATGATCTTCTTCGCACCACCCCAGAAGGATTGAAAGAATATCTTACTAAAAGACCCACTTAATTTATGGAATAATTTAAAAGAAAGATATGATCACCGAAAACGTAATTCTTCCAAAAGCTCGTTATGAATGGATGCATTTGAGATTACAAGATTTTAAAACCGTGAGTGAGTTTAACTCAAGAATGTTTAGAATTAGTTCTCAACTAAAATTATGTGGAGAAAATATTACCGATCAAGATATGTTAGAAAAAACATTCTCCACTTTTCATGCATCCAATATACTCTTACAACAACAATATCGTGAAAAAGGTTTCAAGAAATATTCAATTGATTTCTTGCCTTCTTGTGGCCGAACAAAATAACGAGCTTTTGATGAAAAATCATGAATCCCGTCAAATTTTTCTTTTTTTCCCCAAAGTGAATGTTGCAATGCATAATAATTCTGGACAATTTCAAGGACGTGGGCGTGGCAATGGCCGGGCCGTGGCCGAGGTCGCGGCCGAGGTCGCGGCCGAGGCCGCGGTCGAGGTTATTATCGTGGTGATCATTCTAAAAGTATATCTCCTCACCGAAGTGGAAAAATAATAAAAAAAACGAGAAAGAAAAAAGTGGGCACAATAAAGAACAAGAGAATTCATGCTATCGTTGTGGTGGTAAAGGTCATTGGTCGCGTACTTGTCGTGCCGAAGCATCTTGTTGACCTATATCAAGCATCACTAAAGAATAAGGAAAAAATATTGAAACAATTTTGTGTGTGATGACAATTTCGATATTAGCCAACTTGATGTTACTCATTTGGATGTTCGATTTCTTTGTCGAAGAAAATAAAAACTAATCACTTGATTAGTCTTGATAGGATATATAATAAATAGATTAATAAATTTTTATTTTGTTGTTGGATTAGCGATGAAAAAAAATGATAATAAACTTTTCTTTTTGTTGTTGGAGTATCGTTATTTTTTTTAATTTTTTCAAGGTAATAAAATTTTATCTACTCATTTATTATATTCTTGATTATATATTTTTTTGTATTGATTAGTTTTTTCTTATGTTTTCATAAAGAATGAATATTCCCATGGTTAACAACCATCAATAATGAAGAGATATGTCTCGTCGACGGCAACAACTCACACCATTCTTAAAAATAAAAAATATTTCTCTTATTTAGTAATGCAAGAAGCCAATGTTAGTACTATTTCGGGTAGTACAAATTTAATAGAAGGCTCGAAGAGCTACATTGTTGTTAAACGGAGGAACTCAACTTTATATTAATAATGCATTATATTCTTCTAAGTCTCAAAGAAATTTATTAAGTTTTAAGGATATTCGCCAAAATGGATACCATGTTGAGACAACTAATGAAGAAAATATTGAATATCTTTATATAACTAGCAAAATGTCTGATAAAAAATGCATATTAGAAAAATTATCTATGCTTTCCTCTGGTTTGTATTACACATATATTAGTGCAATTGAAGCACATATTATTGTTAACCAGAAGTTTACAGATAATAATATGTTTATAGTTTGGCATGACCGGTTAGGCCATCCCGGATCAATAATGATGCGAAAAATAATAGAGAATTAATGTGGACATTCATTAAAGAACCAGAGGATTCTTCTAACTAAAGAATTGTCATGTGCTGCGTGTTCTCAAGGAAAGTTGATTATTCGACCATCACCAACGAAAATACAAAATGAATCCCTTACATTTCTAGAACGTATACATGGTGATATTTGTGGGCCAATACACCCATCATGTGGACCATTTAGATATTTTATGATTTTAATTGATGCATCAACAAGATGGTCACATGTAAGTTTATTATCAACACGCAACCTGGCATTTGCGAGATTACTTGCTCAATTGATTCGATTAAGAGCACATTTTCCTGATTATCCAATTAAGAAAATACGTCTAGACAATGCTGATGAATTTACTTCTCAGACATTCAATGATTATTGTATGTCTATTGGAATTGATGTTGAACATCCTGTAGCTCATGTTCATACACAAAATGGACTTGCGGAGTCATTTATAAAGATATTACAATTAATTGCAAGACCATTACTTATGAAGTCGAAACTTCCAATATCTTGTTGGGGACATGCTATTTTGCATGCAGCAGCACTAATTCGCATCAGGCCAACTAGCTATAATAAAATTTCCCCTTTACAATTAGTTTTTGGTCACATACCTAATATTTCCCATATAAGAATTTTTGGATGTGCGGTATATATTCCAATTGCTCCACCACAACGCACTAAAATGGGACCTCAAAGGAGGTTGGGAATTTATGTTGGATTTGAATCTCCATCTATAATAAAATATTTAGATCCAATGACAGAGATTTATTTACGGCTAGATTCGCGATTGTCATTTTGATGAATCAAAATTTCCAACACTAGGGGAGAAAATAACCATGGAAAAGACATTAGTTGGAATGAATTATCATTAGCACATTTTGATCCTCGTATAAAGAATGTGAACTAAATGTTCAAAAGATAATTCATTTGCAAAGATTAGCTAACCAATTGCCGACGCATTTACAAAAGACTAAAAGGACCAAATCACATGTACCACGTAATGCTCCAATAAAAGTTGATGTCCATGTTGGACAAACTAATGAAATTATGATACGCATGAAGCGTGGAAGACCAATCGGTTTTCAAAGATAAAAATCCTCGAAAAAGAAAAGGAGCAAAGAATGAAAATGGCAAAGTCGAGGATATGATAGAAAAAATTCCAGAAGAAAATCAAATTATAACTAATATTGGAGTTCCAGCAGAAACTCAAGTATGTAAAATTCATGAAAATGAAGAGATCTCGATAAACTATGTCATGAATGGAATAAGATGAAACCGAGATAAAGTAGATATTAATGATATATTTGCATATAATATAGCGCTAGATGTAATGAATAATGAGGATCATGAACCGAAATCTATTAATGAATGTCGACAAAGAAATGATTGGAAATGAAAAGGTGCAATGAGGCAAAGTTAAACTCTCTTGAAAAACGAAAAGTGTTTGGACCTGTAGTCCCAATACCAAGGTGAAAACAGTAGGATATAAATGAGTATTTACACGCAAAAGAAATAAAGGTGAAATTGTAAGATATAAAGCACGCTTGTTGCCCAAGGTTTTTGCAAAGACCGGAATTGATTATGAACAAACATACTCACCGTGGTGGATGCAACAACTTTTCGGTACATAATTAACCGCAGTCCATGAAGGACTTGATTTGCGCCTAATGGATGTTGTTACAACCTATTTATATGGCTCGCTTGATAGTGATATTTATATGAAAATTCCCGAAGGTTTTAAGATGCCCGAAGCATATAATTTAGGTTCTCGAGAACGTTATTCTATTAAATTGAATAAATCTTTATATGGATTAAAGCAATCTGGACGTATGTGGTATAACCGTCTTAGTGAATATTTATTGAAGCATGAATATAAAAATGATACAATTTGTCCATGTATTTTCATGTAAAGATCTAAAAATGAGTTTGTTATAATTGCGCTTATGTTGATGATCTAAATATCATTGGAACTCCGAAGAGTTTCAAAAAGCAAAAATTGTTTAAAGGAAGAATTTGAGATGAAAGATCTTGGAAAGACAAAATTTTGTCTTGGATTGCAAATTGAACATTTAAAAAATGGTATTTTTGTGCACCAAGAAAATTATGTTGCAAGAGTGCTAAAAAGATTTTATATGGATAAATCACATCCGTTGAGCACTTCAATGATTGTGAGATCATTAGATGTGAATAAAGACCCTTTTAGACCTCGAGAAAATAATGAAGAACTACTTGGTCCTGAAGTACCATATCTTAATGCAATAGGAGCACTTATGTATCTTTGGAAGACAACCGATATATCATTTCTTGTAAATTTATTAGCAAGATATAGTTCTTCTCCCACACGAAGACATTGGAATGGAATTAAACATATACTCGTTACCTCCGAGGTACAATAGATATGGGTTTGTTCTTTTCAAATGTATCTAAATTAGATTTGATTGGTTATGCGATGTTGGATATTTGTCGATCCACATAATGGCCGATCTCAAACAAAGTATTTGTTTACTTGTGGTGGAACAACTATTTCGTGGCGATCCGAAAACAAACTATAACAACCACATCCTCTAATCATGCAGAAATTTTAGCAATACACGAAGCAAGCCGAGAATGTGTTTGGCTAAGATCGTGATTCAACACATTCGTCGACATGTGGCTTGTCTTCCGGAGAAATGATTCGACAATCATATAGAAGATAACACATGTATTGCTCAATTAAAGGAAGGATATATTAAAGGAGATAGAACAAAACATATTTCATCAAAATTCTTTTAACACATGATCTCCAAAAGGACAATACTATTAATGTTCAAGATCCGTTCAAGTGAGAATCTATCATATTGGAGTTCGCCGACTTAAAGATCTTGATTGATGTTGTTATGAGGGGAGTTAATATGCACTATATTTTCCTTAACTATGGTTTTCCCACTGGTTTTCCTAGTAAGGTTATAGTTGCGTATTTAGAAGAATATTGTACTCTTTTTCCTTCACTAGGTTTTTATCCCATAGGGTTTTTCCTAGTAAGGTTTTAATGAGGCATATTCTTATATAATGGACATCCAAGGGGGAGTATTATGAATATAATGGATGGTCTATTAACTCCCAATATTAATCCTCATTTACCTTCCACTACCCCACTACCATTGGAATTCATAGTCACCACTATTTGGAATTTATTTTCTTCTTTATTATTGTAATGGCTTTTCATTTACAATTTGTAGCCTATAAATAGAGACATTGTAATCTTGTATTGTACTCACATGAGAAATATATGAAAAGAGATAGCCATTCTTTACATTCTCTCTACTTTGTTTATATTTGTTTATTTTACTTTATAACATAAAGTTATTTTTTTTAATTAGTTTTGAAATGGAAGATGAAAAGACATAAAAGAGAACAAAATCTCATTAATTAATTAGTATGGAAAGTTATTTCTTTAATCTTCATTAATGAGATGAAAGGTAGCAGCCATGTGTCAGGCAGAGATTGACTGAACTCAATGGTTGGCAGGATTTTCCTGCCCATAGGTGGGCAGAGGATTTGGTTCCTATTTTAATACGAGTCCGCTTCTCTGATGTAACAGTCAGTACCAGTCAAACAAGCATGGTGTCAAGCTTTCAATACACCTTGCTTAATGATTTTGTTCATCTACTAAACACAAATCTTTCATAAAAAAATAACTTGTTGATGGGAGGTCTGGATTTCATATCAGGTGGGAGCAAGTCCTCAAATTCGGTACCAGTCAGTACCAGTGCTATGTCCTTGTACTGGTACTGTTAATTCTGAGTGTGGGCGAACTTAACAAATTCGGTAACATTTGAGGTCTTATTGTGCAAATTTCGTAACCGTTTCTTGTTGAAAGGGTTAAAAAAAAAAAAAAATTCTAACATATGGTTGTCTCAGGAGTCAGGTCGTGTGAAAAAAGAAAAAGAAAATAAAATAGATCTCTTGCTTGGGCCTTCAGTTTCTGTCCATAAAAAATAACTTTAAATATGAAACTATGGACCGTCTTGTAATTGGGCCGAGATATAAAAATGAAGTCTTATTTGATCAGTAATCCAAATTTTGATTTTACATCCTGACCATCAGATCAAAATCCGGGCCTATTCGGCCCTAAGTAGAATGCATTGGATCCTGTCGTGCCATAACAAATCGAACGGTCCGAATGCAAATCCAAAGATTAGGTTACTTTAGAATCCGAATTCCTCCGCTCTCTCCAGTCTGTTGCCCTCTCTCTTTCTCTCTCGCGCCTCCACATCGGAAGCTGTCGCCCTTCGCCCGAGCGATCACCCATAGTAAACACTCCATCTCGAGATGGGGTTGCTGATGCAAGGAGGAAGGGCGAGGGGAGGTCTTTTACTGGTTTTGTAGATAAATTAGTATATTTTTTTTCTTCTCCTTCTTGATTCTGGTTCGGTTTTAAGAAAAAACAAAAAGTCATTATGCTTGTTCATTTTGATGGAAATTGAAAAATGACATTGCCCTTCTGCTTAGTTATCTAAATATTACTCGATTCTTTGGAAGTTCGTATGATTCGGGTTTTATGAGGCTGCTTTTCTTTTTTCCAATTTTACATCGCTATAAGCTAGGGTTTCTCTTCTCTTTGTCATATGAGTTGTTTGTGGGTATGTGGATGCATATCTTGCTCATTGGCTCATACTATATTGTGTGATTCTGGTCAATGAAGGATCTTTTTGTGCATAACGGGTCTGACAAGGACCTCCATGCAGTTTCTGTAATTTCAGGAATTTCTGTTAAGAAAAAAAGGGGACTTTGAGGAATTTAAAGGCGATTGAACTTGTTAAGCAGGGTTTTAGCTTAAGTATTCTATAGTTGTGATGTTGTTTCACAAAATCCATAACAGGTTATGATGATTCTTTGAACCCATTAATTAGTTTTACACTCAATTTTCTGAACCCATTGCGCGACTATGTTTTCCCTTTTTAACCAATTGTCCCGAACAAACAGATCTCACCCGATGTCTCCATGTATGGCATCTTGATCAACTGTTGTAGCCGAGTGGATCAGATTGGATTTGCTTTTGTTTTACTCGGAAGGTTTCATAATTTGTAAGTACATACCGGGGGACTGACCCTGATGTCTTCAATCCATTACTGAAGGGTCTTTGTAAGGATAACAGAATCCATGAAGCTGCAGCCATAGTGCTCGACAAAATGCCTGGGCTGGGCTACACACCAGATCTCTTCTCCTATTGCACTCTTATGAATGGGCTCTGTAAGATGGGACGAATTGACTAGGCAGAGGGACGAGTAATCGGATTACTTGTCAGAGTCTGTTGATACAAGTGCCTTTTCAACATTGAGACGGTGAAGTCAAATTAAGTTATGGATCAGTGGCCACCAGTAGATGTTGGAAAGGCTCTTGTATCGGCAAACTCTGACGGTATAATGTTGCTCATAATTGCCATTGAGATGAGTTTATCCATGCATGCGACTCAATAGGTTAGAAATAGATTGCCAGTCTAGATTGTCCCTATTAAAAATGTAATTAAAGTTCTGGGGTTCCGTTTATGTATTTATGTATTATTCATTTGTCAGAGGGGCTTAATTGCAAATTGGGTTGTCCCAAGCAGGAAGTAGAAACAAAAGAAAATTGATAAGAGAAACCAGCACATTCTAATATGATACTTGAATGATACCAAATTGATGTTTAAGGTTCATTTATACAAAAAAAAAATGCCATTGGCATTTATTTTTAGATGACCCAATTTGTATCTGGTAGAATCAGGTGGGACCTTATCTGACTTTCTAAATATTGCAATTGTTCAGCATTGATGTTGGGTCTAAGCAATTCTAATTTGGATTTATTTTGTTTGATTTCTTTAATAGATGAATGTGGGTTTAGGGAGATAGCTTCTACAGCTCAAGAACTAACACATGACCACTTGGAAGATGGTTAGCTTTATTTTTAAGTTATTGGAAAAATGCTTTTTTACTTTAATACCCTTCAAAACCTGATTTGCAAACTGTATTCGTTTCTATAATATAGCTCTTACATTTAGTGCCCTCAACTGAATTTTTTTCATAAACCATAATTAAAAGGAATAATTTTATGAAACCAACATAATTACTTTTTTTTTTTTTTTTACAAAAACCATAACAACTGAAATGCCATTGCCATTTGCCATTTCAGTCCGCCAAATTTTTTTCCGGGACCGAAATGGCATTTTGGCCCGATGTGATTTTACAGTTTTTCGTAAGAACATGTGTAGCTTTCGGTGTAAAACCACATTGGACCGAAATGCCATTTCGGTCCCAAAAAAAATTGGCGGACCGAAATGCCATTTCGATTCTTATGGTTTTTGTGTAAAAAAAAAGTAATCATGTTGGTTTCATATTTTTTATTTTTTATTATGGTTTATAAAAAAATTCCCCTCAACCCCAACATTTTGTTTGTTATTTTAATTTTTTCCTCATCTAACCACTTAACTTTGTATTTGCTTGACTTGAGCTATTGTTCCTACTTATTTAAATGAGTAGGGTTAAAATGCACCATTCATGCACCACATCCTTATCTTCGTTTCCAAAGTCTGAACAGCTAATTCTCTTGAAAAGCTGGACAAAGTTTTTTTCTTGAAAAGCTCCCATTTTGTACCTTCACGAAAAGCTGGGTGATAGCCCATTCAGTGTCCTAGTCAACATGATAATATGGTTTCCAGGGGTAATGTAGGAATAGACTGGAGGATTAATTAGTAAAAGGTTGCGCCTGTCTTTTGATTGTCTTTGAGTTCCTTCTTTCTATTATGAATTTAGATTATTTTGTGCATTTAATTTCAATTTTTTTTGTAAATCACTGTTTCAGATCTTCACAAATTGAGAAGCTTTTGTGGGGTTTAAACCCAGTGGTATATTGATGTTTTGTTCTCATCTTCATTCTTGATTAGTCTCAGTAAATTGTTGTTTTATTTGAGCGAAGGTGTGCTGGACAAAGTTCTTTTCTTGTATTTAACAAATTGGATCCCTATGCAACTAATTATTTTGGA
This sequence comes from Carex cristatella, assembly GCA_024447775.1. Classification (NCBI taxonomy): domain Eukaryota; kingdom Viridiplantae; phylum Streptophyta; class Magnoliopsida; order Poales; family Cyperaceae; genus Carex; species Carex cristatella. Next base: position 9,603,521 of record JAJHPF010000001.1, on the reverse strand, counting down.
ATTTCTTATTTTAATACCTGTTTAGTCCTCGCCAGTACATCTTGTATTATCTGAATTTCAGTTGGTAGTTGGTACCATTTGCTAGAACCTTAATCCCAATGTACGTAAATTTCTTATTTGCTTCAATTTTGCAGCTAAAATTTAGGAGAGATTTAAAAATAGTTCCTTTAAAATCAAGATTGGTAAAATAACATGGTAAAAATGGCCAAAACACGTATTTTCTGCTCCAGTGAAAATGTCACCTATTCCCTCTTTTTCTTTTTTAATTTAAAAAAGATCCCAAAATCTCAGTATATATATATGGAGAAAGTGAGAAACAGTGGGGAAGATGTCATATATCTGCACTTTTGGTACTAACAGAAAAGAAAGAATGATGTATGTTGTGATCTGCAGGGAAAGACTAACTATAACCACTATACCCAAGAAAGAAAAAAAAAAAAAAAAATAAGAGGGAAGGACCAACACAAGAGGTATTTGTTTTAATATATGAAATCAAGCCTAATTCTATGGGCATGTTTTAATCCGACTATGTATGGAAAATGATATATGTACAGTTTTGAAAGTTTACAAGATTCTATTTTTAAAATTGCAGTTGTCAGCATCTAGCCGGCTCTCAGTATTGTTACAGCGAAGTTCTTTATGATATTTTGTTTTAATCGTTGTATAATTTTTCTGAGTTTCTCATGATAAGTTTAACCTCTTTTTTATTAAGTTATTGTTTCTTTTTTTAATTTAGGTTATTGTTACAATATGGTCCTTAACATTTGACTTATTATGAGAACCAACTGGTTCAAATCCAAACATACCAGTAAGTAGCCTTACCAGCAAGGATGCTAAGGATAAAATTTAATCTTCACCCTTAGAACCGAAGACTTCAAAGATGGCATCTCTCTTGCTCTGTAAGGCCACCAATGCGGCGACACCAGAGGCCATTTTCAAGTACAACCGGGGGCAGAGGTAGCATACTAGGTAGTTGTCTACTTCTGGAAAAATTTGTTTTTAATTGAACGAGGTTCTAAAACGGGCCTTGCCTACCCTTGGGCCCTGACTAAATCCCAGCCCAAACTTTTCCTGTTATTTATTTTGTCCCAGATCCTCTAATATTCGCTCTCCGCTACACTTCTAAGTACAAACCTGCTAACCAACTGATGTTTGTGAAAAAAGAATTGTGGAGGAGAAATTTGAGGCGATTTAGGTGATCGCTGAGGAGGAAAAGTAGCGTGCACGGAGGAGAAATAGAGATCACCTGAGCCTTGAGGAGATCGGGGATGAGAAAAAGGAGCGCACGATGGAGATCACCTCCGTGCTACTGCTGCCAACACTGTGACTGGTACTGCCTCTTTGCTGTCTTTAGTTTCTAACCCTTTTTTTTTTTTAAAGCAATGCTTCCTCCATTAACTTGACTATTCAGCATTTATGTATTTTTTTATTTTTTAATATGTAAAAGAATATTTGTTATAAACTTTTGATGTTTATTCCTATTTAGTTTTCTACAAAGATTTTATCTACCTCTAACAAAAATTCTCAATACGCCACTGAATGCAATTCTTCTCAACCACCAAAACAGACGTACGCACAAGTAACAAAAGGAATCTTCTCCCCGGTAAAGAAGCCCCAAAACATGAGGAGGCTACATCATTCAGACACGACAACGACAATTATAGTTTGTTTCATGGGGATCCAACTAAAACAGATACCCAATTTCATCTACATAGTTATACTTATTCTACATTTATTTCGCACCTGTTTGTAACTATAATTGTTCTGTGCGTTTTTTCTTTTCTTTTCTTTTTCACACTATGTAGGAGGCATTAATGAATTAAATGTGGGCTAGATTTAGGGGTATAAATGGTTCCGGATAATTTTCTGGATCCAAATTCGGATATCTATTGAATACTAATGAATTAAATATAGGCTAGACCTAGGAAAATCGTCCTGTACCTAAACGAATGAGATTGATGCTCACCTTCAGCCGTGTGTGCCAGAGCGATTCTGCAGCGTTAGAGCACTTTCGAGAGTGTAAACGGATCCGGATAATCTGGTCCAAATCTACTTATGATGCGGATACAAATAAACGGAGAGGATAATTTCACTAATAGGTAAATGGATCGGTATTCTCAGTGTCTCTCTCTCCTCTCTCTGCTCTCTTCAATTCAGAAACAACCCAACTAAGGACTAAGAACTTATATACTAATCCCATTTACTCTTTCCAGAACTTATATACTAATCCCATTTACTCTTTCCGTCCGTTGTGGTCCGGATACCAGCCTCTTTTTTGTTTTCCGATATTTGAATATGAATTGGGCGGACCAGCTTCCCAAATTTAAATATTTTTTTGTTTGTTGCTTATTGGACCAGCTTCACCATTCCAATTTTAATACCTTTTCTTTTACAAATATATTTATACATCTTTTTTTTTTTTTTGGTCAAATTACAGCAAATAAGTTCCAGGTCGTACAAACACAATCGTTATTTTTATTTTTTGGATAGAAGTAGAGTATTCCACCGATTTTATTTCAAGAAACGTAACTTACAAAGGTTAACAAGTACTGGTACCAAATTAGTACCAAACCAGTTCTGACAAAAAAACATACTAAAATCCAACAAAATACACGCAAAACTCCATGCATAACTTGCTACATCAACTACCCAAATTCCAACATAGAAAGCATAAAACACAACTACTAGAACGACAATAGCCAACCAACTAACTAAACCAACAAATCCATAACCGTGGTCAGCTGCTGCTACTCCTCTCCTGCTACTGCCACCTGCTCCAATATTTAGAACCCGGTGATATTTCCTAATTATTCTACGAGCCGTTAGCTTTCATATTACACAAAATTCTAATCCAACAAATCTATCTTTAATTGATTGGATATGAAAGTGACTGATATTGTAATCTTGGAAATTAATATTGGTTAAGATATATTGCATACAACATATGCTACTAAGTACTGTCTCTAGCTATTGTGTCTCCAAGTCTTGTATAATCTTCAACAATGTCTTTTTATTGGAATATTGGAACACTGCCATGCTTTTATATCACTGCTACAAAAACGTTTACTAAACACGACATGTCATATACATATGCGATAAAAAATTAAATTAACAGTGTGTAAAAGGAGGAGGTGCTTGCGTGAAAATGAGCTGAACAAATACACTCACGGTCAATTAAAATGAAATCATGCAACTAAAGGCACTTATATTTGTAGATGGTTATTTATTAATAAACCGTATATGCTTAGATACCTCCATACATGGTTAAGACACGGAGATTCCTAATTTTCCATGATAGGTTACCCTATTAGATCTGAATTTGGCAACAAGAACCAGGTTTGAACTTTTGAACCAAATGCCCCTCATCAGTTCCATGAGATCTCACAACCATTTATCCAAAATAAAACCCAATTGACTTTGATAAAAAAGCATAAAAAACAGCTAATTCCCGAATGAGAAAAACGACCAATGCATAAAGAAGATCCCCACAATATCAGTGCTAGTGCCTTACATATATAATTTCATGATCAAGCATAATTAATTGAGATGGAAAATGCCATTATGCACATAGAAGCTCCACGGACTCGAGGGCAGCAAGTGAAACATTTGTTAACAAAATCTCCAGTAAATTAGAAGATAAGTGATTAATTAAATATTTTGCAAAGGGAAAGCCTCCAGTACCTGACTAAACTTGAGGGGATGGCTCTCCTCGTCGATTTCAAGCTGGCCCCCCGCTACCAAATACGAGAATACCCCCTAGAAGCGCCTACTGACAATCAACGGTGGAGATTGTGTGCTTGCACTTATAATAAATTGAAGTGAGCTTGGTGCTGATCAACTATCAACAGATTCTGACGAATAATCCAGGAGATTAGGTTTGTAGCTCATCCTAGGCATTTTATGGAGCACTATGGATGCAGCTTCGTGGATCCTATTATCCTTACAAACACCCTTCTGAGAAAAACAACAGCAAATCCAACCCTATCCAGTCGAGTACAGCAGTTGATCAATAAGCTATATACGCGTGCAGATATCAGGTGAGGTCTGTTTTTTTCGGGTGAAGTATGATCAGTCTCTTGAACATCAAAATTGACTGGTAGTAGCAAGAAAAGGATGATAGATAAAGTTACAAACAAGAATCAAACAAGCACCACACAAGTAACAACATATCTTTTGTTGATTTTCAGAAAATCAAGTATCAAAATGAATGGATTCAAACCCATTATGGATTATATGAAAAACTATCACACCTATGGAATAGTTGAGCTTGAGCAAAAACACTTCTCAACGAGTTAAATAGCGTTTAAATTCCTCAAAGTCATCTTTTTCTTTACCGAAAACCTTGAAGTTCCAGAAATTGTATGTAGGTCCTTTTCAGACCCGTTATGTCCAATAAGATCCTCCATTTACCAGAATCACACAATATCTCGTCCCAAAATAAAAGTATAGCCCAGATAAGAACTAAATTTTATTAATTCCACCAATCAGATAAGAACTAAAATTTATATTTCGGCCCAAACTAAAGGTGTAGCCGAAGCCGGAGGTCTATTTTATTGTCATTTTCTTTTCACTTGGGCCTGAGACTACCATATCTTGTTATTTAAATTTTTTCAATTTGACCGTTCCGACAAGATATAAGTATAACTAGAGTGGAAAAAATGGCACGGCGGACCGGTTCCGTCACGGAACGGAATGGTTATGGCACGGAATGGTACAGCACGGAACGGCACGGCACGTGTGACTGTTTGCGTGCCGTGACCATCTTTTGAAAATTTGACACGGCACGGCACGTCATGCGAAAGATCTGGTCACAGCACGTCACGTGAGTCACGTGTAATTAGGACCATTAAGTCTTGATCAAATGATGAATATTGAATAAAATAACTTAAATTATGAAAAAATAGTTAAATGTGAGAAATGTGACCAGTTACGTTTGGACACGGCACGCGAATAGTCACGGCACGGGAGTCACGGCGTGACTCGCGTGCCGTGACCGTTCGCGTGTTGTGACCACCCATTCAAAGTTACGGCACGGCACGAGACCAAAGTTACGGCGTGTTAGTCACAGCACGGCACATCACGTTTTGTCCACTCTAAGTATAACTACGGAGTTTATAACAGACCTCAAAATTACCAAACTTACAATTACTTACCTACTTTGGACCATAGTAACAACTCAATAATTCGGGAAAGGTTCGGTGGGGTCAAAAATTCGTGATTCGGGTATAATTCGGATATAATTCGAAAATAATTCGGTACAGTAAGGAAGCAAAAAAAATTCAAAATAAAAATATATGTACTTATTTTACTTTTTAATTTTGCAATTTTTTAATAAAAATTGGAGGGAAATTTTTTTCCGTTTAAAGATATGAAAGGAAATAAAATTTATATATTGTTAAGTTCATTTTGTAATTATGTTGTGGTGTTTATTAACTAAAAATATTATTTAAATTAGAATGTGGGTGTGTGTGATCACGTGGGGTGGGATTCATTTATTTTTTTTAAATTCAAAAGTGGTTTGCTGACACACCACGTGGTGTGGTCAGAAAAACTCAGAAATCCTTCCCTAAATACACAAAGAGCGATTGGGAAGGCAATTGAAAGGAAAATACTAAAACCCATCAAGCTTGGACATTAATGGCGTCCAATAACAACACTTCCTTGAAACAACTCTCACCTACCAAATAGGCACGCATTAACTACAACTACCAAAATTCCCTTTCTCAATAGCAGATACGATTGAGTTTCTTTACCCCATTTAACCTTCTTCCTACCTTTCTATAGGCTTGTTACCCACATTACTTTTTTTCTTTCAACCTCAATCCTTCTATAACCTCACTTACACAATTTTACACCAACTCTATCTCTCAACCCAGATAACCAATATGACAAGAACGTTTCCGTACAGTAATCAGCAAAGAGAGAGAGGATACGTATATTTCAAAACTGACAATGACTATGAATTGCGAAGGGCGAAACTGGAGAACACAATAGTGGCACTGGCTATTGGGAGTACTAATAGATTTGGGATGGGGTCGGTAACGACAGTCCTGGAATTTCTGGTCAGCATTTATGGGGGTACCTATGCCGATTACTCATGCTGGAGTATATCCACCAACGCTTACATGATACAACTCCCCCATACGCTAGTAAGAAACAGAGTTATAGAGAGAGGCCAACTATGGGGTCAGACTGCTGGCTGGCAATTCAATGCATGGGTGGATGGTGAAATTGCATATCAACACAGGAACCCTTACATGGTTAGACTAAAAATCAATAACTTTCCTCGAGAATTCTAGCAAGAATGTTTTGTTGAACAAGCAATTGCAGAATTTGGGAAAATGTGCTATGTGGAGGAGGCGGATCTCCGAGGGAGGAACAGAGCAGCAATTCATGTCTGGTGCAAATGTGTCGATCCATACCTCATCCCTTTCTCATCGGTCCTCCTATTCGATGGAAGGTGGAAAGAATGTTATTTCCAAGTTATGCAATGGTATAGCACGGGATGGGTCCCACCAGGCACCAAAACTGGAGATGGCGGGGATCACCAGGAAGGAATGCACGATAGCGTAAGGGCACGAATTGATGAGGAAGTCCGAAACTCTCTACTCAAAACTCATGACACAGTACAGAAATACTTCCAACAACAGGCCACGCACGGAGACAGCGGCTCATCCTCATCAGCAGCTGAGCAGGTGCTGGTGGACCAGGGTGGACCGGAGAAGGAGAACACAAATGATTGGGATCCACATGAACCGGGACTAGGGAGAGGTGAGACAGGGACAAAGAAACCACTGTCACAAAAAGACAAAGGAAGCAACCCAGATGATGGAAAAGGAAACTGGAAAATCTGCACTGGGTTAGAGCAAAAAGTCCCAATACTGGTTGGCCAATTCTCAGTTATGCATCAGGTATCCGTTACAATTAACGTTGGCTAGATCACTATTACCCCATTTTTGTCCTACACTGACCATGTCACCAGTCTGATAGCCCAATCATATGTAAGCAACAACAAAGTGGAATACGCATGCTCTGAACTAAAGAAGGAGCAGGATCTAGAAAAGGACTCAGATCAGGAGGAGAAACAAAGAAAGGAAATGAAGGCAGCCCATATATGGCAACATATTAACCCCAGCAATAAGTCCCAAGCCCACATTTTCTCAGAGCCCATAAATGAAATCATAAATGGAGGAGGCCCCAACTCTGTCCATTCTATAGCTGAGCAAACAGATACAAATAGCTCCCAACTATCATCCCCTCCAAAAATACACACACATTACAAACACCCCAACAAACAACTCCTGGAGATACCACAAGCCAAGGAAATGGAAAACAAAGACGATGAGTTCATCGCCCGCTTTGCTGCGTTGAGCTCGGGCCAGACAGAAAATAGCAGAGTTTTGATCACACAGGAAGGGATCAATAGTAGGGACCTGGACACTGACAGCCATGGTGAGAGTAGTGACGGAAAGGCAAATCATTGAGAATAACTTTGTGTCCAACATGCGCCGTATCTGGGCTGCCCACCCGAACACAGAAATCTCACCGTTGGCAAAAAACATTTTTCTAGTACAGTTTCAAAACAGGGGAGATATGCATCATGTCATGAGCAGAGGCATTTGGCTATATCGATCGGATGCAGTGATAACACGCAGGGTGTACGGGCCGTCTGATCTAGACAATCGCACAGTGGCAAATATGGAAGTAGCGGTGCAGTTCCACCACATTCCAACAGAAATTCTCTCTCACGAAGGGGTCATGCAGGTGGCGGCAAGGCTAGGGGCGCCTATGTCAGAGGCAACTGAGGCCTTCACTGGACACACAAAATTTTACAAGGTAAAACTCATGATCTCAGTAGATAAAAAGGTACTAGACAAGATGGAAGTGCAGCACCCGGAATTGGGTACTTTTGTGGCTTATCTGTCGTATGAAAGAATACCAAAAATCTGTCTGTTTTGTGCACACATTGGCCATGAACATGACACATGCCCTGACAAACAGAGAATGGAAAGACTCAAAGTTGACCCTCGGTACCGGGATAACCCGGCAATGAAGAACCTGACCAAACCAAACCTAGGATCATGGGTTAACGACCCTAGTAAACTCCCTCCCATAAATCAAAAGAATACAACTGAGACCACCCAGAAGGACAGCCAGGCCATAGGCCAGTCGGGGGGGTTGTGGCTTTTGTGGGATCAAAGTGTGACAGTGACAGTGATACTCAAGTCAAGAAGTGTGATACATGCAAGAATACAACAACTTCACCAACCGGGCTGGTCCCTAGTTTGTGTGTATGGGGACGCGGCCCACACTGGAAACAGAGCCATTTGGGAGACAGTTAAGAGAATTGTAGAAAGAGAAGGAACGGTTTGTGTTATGGGCGATTTCAATGCCATAGCAGATATGAAGGAGAAATATGGAGGGAATCCGAATAATAACTCAAACAACAAGAACTTCAAAGATTTCCTTTTCGATACGGGTTTGATAGACCTTGGGTTTAAAGGGCCGGCATATACTTGGACAAATGGGCAGGACCTCGCGACGGAGATTTTTTTGAGACTCGACAAAATAGTGGTAACGGCGTCATGGTCCCAACAATTCCCCCAAGCATATGTCAACCATCTCCCAAGAGTTCACAGTGACCACGCCGCAATCCTACTACGTGCCCATGGTAAACCGCCAAGTCAATCAAAGTTTAAAATTGAAAAATGGTGGTTTAATCATGAAGGTTTCAAGGAAGCATGTGAGACCAGGTGGAGTGAAACCAGGGAGAAACTGTGGCCGGTCAGGGCTGCAGCTTTGTGAACTCACATAACGGAATGGGTTAGAACAATTCAAAACCCGCAGACCCGGTTGAATGATATCCAAAACCGCTTATTGACCATGCAATCATTGCATCCCAGTTTACAAAACATGGAAGTGGAGAACCAGGCATTGGAGGAATTTTACCAAGCAGAAAACGACCTATCTGATTACTGGAGACAAAGGTCTCGGTTGCAATGGAACACTGAGGGGGACCGTAACACAGCCTTCTTCCATGTAGTAGCCACCAATAGAAGAAGGCGCAATCAAATAACTCATGTGGAAAGTGAAACTGGAGATATAATAACAACAGATGCAGGGATCCGTCTGGAGTTTGTTAATTTTTTCAAAAATTTATACAAACAACCAGCACAGCAGAAAAATGTGGAAGAGATGGACCTTTATTTTGACCAAAGAAATGCAGAAGATATGAGGTCCATTTCAGACACAGACCAACAGTGGCTTTCTAGGCCGCCAACAATGAATGAGGTGAAGGAGGCCCTGTTCCAGATGGGGCCCGATAAGGCCCTAGGGCCAGATGGAATAACGGCAAGGCAGTTACAAACTTACTGGACCACATTTAGGGAAGGAATTACAGAGGCAATGATACGAACCTTTGAGGAAGAAGAACCACCACAAGATTGGCTACGAAGTCAGATTGTATTGATTCCTAAGATGGAAGAAGCACTAAGGCCGAAAGATTATCGGCCTATCACCATTGGAAACATGATGTACCGACTTCTCATGAAAATAATCGCAAATAGGCTCCAACCACACATGAGGCGCATTATTTCCAATAGCCAAACGGCCTTCCTAAAAGGTAGACACATTGCCGATAACACAATCCTCATCAAGGAGGTGTTACATTCGTTTCAAGATACCACCTACAAAGAGAAATCCTTCGCCTTAAAGGCCGACATTACCAAGGCATTCGATACCGTAAATTGGAGGTTTGTGATGGGTGCCATGAGGGCAATAGGAATGCCTACCCGACTTATCAACCTAATCCGAAAATGTATGGAAATGAGTAGGGTCACAGTTTTAGTCAATGGGCAAGGGGATGGCTTTCTAAAACCGACACGGGGACTAAGGCAAGGGTGCCCGCTCTCCCCGTACCTCTTCATTCTAGTAATGGAGTTCTTAACAAAACAATTTAAGGACTCCTCTCGAGACATGTGCATACAAGGAATTAAGCTAGCTCACTCGGCCCCAGTAATCACTCATTTGATGTACGCGGATGACTTGATAATTTTTGGAAAAGCAACAGTGGAGGAGGTTAGGCACATCAAGGGAATACTAAACACATTTGCAGATCATTCGGGGTTAGTGGTGAACCCGCAAAAGTCTACAATTTGGTTTAGTGAGAAATGCAGCCTAGAGGCAAGGCAAACCATCATGACTGAGTTTGAAGCAAGGGTAGCGCAGAAACAAGAAAAGTACCTAGGTATCCTGGTTACACAGCAGGGGGGTGGCAGAGACCTATCACATAATCAATTGGTCGAAAAAGTGCAAGATAAACTAGCAGGGTGGAAGGCCAACCTGTTGTCACATGCGGGTAGATTGACAATGGTAAAGGCGGTGCTCATGTCCCTACCGGTGTACTACATGTCAGTGGCCCGATTACCGACAAGGACGGTCAAAACCGTGACAGCAACTATCCGCAAATTCGTATGGGGGAAGCTCGACAAAGCAAGGGGCTAAGTGCAGAACAGGTGAACAAAATGGCCAATATTGCATGGCTCCTGTGGAAGGCTCGGAATGAGGCGATTTTCACGACCAAAAAACCAACACCAAACTCTGTCTTGGCAAAATTGAGAAGCACAGATCTTGGAAACTTAGCTCTGAGGGAAAGAGAAACACGGATTCTGACAGAAAACACAACAAAAATAGTGATACCAAGGAGGACGGAGGTGATACTGGTGGATGCGTCATGGGAAGGATCCAATAGGGCGGGATGGGGAGTGACGGGATACGATGAAGATGGCAAGCTCTATGCCGTTAGATTTGGGGCAATAAGAGCAACAGACCCGCTACATGCTGAGGCACAAGCAATGACTCAGGCAATGAATTTGGTAGCGGACAGATACGCAGGAAGACAAGGGACAAGTTTCATTATTCTGTCAGACTGTCAGGTTCTAATTACGGCGGTTCAAAAGAATTCTGTGGAGGACTTACCAATTTGGAGAGCAGCTCAGGCTGTGGCAGAATGCGGCAAGTGGTACTGGCAAAATAACACATATGTCACAGTGGAGAAGGCAACAAGAAAAATAGTACAGGATCCACACAAGTTGGCAAATTGGGCTAGAGGAACGGGCAGAAGTTTTCAAGGAACAGGGGGTGAAGTTTCAGAGCTGAATTTCACTCTCCAGGAGAGACTTAGGGAGGAAGAATTCCAATTTCAGCGGCATTAAGCCTTCAGGGGTAATCTTGGAATATTGCAGCAATACCAGCCTAAACATGACGAAATAGGCAACAACAAATGCTGTAATAGTTAGGTAGGACAAGCAATTTGAGTAGATTAGTATTAGCTTAAGTTAATCAATTAGCTGTAGGAAGTCTCTGATTTTACTGTTTTTTATTTCTACTGGATAGTCTTTATTTACCAGTAGACCTTTTGTGTAACAGCAACGATTTTTAATTTCAATAAAATGCCTAAGGGCCTTCAACTCAAAAAAAAAAAATACACAGAGATAGCAAGCATAACAGAGCAACGAATTTTTCAATATATCACGAATTATTCGTTAAAAAACGTTTTATACGCATTTTATTCGCAAATAAATCAGTAAAAAGTTCAGTCAACCATTTTATTCGCTGTTCGGTTCGGAAATCATCAAAAAATATTTAATACGCGTTTTATTCGCGAATAAAACGCGAACTGTGTTACTATGATTTGGACTACTGAGATCAGCAATACAAGGGTATAATAAGATTAATTATACTTTTAATTGAGCAATATTTGATTCTTTAGAGGAAGTATTTGATTATAAAGTCATCCAATAAATAGTCCAGGTCTTAAATATTTTGAGGTCAAAAGTTTAAATAAAATAATTGCAAACTTAATAAAGAAAACAAATAAGCCAATGTGGCAAAATAGCCACGGCCTCCACGCCTTCACCCTTGATTATTTTTGCGTATGCCTTCGTGAACCCTTCTAAATTAATCCTCCAAAATCAAACTCTGAACGGAAGAAAAAGAAATGAATGAGAACCGCAAATAAAAGAGAAATAGCTTGATAAATATTTGGATATTTTATTTCATATTCGATTGGAATTTGAACTATGTCATGGGTTTGATTTTGAACCGTTGTTGCAACCCGAATTGAATTTCTGAATTGATCGTTATCAGATAATCAAACTTCTTTATAATATGTTTTCAATTTGTAATTAAGGTTGAATTAGTTGTTTGCACAGAAAATAGCAGTTTTGATTAGTCTCAGTCAGTGTTGTAAATAACGGTATACTGTAAATAACGGTATGCATTTATCGGACATACAGATTACCGCCAAGCGATTAATCGGAAATAATAAAAAATAATTGACCGATTAGTTAGAAAAATTCGTGATGGTTTGATCGCTGCCAATGACTAATCGGCTAATTAATCAGTTTAAACAAATGTTTTTTACAACACTGGTCTCAGTCGGGCCAAATAAAATCGGGCACCTATTGTAGATATACCATGTATGTTTTGAGATTGGTGCTAGAGTAAAAAACGATTTGAATTTCTTAATCGCACCTCAGGTACATGGAGGAATGCGAATTCATAGATATCCTACAGGCCACTGACGGTAGGTGGATTGTATCAGAACTTAAAACAGGCCTATTTGAACGGAATCGTTTTTGTTGGGCCCATTCCTCAGTGTCTTACAACAGCCGTCAGGACAAGAAATTCTGTGATAGATCTGGAATCACTTCAAGGAGCCAGTCTGAATCAACCAAGTTACGGAGGCTAGAGGGAACTCGAGGTCCGGTCCAATCGGCTTAGTCCATAGTCTTACGGTAATTAACAGAGAGCGACCATTAGTAAATATGAAAACGACTTGATTGGACAGGTTGGTGCACTGGTGACAAAGTATCATTATACTTAATTTGTTATAAATAAAACATCCACTTACATTCTCTGTTCGCCAAGAATATAATAAATAAGACATCGACGTTAATTAATGAAGCAAAATATCGAGCCAACAGAATAAAAAAGATCGATGCTTCATTTTTCTGATACATGAATGTTTATTTATTTATTTTTTGGTAAGCAGACTTTTACTTCATCAGAAAATAAAACATCCATGTCAATGATATACAACAATAATTTTACGATAATAACTATTCTGTTTAAATAAAAAATTTATAAAATATTGATATTAAAGAAATAAAACTTCTGAAATTCTTTATGAGTGAAGCATGGACCTAGTATGAATAAATCTCATGTAATTGGTTATAGATATTTTATTATAGGTGGAAGTTCAAATTCAACATAAATTCTTAACTTTCTTCGATGTCCATTTTAGTTCATTGTGGTGGAGCAATTGGTGTTGTTATAACCAATCTATTGCTCTATTAGACTAATTTGCAAAACATATAAACATTGAATTATATAGTTTTGTTTTTTACATACTTGCACATGAGACATATTTGCATTTGAATATCCAACCGTATAAAGTTTAAAATTAAAAAGGCTCTATATTCTCTCCGGGTGTCGTTAGAGACAATAATTGGAACATATACTACATATTAAAAAAAAACTTTATATGGTAAATATTAGGTATGTGCATAAAAAAATCAATTGTAAAGAGAAATTTTTATTTTAGCTAGTTGATCTAATGCGAATTAGTGTTGGTGCATGTCAAATAACATGTCCCTCAATAAGATCTGTGAAGCACATCGCATTACACTCTAAATTGTAGTTCATGTACTAGATGTTTACGGAGAACTGACGGAACTAAAGATCAAAAGGACAAAGAGCACCTTTGTGCCGATTGCATTACTGGCCAATCATATCCATGTGTTACATTCCATCATTGCATCTGGCCCGTTACACCGATCAGATGTATAGTAGACTATACCTTTTAACCTTAATTATATGGTATCGATCTACAGAGATAGTGTAGTAAGATCTAACAATTTTACTTATTCTAGGTCGGGTTTGTTGTTTAATTGGGGGTTGTTTGTGTGTTGTCTTAAAGTTATTAATTAAAAGGTAAATAACCGGAGTTGTAGCAAGTTTTAATGCGATGGTGCTACAGGTGATCGGCAGAGTACATGGATTCTCTAGGGTTTAGGACGACCTATGAGTCTAATATAATGATATGTTCAGGTACTAATTCAACCTGCATACATCACTATCACTACCGCATGCGACCTAGATCTTACCCGTAAGTCACCCCGCATGCGGTATTGTTACTACCGGTAGGACGCCATGGTATTTTGGTATGTGTTGTGTTTAGGTTTTCCAATCTTTCAATTGGCTTTTGGACTACCAAGACTAAAGTATTTTAAGTACGAAATTATATTAGTTCTTTATACTACCCCGTCGTTAAAATATTCTAAATCCCTATGTAATTTCTATTGTAGATTCGGTTAAGTAAACATAATCTAATATGCTTTATATCTTATCCCACCAAGAGAGCCTCCTGGGTTCTAATCCTAGTCTTTGAACCGCTGCCAAATCTCGTTAGCCGGAGTTTAACCACTTACATACTATCCTTCTCACACAAGGATCTATTGGATCTCCTCCATTGGTATGTAGAAGTCATTGGCATATAGTAGACAGATCTATGTATGCTCGAATATGATTAAAAAGAAATTAAAGTGCAATAGAAATTCACACAACAAAATATTATTAAATGACTCATAGTTCAATTCTTCACTCTAGAGATGAGAAGTTTAGCTCCTTAGAGACATGACAAAATAAAAATATATAAAAAAAGAGAGCATAGATTACAACCCTATTGAAGAAGAAGAACCTTGACTCCTTAGATGATGCCTCCTTGCCTTGACTTCCAAGGACTTTGCCTCTCTCTCCAGCACTCTAACCTTGTCTATCTATCCTAATCGGTGAATAATTCATGGCTATAGTGCTGGACTTAATCACATATAAAGACGCACACCGAATTCCAGTATAAGAGGGGTATATATAGGGTTTCCTAAATAAGAAAGAGTAGTGGAGAACATGATGTCTTGATTTTAGGGCTGAAAATAACACTCTAAAAATAGCAAACTTGAACTCTACTCAATCTAGAAACAAGATGGATGACCTGCGGTCAGACCTTCTAAAAGGCTTCAATCAAGGGCTGCTGAGATCTGTCGATCTAACGGTGCAGAATAACAGTCCACAGATTGAATCCGCGATGCATGCGGCCACTAGGGCTATGCCACATGCGGCATAGGTTGAACCGGCACGACTTCCTGACTGAGCAAATTTCACCATCTTGGATATTGTGCAATAATGTCCTGATTTAAGGCTATCTTCAATAATCGCCTAAATTGGTCATATTTGCTATGTTTTTTTGCCTAAATACACAACTTTCTCCAAAACTTACTAAAATGACTCAAAAATACATTTGCAGTAAATATTTCGAGAAAATGACTACTTCATATTCGCTATATATTTTGGCGCCATCACTCTTGCACCCATGTTTTTTCTTTGTCATTATTTTCTTTATTATTGTTCCACTTTTGGTGAAAAATATGTGTTTTTGGAATGGTCAATACCATGTGTTTCTACTTTCACTTCAGAAAATGGGGTAAAACTAGTTGGACAAGATTAATGATTATTTATCAACTAGTTATTTTGTTCCACCATAAAGAGACAATAAATCAACTACAATATTTTTGAAATCTTCTTTAGATATATTAAATTATTAAAAAAAAATAACATGAACATCATTTAAAATATGCACATCATATAAATCTTCTTGAATCTGCTTTAGGAAGATTAAATTTTTTTTTGTACATTATAAAAAATTAGTATGAAGCATTTTGTACAACTTAAAATAAATATAAATAAATTGATGACTTATTACATTAAGCAATTAGTTATTAGAATTATTATTTATTTAAATAATATATATTGAAATAAATTATATCATTTTATCTCGAACCTTCAATTAGTAGAGCTCTCGTACTAATATTGTGTTATAAAATAAAGATAAAGAAAATTAAATAAGATATTGAGAATGTAAAAAAAAAAAAAAACAGCTACATGTTGTAAATATATTTCTGTGTATTTATGAATACAATACAATCTTACAAAGACTTTATTTATAGTTTAAAAGTTGTAAAAGAAAAGTCACATGAATTAATTCCAATAATAAATGAGGAGATGAAGATGAACCATAAAGCTATTAAGCTGAAAGGTATATATCGAAATATATAATATCAGTTCTCATTACATAAGTCTTTATTGATACATTTTACATTTATTAGGATATAATTACCTGGCTCGAAGGGAATCCTGTCCATTTGAACGGCTACTTGTCAATTCAAATGACATGAATGAAAGAGCTTCAAAAAATGACTTGTCCGAAATATCTTTCTACAATTCTCACATGAATTAATAATATCCAATCACTATATATATATATATATATATTCTCAAATCCACAACAACTTGCTGGCAAAGAAATACGCCGAAGTGAGCTTCTCATCTTTTGAGCAAATAATTTGTTTCATTAGCCATGCTCATTACAAACTTTGCTTTGGCTTATCTCCTCATCCTCTTAAAAATCACATTCTCAGTCAGCCAACAAGTAGAACTTACATTCAATGGATTCTCCGGTGCAAATCTAACCCTAGATGGTGTTGCATACATCGAGCCGAATGGCCTTTTGAGGTTAACAAACGGCACATTAGAAGTGCAAGGCCATGCCTTGCACCCCTCTCCAATTCACTTCGGCAGGACCACCTCTTCCTTCTCAACCACATTTGTTTTCGCAATTATTTCAGAGTACCTAGACCTCAGCGGTCATGGGATTGCCTTCTTCATCTCCCCCTCGAAGAATCTCTCTGGTACCTTGCCAAGCGCATACTTGGGCCTCCTCAATAGTCAAAACAATGGCCATCTCACCAACCATATTTTCGCGATTGAGCTTGACACTGTATTGAACCCTGAGTTCAATGATATAAATAATAACCATGTTGGTATTGATATAAATAGTTTGAAGTCAAATCAATCTGCTCCTGCCAGCTATTATGCTGACGATTCAGGTGCTTTTCAAAATTTGAGTCTTATTAGTGGTAAAGCAATGCAAGTATGGGTTGAGTACGAGAGCCAAGAGACACAAATTACTGTTACCTTATCTCCCATTGGAAAGTCTAAGCCAAAAAAACCTCTACTCTCTTATAAATTCAATCTCTCAATAGTTTTGAATGATTCTATGTACATTGGCTTCTCTTCTTCCACTGGCTCTATCCATAGCTCTCACTACATTCTTGGATGGAGCTTCAAACTAAATGGAGCAGCACCATCCATTGACCTAGCAAAGTTACCAAAACTCCCACGCACAACACAAAAAGGCCGATCAAAAGTCTTTGAAATAGTTATGCCTTTTGCTTCAGCCGCCTTTATTCTTATTCTAGTCACTTTCCTTTTCCTCTACATCAAGAGGCGGTTCATGTACGCAGAACTTCTTGAAGATTGGGAAGTTGAGTTTGGTCCACATCGTTTCTCATACAAAGATTTGTACCGAGCAACCAATGGATTTAAGGAAGAAGAGTTGCTTGGAAGTGGTGGCTTTGGGAGAGTTTATAAGGGGGTTTTACCTGTGTCCAAATTGGAAGTTGCAGTCAAGCAAGTGTCACACGAATCGAGCCAAGGTATGAAACAATTTGTAGCAGAGGTTGTGACTATTGGCCGGTTACGACATAGAAACCTTGTTCAGTTATTGGGTTATTGCCGGCGTAAAGGGGAGCTCCTTCTGGTATATGATTACATGCCAAATGGGAGTCTTGACAAGTATTTGTATGGTCAAGAAAAGCAGACTCTTAATTGGATCCAACGGTTCAAAATTATCAAAGGAGTAGCATCAGGTCTTTTATACCTCCATGAGGATTGGGAGCAAGTCGTCATCCACCGAGACATTAAGGCGAGCAATGTTTTATTAGATTGTGATTTAAATGGTAGATTAGGTGACTTTGGCCTTGCAAGACTATACGATCATGGTACCAACTCTCAAACCACCCATATAGTAGGTACAATGGGTTATCTTGCACCAGAGCTTGCGAGAACTGGCAAGGTAACACCTCTCACTGATGTGTTTGCCTTTGGTGCATTCCTGTTAGAGGTTGTTTGCAGTAAGAGGCCGGTAGACCATGGGGCACAAGGGGAGCAAACTATTCTAGTCGACTGGGTGTTAGAACACTGGAAATCTGGATCGTTAGCCAATATTGTGGATCCAAGATTAGGCAATTGTTATACATTAGAGGAGGTAGAGATGGTTCTAAAACTTGGTTTGCTTTGCTTGCATCCACTACCAAGTGCCAGGCCGAGCATGCGACAAGCCGTGCAATATTTGGAAGGAGATGCACCTCTACCTGAGTTATCAGCAATATATGTGAACTTTAGCATGCTTGCAATGCTTCAAAATGAAGGGTTTGATTCTTATATTATGTCACACTCCTCTACAATGGCATCATTCTCTAGTTTATCTGGTGGTAGATGATAGAACAGACTCTTTGTTTTCTAATTTTTATTATACTGATTATATTGTGTAATAAGATGTTATTGTATATAACGTGTGTATTGTAAAGAGATGATTCTGAAGCTTAAGGAGAGCACTTATTCTATAATTTTCCTGTTTCTTTGTGATATTTGTTCTTCTTTTGTGTCTGATCTTGTAATTTTCATGGTTGCATTTGTCAGTTTACTTACTGATTTGAAGAAAAGGGTTCTGATCTGTACGACATAAGCACTTAATGTTGTCTATGTAGTATTTATATTTGTGTTAATTCTGAGTTCTAACTTCAAACCCAGAGTCAAAATCTGGTAGCTGTATAGGAAGGTTGATACTTGGTAGGATGCTGGTACCAGTGGGCTGGGAGATAAAATATTACTGGTCCAGCAATATTAGTTTCTAATTCATTTGATTTTTGTTTGCTATATAAATTGATGATACAGAGCAAAACACTTAATGTTCTGATCCACATTTTCTTGAAGTAATTATTATTTTTGTCGGACGAAGGAGAAAGCAAAATATTTGAGCTTAAAATTTGAGAATTTTCTTTGGATCCAATTAATCTTACTTCATTTTACTATTATTTCATATTTTCTCTTACACAAGTCTTTATTTATACATTTTAAAACAGAGTTGTTAATATCCCTCTAAAACAGAGCTGAAACAGAATTATTGCTGATCTGCTCCACCAATAATTATTTGGAAACGGGCTAAAATTATCCTTTATTTGCCATTTAAATATCTCGTATAGAGATGAACCCATTCTGAAGTTAGAAGATAACTGTTCATTTATTAGGTCTCGACAAGGAGAGCAGTTTGGGTCCGATGACCATCGGACTCAAACTGAGTTCGATGGGTTCTATAACTGTCCGATCTGCTTAAAAATCTGTGCGCATCGCTTTAATATCCGTGTGCATTCGCTTTAATATCTGTGCACACGAATCTCAAAACAAATTGGATGGTTATGGAACCCATCGGACCTAAATTTGAGTCCGATTAAGTAGAGCGGAGCTCGTACAAGTAAGCTCATGGACCCCATAATTAAAAATAGAAAAACAAAACAAAATAAAAACTTATGTTATTAAAAGGTTAAATAAAAATTGAATTAAAAGGCTTGAACAGGCCTATCAAAGGCTTAGTCCATCTTGGCCTTTTTAATGAGGTGGGCTCTTACAAGGAACAAGACAACCAACCAAATTTAGATTCTTCTAATTTCGGCCCTTGGTGAACCTTTAATGAACCTGTACAGTCCCATTTAGGCAGAGAAAGCCACCTTCCCCAAGTCCAAAGTATGTCCTCAGGTACTATACTCAGTAGAATGGGCTTTCAGCTGAGAAATTTTTTTTTTGAGTAAAGGTTGGAGATCAAGTCACCTAACTATTTAATACTTTTGTTATTACAACAAATAATTTCTCCCATCTGGGTTTCGAACTCATGAACTCTCACATAGAGGCCATGTGCCTTAGCCACTAGACCAAAGGCTAGTTCTCCTTTCAGCCAAGAAATTGAAATTTGGTGTCTATTTAAAATTAATGTAGTATTTGTTTTGAGATATGTGCTAGATTAAAATTGACGATTCAGATCTCATTCTCCTCGGTCAGGTATTTTGACATATAATTACAGGGGTTATGGCAAGTATGCCTCATGAATCATTGTCAATGCATGTGCCATTTTAATACTCTAGTCCATCTAAACAGAGAAAGAAAAGTCACTTTACAGAAGGCCATTTCTACTTTTTTAATACTCTAGTCCATCTAAACAGAGAAAGAAAAGTCACTTTTCAATGCATGTGCCATTTTAATGCATGTGCCATTTCTACTTTTTTGCTTTTTCTTAATGAAATGAAAACTATATATATGGCTTGTATCGATAGTGAAATAATGCATTAATTTCTAACCAATTTCAAAGGTACATGTATCATATTTAAATATATTAATTTACAACTAGTCATTTCAATTAGTTAAATTAATGTTTTTATTCGTTAGTTTGGAATTCGTACGACACATGGACGCTCCTTCAAATCATACATAGAAATAGAACTGGAAGTCTTTGGCTAAAAGTTTATATATCTTTTTTTCTTTTTGCAGTCAATAATATATCTTTCCCTCCAAGTTTGGGGACTGTCATTTTGGGTAGCACTATAAAGATTTCCCTTAAATTTTTTTACTCAGTACTTCATACGTGGTTACATATATTACACAAATGTTTATATGTAATATATATGTGTACATTGTAAATTGTAAATATGGATATGAAATTAATTATTAAGCCAATTTTATTAAATCTATTCATCGCAATTTTACGAGAAAAATAAATCTAATATTAGATACAAGTCCCTTTAAGTGTTGAACCCCAAAAGTACAAGTCACTTTAAGTTTCTACAATAGCAAGAAGTTCTAAAAATGAATATATATTGGTTCTGTTTTGTAGCGTGTGTGTGTGTGTGTGTGTGTGTGTGTGTGTGTGTGTATAAATAAACATGTTACTGTAAATTTGGAACTGAGATTATATATTTTGAAATGGTCGTCCCATTCTTTTGCAAGAGAATTAAATGAGTCAAATATTAAATGTTTGGTATTCAAGTTGACATTCTTTCTTCGATATTAGCACCATAAATACGTACGGAGAATTATAATAACTGTAAAATAGAGAAATTATGTAGCTAGTAGTGTGACACAAAGGAATATATATAATGTAACATACTTCTAATAATATTGCTTATAACACAAATAGTATGGTTAATTAACAAAGAGATTTCTTCAAATATATCATTTCTAAAATTTTAGAAAATATATTTGCTAGCTATATTTTATATCTATCATAGAATGAAAAAATTAGCTCATAAATATACTCGACTTCTTCTCATTATTTCGATAGCAAGAAACTAGGGTTATACAGCTTTCTTAGGCAGATTCTAACACAGACAAAAAAAAGGTTATTAATTCGTTATTTAATATTAAATTAGAAAAATATTAGTGACTGCTAGTGATCATTCGGGTTGGTTGAGCATGATAAAAATAGCTGAATTACTTTCATATCGCTTAAAGAAAATGTACTTAGATGGATAATAAATTGATATTAAATCTAAATAAATTTCGAGTGTTGAAACCACTAAACTGACATTTATGTTAAGAATAATATTTATAATTTGCACAAACATTTATTGAATAATTTTAAAAGAATATATCAATTTACTTGAATGAAATATGCCGCGACCGCGATGCATAAATAAATATTGATCCGTAAAATTAATATAGTCCCGAATTGACTTTTAAAGTTAAAGTTGGTACGTACTTACATATATAATAAAGTTTGATGATATTTTTTTTTTTCTATTTACTACAGATTTCTTTCAAAATATTTTGGACGAACCCAACGCGCCAGCTGACGAGTAAAACCTTCCCTGATAACTTCAATATACAAGTATAAAGATGATTTACAGTGAATAGTAGTATTAATCGATCATATACGTACGTACGTCAGATAACGCAACCTTAATATAGATCACTAGTATGAAAGGACTAGTATCAGAGATCTCTTGGTCACCCTACTAGAAGGTAGATATGAGGCTGATTAATAGGTTTAAGATTCATCCTTTATATCTGTTGAGAAAAGAGAAGAATAGGATTCAATAACCCTCAGATCTGTTAAGGATTATCCATTATTGGGTTTAGATGCAAATAAGAAAGTTACCGTTACTATAGCTGCACTGTATAGGATAGACATATTACCGTTGTATTTATTTTTCCTCTAACTATATAAGGAGCCCACTGGACAAGTTAAAGAATTAAGAATGAAATATAGATTTTTCATTTCATCAATTTCTCTCAAAACTCAGAAATTCAACATGATATCAGAGCGAGATTAAAATCTTGACTCAAGACAGAAAATCAAGCAATTAAAATCACAGACAAGGACTGTGATTTAGAAGAAAAAAAAAACTAAGCATATGTTCAGCAAAATAGCAACAGCACCAGAAGCTGACAACTGAAAAACACCTTCTAAATCAAGAGCTGAGCAAAACAGCCGTCCATAATTCCCAAGTCGAGTGCCGCAAAGGCTACTGAGAGCAAAGCACAAAATTTGCTCGTATCAGATCAGAACCGAAAAATGAAAACAAGAAAAATCACCATGACCCAACCAACGAAAAAGCTTTTAGAAATCTTGAGTTACATCCATAAATTTCTAAGTGTATATTACCTCTCCACTACTGATCGATCCACTACCGATACCTTTTCCATTATGAAATCAAACCCTAGCTTGGACTACCGATCTCAAAACCCTAGCAGCAAAGGGGAGGAATGCACGAGTTGCAAGAAAAAAGGCGTTGGTAAGGATCGATGTTGTTCTCTCGCCCTCATCTGCGATCAGTCAGAAGAGATGATCGAGTAGACAGAGACTGAAAGGGGGAGGGCAACTCAAGCGACAAAGGAGAAAATAGAAAAGTCTATTTGGGGCTGAGAGGAAAAAGAGAGAGCGAAGAGGCGCTAGGAGAAAGAGGACAAGAAATTGGTCAATCAAGGAGCGGAATCCTCTGGTCCTGAAAAAATTTGGGACATGTCTGGTCCCAGTCAATCTGGGACGTCCGATTAAAATCCAATGGTTAGGATTAAAAACGCTCCTAAAAAATAAAAATAAAAACCAAAAAACAAAAAACATGCCCTCTCTCTCTTTACTTGCCCGTCTCCTTCCCTACCGCGCCTCCCTCTACCAACTTTCGCCTTCAATGGAGAAAGTACTAAAAGACAGTATAGTCATTCTAAATTTGAACTATTCTGAGAACCCTATCACTACCAACAGCCCACAAAGTATTGGACTACTTCAATTACAAAATTAAATTGTTGGCTTGCGCTACTTCAGAGAAGGAGGAGATAGCGCCACTGAAAGAGGAATTAAGCCTACCAGAGAAGGAGGAGGAAAGTTCAGCTGAGGCACTGGAGAGGAACGAACTTGACAAGCACCGCCCCTTGCTGCAAGCACTCGAGGTAAACGAGGAAGGAGACAGCGCCACTGAAGCCCTCGAGAGGCTCAGAGAGCAGCGGATTGTTGCACTTGCTCGAACAGATCGAAGGCGAAAGTTGGTAGAGGGAGGCGCGACAGGGAAGGAGACGGGCAAGTAAAGAGAGAGGGGGCAGCGTTTTTTTTTTTTTTTTTTTTTTTAGTTTTAGGAGCGTTTTTAATCCTAACCATTGGATTTTAATCGGACGTCCCAGATTAACTGGGACCAGACAGGTCCCAAATTTTTTCGGGACCAGAGGATCCCGCTCCGTCAATCAGAGGAGTCTGGATCCAACTTAGGCGCCACAGTCAATCCTAGCTTTGATCAAATACAACAAGCTCTCCAATTGCTCTCTATGTTGCTTCAACAAAATAATAAAAAGACCTCTGGTATGGTAGCCCATTTAACTTATGATTTTCAAAATACAAAATGGATCCTAGATTCTGGTGCTACAAACCATATCACCGGAAATAAAAATTTGTTAGATAATTTTGAAAAATACAAAACCAAACAATTTGTTACGGTTGCAAATGGTGACAAAATGAAAATTCTTGGAGAAGGTTCAATAAATATCTTCTCAAAAGTAATTTCGAATGTCTTGTATATAAAGGATTGTGCATCTAATTTGTTATCTATTAATAAAATCACAAAAGAATTAAATTGTGAGGTTATTTTTTCATCAAAAAAGGTGATTTTTCAAGAATGGATAACAAAAAATATGATTGGTGAAGGATATTTGAAAAATGGACTCTATTTTTTGAATGAAGAAAAATTCAATTTCAATGCAAAAAAGGAAGAAATGAGCACTCTTTGGCATAAAAGAATTGGACATCCTTCCGATAAAATCTTAAAAAAACTTTTTAATTTTTCAAGTTTAGATAATAGTTTTTGTGAAGTATGCAAACTAGGAAAACATACTAGATTACCTTTTAATTTGTCAAGTAGTAAAAGTAAAAAACCTTTTGATTTAGTGCATTCGGATGTATGGGGCCCCATCCCAATTGACTCTTTTAATGGATACAAATATTTTGTTATCTTTATTGATGATTTCTCTAAAACAACTTGGTTATATTTATTAAGAAATAAAAGTGAAGTGTTCTTGCAATTTTTAGATTTTTATAACTTCATAGAAAATCAATATGAAGCAAAAATTAAAACTTTTAGATTCGATAATGGAACGGAATTTATAAACCAAAATTTCTCAAATTTTTTCAAAGAAAAAGGAATTTTGCATCAAACAACATGTGTTTATACACCCGAACAAAATGGTGTTTCCGAAAGGAAAAATAGGCATTTGCTTGAAATGACTCGGGTGCTTTTATTTCAAAATAATGTACCTAAATCTTATTGGTCGGATGTCGTTCTTACCGCAACATATTTGATAAATAGATTGCCAAGTGCTAATTTAGAATATAAGAGTCCATTAGAAATTCTTTACAAAAGAAAACTCAACATCGAACATTTACGAATTTTTGGTTGCACATGTTATGTACACAAAAATAAACAAGACAAATTGGATTATACTTCAATTAAGGCCATTTTTTTTGTTATTCCTCTCAAAAAAAGAGATACAAATGTTATGACCCAATAAATAAAAAATGGTACATCTCTAGAGATGTAACTTTTTTTTAAAATGAGCCCTACTACAAAGAAAAAAATTATGAGGAAAATATTGTAGAACCTCTTAAGAAAATTCCATTGCCTCATTTTAACTCACTAAGAGAAGAGGTAAGGCCAATAGAAAATGAGGTTGCAACCGAAAATGAAAATGAAAGTGAAAATGAAGAATAAATAGAGGAAATTTTTTCAAGTGAGGAAAATAGAAATGTTGAAGAAACACCTTTGAGAAGGTCATCTCGAATGACACAACCTTCAACTAGATTAAGGGAATACGTAACATGCAAGGTACATTATCCTATACAAAATTTTCTTACATATGAAAATATTACTCAAAATCATAGGGTTTTCCTAACCTCAATCTCAAAAGAACAAGAATCAAGTAATTACCAAGATGCAATAGAAAACCCGGTATGGTGTAAAGCTATGAAAGAAGAATTAAGAGCCTTAGAAAAAAAATAAAACTTGGGTAATTGTTCAATTACCAAAAGATAAAAAACCTGTAGGTTGTAGATAGGTATATAAAATTAAATATAATAGCAATGGTACCATAGAACGATACAAGGCTCGTTTAGTTGCTAAAGGGTACACACAAACCTACGGTATAGACTATTATGAAACATTTGCACCCGTTGCCAAAATGAATACCGTACGAATTTTATTTTCAATTGCGGTAAACCAAAATTGGAAATTATACCAAATGGATGTCAAGAATGCATTTCTTCAAGGAACTCTTGAAGAAGAGGTATACATGAATTTACCACCCGGTCATGAAAAAGAAAATGATCAAAGATTAGTTTGCAAGTTGAACAAGTCAATTTATGGATTAAAGCAATTTCCAAGAGCATGGTATGGAAAACTAAGCTCTTATTTAATTTCTTGTAATTTTAAAATTAGTAATGCCGACCATTCCCTATTTGTTAAAATTGTAGGAACTAACACTACTATCATACTTGTATATGTTGACGATCTTATAATCACCGGAAATAATCAAGAATAAATTAAAAGAATAAAATTTCAATTAAAAGAAAAATTTGACATTAAAGATTTAGGTTATTTAAAATATTTTTTGAGAATAGAAATAACATATTCAAATCAAGGTTTATTTATTTCTCAAAGAAAATACACCTTAGATTTGTTAAAAGAAACCGGAAAATTGGGTAGTAAACCGGCCTCCATACCAATAGATGGTAAATACAAACTAAATACCGAGGATGGTGAATTATTAGAAGATATAAACCAATTCCAACGACTTGTAGGAAAATTGATTTATCTTACGATAACCCGTCCGGATATTTCATATTCCGTAAGTCAAATTAATAAATTCATGCATAATCCAAGAACACCACATTTAGATGCCGTTAATAGAATATTAAAATATTTAAAAAGAACCCCCGGCAAGGGAATTTTTATGAAATGCAATAATTCTAATGAAGTGTGTGGCTATTCCGATGCAGATTGGGCCGGAAGCTTCGATAGAAAATCGACAACCGGTTTTTGCACGTTTGTAGGTGGAAATCTAGTCACATGGAAAAGTAAGAAACAAAATGTTGTGGCACGGTCAAGCGCCGAGGTGGAATATCGTGCCATGGCATCAACAGCTAGCGAATTAACATGGATCAAACAACTCCTTGAGGATGTTGGAATTAAAATTCAAGAACCAATGAAAATGTTTTGTGATAATCAAGCGGCACGACATATTACATCTAACCCGGTGTTTCACGAACGAACAAAACACATCAAGGTAGATTGCCATTTTATTTGAGAAAAAAATCAAGCAAAAGAAATCGAAACCCCCTATGTACAAAGCGAAAACCAATTGGCGGATATATTCACCAAAGGACTTGATCCTAAACCGTTTGAGAACAATACAAGCAAGCTAGGATTAATCGACATTTACAACCCTAACTTGAGGGGGAGTGTTGAGAAAAGAGAAGAATAGGATCCAATAACCCTCAGATCCGTTAAGGATTATCCATTATTGGGTTTAGATGTAAATAAGAAAGTTACCGTTACTATAGTTGCACTATATAGGATAGACATATTACCGTTGTATTTATTTTTCCTCTAACTATATAAGGAGCCCACTATACAAGTTAAAGAATTAAGAATGAAATATAGATTTTTCATTTCATCAATTTCTCTCAAAACTCAGAAATTCAACAATATCTTATATATGCTATATCACAATAATGAACGACAATTTAAAGCAAGCTATATAGCTAGGCTGGCCTAATTCAATAAGGATTTATCGTCCAGATATTGAGGAAAAAAACAATATTCAAAATGGGTAAAAGATATTTTATATGTTAGCTCTTAACTATATCTTTCCAGGCTTGTTCTAGATCAAATTTATGGAAAATTAAATTACGTGTCAAATTTAACCGTTGAAAAAGTTCCGACTTCGACCTTCAAATTAATTCATCATGCATGCAGAAAAAGCTCTTTTTTTCTATATTTTTTTTTAACAAATATGTAAGATGTTTTTCAATGTATTATGAAGCCAATTTACATTAATTGCCACCTGCCTTCAAGATATTGGAACAAAACCTGAGTCCCTATACACCAAAAAGTAGAATCCCTCAGTATTGTTTTGATCGGATGACTGTTATTTGATGAGAAAGTGTTTTATAAGTATATATTATGGTAAATATACACCTATCATGATACCTGATGAGAATCCAGCATGGCTTAATAGAAAATAAGTATGTTATTTAATGTCAAAATAATATTATTAATAATCTAGCTATCAATTTGTGAAAAAAAATTGTAGCTCTGAATATAAGCTTTCTGATATTGTACTGGTTTATTATCTGATCCACTTAGCAAAATAACATCTGTACTGAAGATATCAGTATTCTCATCTTCCTAAGTCCTAACAACAAGTGGAGCACTGAGTCGAGACTCGATCTGTGCCGTTCATCTCCATCGAAAGCGGCGTGTCACCATTTTTCATTTTTTTTCCTATCTATTTCGTCTAGTCAATATAACGTGACAGTATATGTAGTGGGTTGTAACTTGTAAGCAAAGAGACAACGAGTAACAAATCAATTTGTTACACATCTGCCATCATCAAGGTTGACATAGAAGATTGGTCGACAAGTGGCTCATTAAGAATCAGGTGACGTACGCTGAAAACATAATTATCAGAAAGAATTTAAAAAAGCCTCAATTAATTAAACAGCCTATAGAATTTCGGGACACCTATAAATATATCTAATTATATTTGTCAAAATTAATGCGACATGCACCCATAAATTCTTGCGCTGAACAATAAGTTTGACAAAGACCTCGGTTAGGCTACCAAATTTGGACGGAGTACACCCATTAATTCGTCAGTTTTAGCATACTTTTTGTTAGAAAAAAAAACGTGAAAATGCCTCTGGTTTTGATTTTTTAATTTAATGTTGTGATATCATATATAATAGTTTGTAATTTATGCTGCAATATTTTAATAGAAACTTGTATAATAAGTTTTTTGGTAGATCAATCTGTTTTTTCATGTTATGAACAATGTCCAGTAAGGAAAATATATGGAAAAATTATATATAAGAATATGACATATATGAAATGCTGATCTCTTTACAGATTAGAATATCTTTGAATAACTTGGAAAAATCTTAAGTTTTTTCATGTAAGGTACTAGTTTAACAGTGATGATTGTCAACATTTATTTGTTATTACCATCAACGGATGTAAAAAAAAAGTTGAGATTGTGAATCAATTTATGAGTAGTGCTGGTGAATTTAAAAATTCTGCATGTGCCTCCTATTTTAGTTTTATTACAGTGAGACAAGGGAAATATCTATTATATACATTGTTTTGGTTAGCATATTGTTTAATTAAGTATTAACTATGAACCGCTATAATCTATTCGGATTATTTAACATGTTTTTCGAGGCTTCAAGAATAATGATATTGTTTATTATATTATCTGACATTTAATGTTTTCCTTGTGGTACTCTCAACTTGTGATAAGCATATGAAAATCAAAAATTCTTAACTAGTTAATATAGTACGTAAATTAAACTATTATTCATGAACGAACACAAATAAAAAAAATGCCTCATCTTTTCTTTTCTCTCCATTCTGTATTTCTCGTCTCCCATTTTATTCTCTAAGTTTCTTCTAATTCTCCATGGCTGCACTCACCCATATTCTTGCAATCACACTCTTAATCTCCTATTACACTACTACAATTCGGGTGTTTGGAAAACAAACTTATTTGAAAGATTGTCGCCCATTAAGATGCAGCAAGCACGCACCCATTGTCAGGTTCCCATTCCGGCTAGAAACCCAGGCACCATACTGTGGCTATGACACCCTTGTCCTCTCTTGCTCAGGCGGCAACACGGTGTTAAGCCTCCCATTTTCTGGTCACTACAACGTGACGTCAATAGATTACAGAAACTCAATGCTTGCGATAATAAGGCACTCATGGACCCTTAATTGTTTATGTTCTCAAATTTCCAAGCCCAATGTAACCGGTTCTCACTTCTTTATTCCTTCTAGGAGTAGGATAGATGTCAGTTGGTTTGATTGCTCAGACGTGGCCACTTCTTTCTCAGAAGATGAGTATTTAGCTGGTCCTATCCCGTGCCTCGGGTCTGAAGGCCAGTTCATCTATTTGTTCTGGGCTCCTACTGATGCTTCTCAGCTTCCTAATACCTGCACCAAAATTGGAAACAGCAACATGTTTACCAGAGCCAAACAGTACAGTCCTTCATCACGTTCTGACTTCCAACACGTGATTACAGACTTTGCAGCAAGACCAGTCGTTCCTCTGTATTGGCACGATGACTTGATCAATTGCAGCATGTGTGAGAAGAAATTGTGGCATCGCTGTGACTTCAACTTCAAAACAAAAAGATCATTCTGTCGAGGTGACCTTATAAATTACAAGTTGACCTTTAATTCTTCTAGTAAATTGGATTAAAATTTTGACTTTAATACTTTACTGCAGTTGTCTACGAGAGTTACAATGATAATAAGTATCATCTAACATGAATTGAAGAATATATATTTATTATATTGGTAGTCCGGACCAAGTTCTAAATTTTTAATTTTTTCCCTTTGACATCAAAGTGTCCCCACTGTATCATTAATATGGCCCCTTCCAATAATATGCTAATAAGAACGAAATTGAACTTACTCTGAATACTGACATATAAACCTTTTTCTCTTTCTTTTTCAGAATCTCGGATGGTGCTGAAAGCCGGTATAATTCCTCAACAACTTGTGCTATTATATTCTCAAAGGAGAAGATTTGACTATATTCTATTTAACTTGAGATTGTAATTTTTTTTTTTTTTCATTAGGTGTATCGGTAAGTGGAACATCCCTTCTTCTTTTAGGAGGTTTTGTTTTCTTCTACTTACGTTTCCAGTCTAAGAAAAAGAATGCCATTCGTCAAAAGATCGAACAATTCCTTAAAAGCTACGGGGTAATGAATCCAACACGGTGCACATACAACAACCTCAAAAAGATGACGAACAGGTTCAACAATAAAATAGGCGACGGGGCATTTAGGACAGTCTATAAAGGGAAGTTGCCTAACGGAATTCCAGTTGCCGTTAAGATGCTGCATATATCTTCTGAGGGCAGAGAACAATTCGTAAATGAAGTTGCCACCATCGGAAGAATTCACCATGTACATGTTGTTCGCCTTTTAGGGTTTTGCTCTGAAGGAGCAAAGCAAGCACTTGTTTACTAATTCATGGAGAATGGGTCACTAGATAAGTACATGTTATCCTCAAGATGGAGAAATCACCAATTTAGCATGGAAGAAATGCTTGTAGTTGCTACGGGCATTGCGGAGGGTATCGAATATTTACACCAGGGCTGCGACCAATGCATTCTACACTTTGATATCAAGCCCCACAATATTTTGCTTGACCATAATTTGGTTCCGAAGATCTCTAATTTCGGTCTCTCCAAGCTTTGTCCCAAGGATCAAAGCTACCTGACCATAAGTGCTACTAGGGGTACAATGGGTTATCTTGCTCCCGAAATGTACTCCAGAAACTTCGGAGCAATCTCATACAAATCAGAGGTTTATAGTTTTGGTATGTTGATTTTGGAGATGATAAGTGGAA
This sequence comes from Carex cristatella, assembly GCA_024447775.1. Lineage (NCBI taxonomy): Eukaryota > Viridiplantae > Streptophyta > Magnoliopsida > Poales > Cyperaceae > Carex > Carex cristatella. Next base: position 9,572,341 of record JAJHPF010000001.1, on the reverse strand, counting down.
GAAAGAACATCGACCCTTTAAGAGGGGGAGGGGTTCAGAATGAGGGGCTGTACTTCTCAGAGTGGATTTACGAACAGTTAGCTCAAAGAAAGAAATTGCAAAAAAACTGGCTACTGTGGCATTATGGTGCATCCAATGGAGTCCACCAGATCGACCTTCCATGACGAGAATTGTTCAAATGTTAGGGGAGAACTTGCAAAATTTGCAAATGCCACCAAAGCCTATAATGGCTTCTTCAAATTGTGTTACCTATTCCTAGTATTACTTCTGACCATGGTTATTAGTATTGGTCATACATTGATGTTTTGTATTATATTTCCTAGATTTTCTCTTCTTTTAAGAGGAAGGGTCTTTGCCCCCATACTACTACTATGCATTTTGTGCAGATACATAACATTTTACTAAGTTCTTTTAATGAAATGAAATATGAAATTAATTAAATTTCATCAATTAAGTTTTTTTATTTTTATTTTGTCTGTCCTTTAGTGTTTCCATCAACCGAAAATATGGGGTTGATAATTTAATTCAATAAACTAATCGCCTGAAATTTACTTTAGAAATTTAGATAAAACAAAATCCTGTTGTTTGAACAACGGTTTTTGCTAAAAGAGAAGGTGTTCTTTTAAAGCTGAATGAGATGGACCTGTCTTAATTCCTCTGTTTGAATATTTAACTATGGAGGTGGCCAAGAATGATTAGGTGGCCTGCGCTGGCACAGGACTGAAAGTCTAAATATCTCAATAAGTAGAATATTTGTTAACCCAGTTAGTGTGTGAAATGCTGGGGCTCTCTTCGTTAACCCAGTTATTACTCAATATTTGTTTGTTGGATTCTTCAAATTTTGCCTTTTCATTTATTAGGTTTTTAGAAACCTTTTGGTGTTTAGGCAATAGTTTTTGTTACTGTGATAATTCTTTACTTTCATTTGGTGACTTCTTTCTTTTCTAGTTGGAAATTCACCAGTGGCTCTGGCAGTCATTTGAAAAAAAAAAAAAAAAAAAAGTTTCGTGGACCATTCAAAAAATTGGCTATAGGTTTTTCGCTCCATGTCACATCAAGCTGTAGAACTCGATGACATCTACACCAAGGAAAAGTCTTCGATTGATATTTATTTTACCTAATTTTCATTGATACTTGCTCATCATATACATCATCTATAAAAGACCATTCGTCCAAACAGATTTAATTATATGCTAACCAATAAAAAGAATAAGAAGCATGAAATTCTTAAACTTATTGATTATTCTCTTCCTCTTTTACAAACTTAGTGGTTCCATCTCTTCTTCATGTGGAGAGCTTCATAACATCACTTGTCCTTATCGTCTTCCGTTAACAAGTGGGTTGAAAGGCTTTGAGTTGCAGTGTGATGGCAACGACACCATCTTATACAATGCACCCACTAAGTATCTTGTAAAAGATATATCAATCCAAAACAAGACATTTAGGCTTGTTGATCCTGACTTGGCAGTTGGTGGCTGCCACATACCAAAGCAGACTCTTTCCTTGTATGAATACTTTAAGTCAATTGCTTCGTTCTGTGCATGCACCGATTATTCGAGTCTAATGTACTTCAGGGCCAATTCGAGTTTAATCTACTTCTTCAATTGTATAGAAGAAGTAGAAAACTCAATGTACAAGCAAATACATTGTATGGATGGTCCTCATTCAAGAATTTATGCGACATATAATTTCTATGATGGCGGCAGCATCCCCAAGTCATGTAGGTTCGAAGGAAGCACTGTAGTCGATTTTTTGGTGGAAAATTGTTGGAAAGACATTGATGGTGTCGAACTTATGGTGATACTGAGACGTGGATTTGTTGTAAGCTGGACCATGCCAGAATTGCTCCAGCATTGGAACATGTCCAATTCCCAAATAGTAAAATCTTGCTGGCAGCTATGGTGGTAAAAAAAATAAGATGACTAATTTTAAATGCTCATGATTTAAAACATGGTTTGGAAAATCAGCTGAGTCCGAGTCCGACCGGAATCGGTCAAGAGCAACCAGATTTCTGTCAGATTTAGACGGCTAGATGGTCTTTGAATAGATCCATGATTTCTGATGGGGGGGGACTAAATCAGACAAAGGTAGAACGTGATTCTAAATAAGTGGGACCATCACTTTAATGGTTCAAATGAATGGGCCTTTTTCTTATTTCGTGGTTATTTCATGTCCGGTTAGAATAATGTAATTAATTAGATCAATTTTATTTTCTCAATTAGTAAAGCAGTGATAGAATATGTCAAACAATATATTATATAGCATCTAACATTTTAGCCGCAATAACTTATATGCTCTAGTTTATTTTTCCTATAATATATATAGCTTACTAAAAAATGTTATGTGTATTTTATATATTATTTTCTAATCAATTATGTAATATTTTATTTTCAACGTGGTTGATTTAATTTCACGGGCAAAACATAATGTGGGAAGAGCGTGAGATCAAAACTTAGAATGAGACAATTCCATAATTACTTTGAAAGGTTAATCATACTTTTACTGTCTTTTTAAATTAGATGTATAATTTTAGAGACAATTTAACTTTACAAAATATTAGAGCCAAAAAGCGCAAGAGCACCTTCTAACTGTACACTTGGCTTCGTACTGCAAATGCCACGTTTGGTAAAAAAAAGAAAAACAATAGTTGTTTGATTTCAGTTATCTCTCATCATGTCCATTTCATTCGCATTATATATGATTTTATTTTAAACTTTTTTGCAGCAATAAGGCTTACATTACTTCCATTAGCAATATTTTTGTTCCTTCTTCACAAGTATAAGCGAGTTTCTCTATTAATCAACTTTGTGGAGAAATTTTTGTGAAAACATGAGATACTTTCTGTTAGACGGTATGATTTCATAGAGATTGTTATAATGACAAACAACTTCAAAGAAAAGCTTGGGCAAGGTGGCTTTGGATCAGTTTACAAAGGTAAACTTTTCGGTGGTTATCAGGTCGCTGTCAAAATATTGACCAATTCATCCAGTAATGGAGATGATTTTATCAGTGAAGTGGCAACAGTCGGTAGGATTCACCATACAAACATAGTGCGGCTTATTGGGTTTTGCTCAGAGGGCTCAAAGCGGGCACTCGTGTATCCTTTTATGCCAAAGGGCTCACTTGACAAGTTCATCTTCTCTTCAAATTATAGTTATTTTTCAATAGAGAAAAGAAGACAAATAGCCCTAGGCATTGCGCGAGGTATAGACTACCTTCATCGTGGGTGTCAAATGCAGATATTGCACTTCGACATAAACCCTCACAATATCCTATTGGATCATGACTTGACACCAAAAATTTCAAACTTTGGACTTGCCAAATTATACTCCAGAGAACACAACTCGGTGACACTTAGCATGGTACGGGGTACACCAGGATATACAGCTCCCAAGCTGGTATCAAGGGCCTTTGGTGTGATATCATATAAGGTAGATGTTTATAGCTTTGCGATGGTACTGATGGAGATGGCGAGCGGAAGAAGAAACGTCAACAATCATGCAGAGAGCTCGAGCCAAGTTTATTATCCGTCATGGATCTACGAGCAACTCAAACTTACAGATGAGATACACAATTGTAACTTGCACAATAGTGTTCTACAATTTGGAGATATAGAAGGAATATTGTATAAGGTTGCCTTGTGGTGCATTCAATCGAGGGTATCTAACCGCCCATCCATGAGTAGAGTGACAGAGATGTTACAGAGTGATCCTGATAGTTTGGAGATGCCACCAAAACCTTTCACCACATGCTCACCAAACGAGGTCTCTGTGAGAGGTTCTCAAATTGAGCTGTCAGATATTTCAGAGGAAATTATTTTGCTTTGATTAAACAAAAAACAAAAAATGAATATGTATTGTATCTCAATGTATCCGTGTACCTAATGTAACTATAGATTAATGACAGCTATCTTGCAGCTTTTTTATTAACATAAGGCAAAGATTTGAAAATTTTCATTTTAATACATTTATGTCGTATACAACTATAACATTAAAAACATGAATAGTCTATGTTCGAATAACTAACATTTGCTTCAATCAAGCTCCACCAAAAGTAAGCAGTTAAGCAATTTATTTTAGAACATTGAATTTAAATGACATCTTCCTTTCAGGGAAAGATATATATATTTGATAATTCATTTTTATTTATATGTTTAATAATTGATTACACGAAGAATAAGGAAACAAATTAAATATATAAAATTTAATGAAGGTATAAGATATTCTGAGAGATATTGGCTATTATAAAATTTTGATGGGTACACTAGACGAGCAATTAACCTTGTAACATAAAAATATATAGACGATAAAGTGTTATATAATCTAGAAAACTCGTAAATATGTCGGCTCTGAACAGGTTATGGATTATTGTCGGAGCTTTCTCAGACAGGGTGGGCCACTGGGCCATTAGAGACTCATTACAGGTTCACCAAGGACTGAGATTAGAAGAATCAATAATTTGGAGGGTTGTCTGATCCTTCTAATAGCCCACCTCATTAAAAGGTCAGGATGGACTAAGCCTGTGGTAGGCTTGTTCATGCCCGTGAATTTAATTTCTAATTTTTTATATTTTTTCAATAAAAATATCAAATTGCCAAATTATACTCTAGAGAATACAAGTATACAACAAAGTAACACTCAGCACGGCACATGGCACAGTAGGGTATATAGCTCCTGAGCTAATATCAAGGGCCTTTGGTGTGATATCATATAAGGCAGATGTATACAGTTTTGGGATGCTGCTGATGGAGATGGCAAGCGGCAGACCAAAAGTTAATAATCATGCAGAGAGCTCGAGCAAAATCTATTATCCATCATGGATCTACAGCAAAATATAGTAAAACTTAAAGGTTGCACATTGCTGTAAAATTACCATTATCATTGATCGACATTAATTCTTATTAATTAGTCAAGATAGCAAGAGCATTACTTATTAATTAATCTCGAAAGCAGACACATCAAAGCTCTCAGAAAGCCCGGTGCCCGTCTTGAATGTAATCTTATCTTTCGAACCTTCTTCAATGTAAACCTCGACAACAGAAAGCCATAGTAGAAGCTCTTTCGTTTTGACCCCGGTTATTTTCTTCAACCTTCCTTTCTCAACATAAGCCGTCACCTCGAGAGCATACGAAACAACCTGCTTGATCTTCTTGAAAGTGTGATCTATCTTTTTCTTCTGAACAAACCATATGAATCCGACATTTTTGTTGTAACCAAACTCTTCTATGTTTTGAAGAGGAAAGATGCCCTTTGGGAGGTCAAGCTCTTCAAGCAATTGAACAGACTTCTTCTTGCACTCGGCATCTCCTTCGGTGATATCAGCGCCTTCACGGTAGTTTTTAATGATTTGAGTTGCCATTATTAAATTTTTGAGGTCTGTTTGGTTGTTGTGTATATTGAGTTAATGAAGTGTTGTAATATAGTGTGAGACTGGGCTTATTATATAGAGAAGTCTGAAGAGGGATGTTAACGCTTTTCATGCATGGGAAATTGTTTGTATGCAAAGTTTGACTTGGTGAATTTAGGACGTTTCTTTATTGCGACGTTCTAGCCATAATGGACTTCTATGTGTGTCAGGTCTGGCTAGTTACACCGTGCAATTCACGGTAGAGTTGAACAGCACCAAGTTAGACCTTCTTGCAATATTGCAGTTAGTCAAGTAGTTGTATTTATTGGGCTGGTATGATAATATGTTTGTCAGCATAAACCTGAGTGTTTTTTCAATTTGCAATTAAAAATAATTTATATTTGGCAAAATTCTAAGTGTTGGTAAATTAAATAGTTTATTTTTCAATTCGCACAATGATGTTTGACTAGTCAATTTTTAGATTGCATCAAATTTAAACCAAACCTTATATATCTAAATTACAAAAAATATATAGCTCAAATGTTAGTATTTTTTTATCACCATATTATCAGTTGTCAGGTTGTCCAATAAATGAAAAACATGATATGTTTAAATTACATGCAATTACCCATTCTTCTGCAACATCTTTCATGCGATATTCGATATTCAAGTACTCTAATTTTGTTTGAATAATAGGTATATATTCTAGTATAGTCTTATAGTACCCTCTATTTTCTATGCCGACGCCAGAGGTAAAAATATTTAATTTAGTTGTATTTTTTATAAAGAATTATATTGCCCAAAGTGGACCAACAAGCTCACGTTCAGCGGTGCAATATTTGTTTTTTTATTTCGTGTCTTTTATTGGGCCGGTGCAACTAGGGCGGAGCAGATTGGGAGCGGATAATACTAATACCAAATCCGTATCTGTCTTTCAATGAGCGGATACGGATACGGATACGGATACGGATACGGATAGTAAACGGATATCAAAACTCAAAACCATATCCGCCTTAAACGGATACGGATACAGAGCGGATAATCTCCGAATACGGATTCAAATACGGATACGAAACGGATAATTATCGGATATTGAGTCATATGTATTTTAAGATACAACTACCAATTAACAAAATTCAAATATGAAATTCTTTCAGCATATAACATGTTCGGTTTACAAAATGACAGTGCAATTAAGTATATAACTACCAATACACAAAACATAACATATCTAGTTACAAAATAAGAGAAATTGGTGTAGCTATATCACTTTGCGAACACAATATTAGAGTGTTGCAACAAAAAGAATAAAGGAAAACATTCACTACTAAACTTCAAGCTAAATCATCATGCACTATGTTCATGGCATCAAGGGGCTTGATGAAGTTCCTGTTGAAGAAAAAAAACACAAGCATTGTAATCATATCAATACACAAAAATGAAAGAATATATATAATTAATTTTGAAATCTCGTCCTCTCTTAAATTAGGGTGTACTGAGTGAATAACTACTAAACATATACCTTCTCCATTTAAAATTAGTGTAGAATGTGACCTTCCAACAAGCTCATCAATGTCATTAAAAAGGGATTGATTAGCACCTACAATTGTCAGTATATTTGTGAATAAAATGTTGTCTTTTTCAAAACAACAAAATTTTAATTTCATAATAAAATAGTTTGAAAATAATCAATAAAATATTGAGAAATCAAAGAAACATGCCTGGCTTGGAATGTCTGATCCAGTCTTGCGCACAAATTAAAGCTTCAATTGATTCAGGGTTTAATGAACTACGATGAGGATCTACAACTCTACCTCTAGTACTAAATGCGGATTCTGATGCAACAGTTGAGATAGGAATCGACAACACATCTCGTGCAACCTTTGACAAAATGGGATAGAGCGATCCATTATATTTCCACCAACTTAGTATATCAAAGGGACCATTCTTGTTATCCCATGGAACTACATTTTTTGCCATGTATTGATCCAAGTCCGTTTGAGGTGATTCAACAGATGTGTCTTTCTCAATAAACTCATCAAATCTTCTTTTCTTTGACCGACCTTCTTGAAAAGCAGATCCACCAACTTGAGAAGATTGTTGTCCTATAGTTTGAGTGTTGTCTAGAGAAAGAGAATACTTCAAAGCATATTCTTTATAAATTGATTTTATGGCACTCAAAAATGCATTCATCTCTTCTTCAGCTTCGGGAAAGTAACATTGTACCGTTTTACATTTGTAGCGTGGATCTAAGAAACAAGCTACAGCAAGAATTATGTTCATTTTCCCCCAATATTTGTCAAACTTCTCCTTCATTAATAAAGCCATTGCACGAACACGGTAATCTTCCCCTATGCACCACTCAGAAATTTGCAATTTAATATCACAAAATTCTTCAAAGAACAAATTTGCAGTTGGATAAGAGGTACCTGATAAGACTTTTGTGACATTGAAAAAACCCTCCAGACATTCACAAAGGACTCTAATTTCATCCCATTGATTACTTGTCAGGCACATCTGAAACTTTACCGGATCAACCCGTTGTAATCGCTTAAAGGCATCCTTGAAGTAGAAGGCATCTCTGAGCATCATATAAGTTGAATTCCAACGAGTTACTACATCAGTGGCTAGAGCCCTTTTTGTGTTCAATTTACACTCTTTTGCCGCCTTCTCAAATTCCTCTTGCTGCAAAGTAGAACTTTTCACCAACAAAACAATCTCTTTAACATTTTCAATTGCATTTTTTATCCCTTTCAACCCATTTTGCACCACTAGATTAATGACATGAGTTGCACATCTCAAATGAAAATATATACCTCCACAAACCAATTCATTCTCTCCAGCCAAATGGTTCACAACTTCTTTAACACATACATCATTGGCCCGATCATTATCCAAGGTTAAAGAAAATAGTTTCCGATCAAGGTTCCAGCTAGTCATGTTTTTAATAAACGTGTTGCACAAATTCAATCCAGTGTGCTTTTCACCCATGTGTATAAAATTAATGATTCTTTTTTGCATGGTCCAATCATCTCCAATGAAATGAGCTGTCACACATAGGTATGATTTGTTTTGCCTTGAGGTCCATAAATCCATTGTTGCACTCACTCGACAAGACATTGAAGCAAACAAATCATACAACTTCTTCTTCTCCTCTACATAAACCCGCATGATTAGTTTTGTATGAGTTGTTCGGCACTTTAAGGAAAAGGACGGGCGTAAAGATTTAACAAAATCAATGAACCCCATATGTTCAACCATAGTAAAAGGATACTCATGCAAAATGAACATGTGTAGAAGTTTAGTTCGGCTCACAGTTTCATCATACTTGTATGCACTAAGAGTACAAGTACCATTAACGCTTTTCATGGATGTTTGTAACAACTTTTGACGTGAATCAGTAGAGTGAGTTTTCAAGTGGTTCTTCAATTGAGTAGTTCCTCGGTGGCTTGATGCATCAAACACTTTAGCACAATGCTTGCAAGTAGCCTTTACATGCATCACCATCTTCCCATCAGTTTCCACTTGTGTCTCCACTCTATAAAACTCTTGCCATACTTTAAATGTTAGAGCTTTTTTTTTTTTGAAACCACTATAGTTGCTTCCTTCTGTTGCTGATTTGCCTCAACCTCATTAGAAGTCCCTCCATTGGCCGTGGACATTTGTATTTTCCTACATATTACATAAAGAGAATTTATATTTTATTTCAAAGTCAAATTATGTGCATAAAGGATAAGTGAGTCAGGTTTAGTATTTCAGATTTATAAGTAGAAAAATGACATGAAAAGAGGTGTGAATTATTTGTCCTTGACTTTAACTGATAACCAGAAGTAAAAATCATTATAATTTTTAACTGACAACCAGGTTTAGTTTTTGAATTACTAAATAAACAACAACCAACTAAAATCTATAATGATATCTACTTAAGAAGTAAAAACAAAAAGATAAAATCTATCTACCTTGGCAATTTAAGCTTTCCAGTTGTCTGATTAAGAGTAAAGGATCTGTGTGCAGCTTCCTCCAAGCATTGTTAGTTGACTGTGGTTCATAAGAGCACAGTATAGAAATCAGAAAAAAGTCGAGAATACTTTCTTCAATACCACTGACAGTTACATGATACTAATATGCATATCAAATTTTCCCAAACCAATTACTGAAATTCTGAAAATTTTATAAATCTCTAATTTTCAGCCCTCCTGAATAGACAGGATAGTGCGTGAAATCTGACTTTTTTACAAAGGTTAATATTAGGTTCAAATCGGACTAATTTTTAGCCCTCCTGAATAGTACTGACAGGTTTGGTTAATTAGTTCAATTTCCGATCATAGTGTTAGTTCAATTTGTAGGAACGAAATTGTGTGCCTAACTGTCAAGCCCTCACAAAGCAACAAATAGAAATTTAGTAGAGTCGTAGTTTTGATTTACCTAGAATTTGCTCCTAATCATCCTCAAAAGGTCGGACATCGAGATCAGTCACTCAAGTCCCTTCTTGGTTGGAGGACACAGCAGGTAGGATTTAGGATAGGGAAATCGGCCACTCAACACCGCACAAGAAAGAGGTGAAGCAAAGATGCCAAAGGCCGGTAGCGGTGGGCGGCAAGTGCGTGCAAAGTGGAAGAGAGAAAGACGGTGATGGGACAGTTAGCATGAAGAGAGAGAGAGAGGGTGAGAAAGAGCGGCAAATGAAAAAGACTGTGTAGAGATTGAGAAGTTAGAAGGTCTGAATGATCGAATCCCTACTAAAAATTAGTCCCACGAGTGAAAAAAATATAAAATTGAGACATCATATATAACAATCCCTTCGTATCTTAAATAAAAATTGGTTTCGGAGAGATCTGAATACTGAAAACGGATATATGCGGATATCCGCTCCGTTTAGCGGTATGGAAATTTATCCGTTTCCGTATCCATGTCTTTTGAGCATGTTCAATATATATCCGGATCTAAATCCGTTAAGTATCCGCTCCGTTCAAAACGGATACGGATAGTAATCGGATACGGAGCGGATTCAGAACGGATAATCCGGATCCGTTTGCAGCCCTGGGTGCAACTCACTAAATGATTCCAGTTTTTCTTTAATCTCCTTCCCACATTAAATAATTTCCAAACATGTGAACTCTTTGGATATATTTCCAGCTGTATATCTGCGAAGGACATAAATTTAGTATTATTTTTACAAGTAAAAAGGAAACTCAAAATGAATTTGTAGGAAATTTATGTACAAGTGTATTATATAACAACAAAAATGTGAGAGCATCCGCGAGGGCATATCGACAGAAAGTTGTTTTTTCTATTAGTGACAGACTGACGGTAGTATCTGTGACGTATACCGACAGAATTCCTTGCGAATAGTGCCCCCATTATTAATAAATTAGGTTGAGCCACGTCAGGATGAAAGTGTGAGCCTAAAAAAAATACTGTCTTTGCTGAGAACCATTTGGTTTAGATGCAAAGGCAATGCTCTTTGTGTGGGATGTCGGAGGTTTGATAAACAGGATGGCAAGTTTATACTCGAGCTGATGATTTTGCTACTGAACTGAATTTCCTGCTTAAATTCGAACTCGAGTTGTTTTATAGCTAATTGGATGGTTGTCCTATATATATACAAATCTCGACGTGATATATAACCATTTATTTAATTTGTGCACAATATCCTGAAGAACAACTTGTATGGATTCTTGGCTTCTTGCTGTTATACACATTTAGATAGAAATATTCGAGTTACCAAATGAGCATTCCTTCGTTACCCAGAAATGTAATGCATGTGTTCATTCAGTTCAAAGTTCAAACGAGTGCATATTTCAGCTAGTATATCTTGAAAAGAATTAATACTGTTCAATGTCAGTGTTCATTTCTTCCAACTGAATCAATATAGCTTAAATGAGCATGCGTTGCAACTCTGTCTTTGTTTAATCCATGATGGATTATAGCCTGCCGAAACCATCTTAGAATATATCAGCCAATAATAAGTACATAAAATTACATGGTATCTCACAACAAGGATTTATTTAATAACATAGTAAAATTTCAAAGGTTACAAATTGCTGGAAAATTATCATTATCATTAATTGACATTCTTATTTGTTAAGGTAGAAAGAGCAACGCTTAATTAATCTCGAATGCAGACACATCAAAGCTCTCAGAAAGCCCGGTGCCCGTCTTGAACGTAATCTTATCTTTTGAACGCTCTTCAATGTAAACCTCGACAACAGAAAGCCAGAGAAACAGCTCTTTAGTTTTAACCCCAGTTATCTGCTTCAATATCCCTTTCTCCACAAAAGCCGTCACCTCAACAGCGTACGAAACAACCTGCTTGATCTTCTTGAAAGTATGTTCTATCTTTTTCTTCTGAACAAACCATATGAAACTGGCATTTCTGTTGTAGCCGAACTCTTCAATGTTTTGAAGAGGAAAGATGCCCTTTGGGAGGTCGAGCTCTTCAAGCAGTTGAATAGACTTCTTCTTGCACTCGGCATCTCCTTCGGTGATATCAGCGCCTTCACGGTAATTGTTAATTATTTGAGTTGCCATTAAGTTTTTGAGGTCTATCTGGTTGTTATGTATATGAAGTTGATGAAGTGTTGTAAAGAGAACATAGTGAGACTGGGCTTATATAGAGAAGTATGAAGAGAGATGAGATTTAGGCGCTTGTCATGGAAAATTAATTAATTAATATTGTATGGGAATTTTGACTTGATGCAATTTCGGGTACAAGCCATAATGGACTTTGAAGCGTGTCAGGCCTGGCTAGTTAGACCGTTCAATTCACGGTAGAGTAGGCATCACCAAGTTGACCTTCTCACAATATTGCATTTAAGTAAAGTAGCTGCATGTATTTATTGGGCTGGTAGTATTGATAATGGATAATAATAATAATAATTAATATGTCTAGATATGCAAAAAAAAAAAAATTAATAATAATAATAATAATATGTTTGTTAACATTAAACCTAAGTGTATTTTCAATTTTCAATTTAAAATATTTTTTAATTTGTTATAAATATAAGTGTTGATAAAATTAAATGTTATTTTTTTCAAATTGCTCGATGATGTTTGACTAATCAATTTTTAGATTGCTTCAAATTCAATTTTCAGTTGTCAGGTTGTAAAATAATTTCGTATTGCTGCCCACTAACTTCGAAATTAAAAACATGATATAGTTTAAAACTTTAAATTACATGTGCTATTACGTATTCTTCTGCAAAATCTCGTATGTTTTTATCCAAGTTCTATAATGTGTATGAGAAAGGTTTAATTTTTTCTATATTTGACCATCTATATACATTCTACACCGACGTCAGAGGAATCCAATATATTTGACCATCTTTCTATATAGAATGCTGTTGGTCAACGAACAGAAACTGGGCCGTCTATTTGTTTTGGATCTCGCTTTATGATTTGGGTCGGTGTTTGTCACGTACTGGATGATTCCACTTTTTCTTCAATCTGCTTCTAACAGTAAAATTTTATCATATCTCATATTTTATATCTTCATTTTCAAAATTCAAACTCTCAATCTGAACTACTCAATATGATATTCATACTAAAATTTATCTAGAATGAAATTTTATAATATTTGGAAAAAAAATATATTTTTTTCTTAAGATAAGTACAAAATCATTGTTTCTGGATCGTTCAAAATGATTTTGTGCCTTTCTTAAAAAATGATATAAAAATTTTCAAAAATTATATGTAAACGTCCAAATATTTAATTAGGTACATATTTATGACCTTGTAAGTAAACATTCTTCTTAATTGCTTGCCGCCTTCCTTCCTCTAGCAAGGGAGAGACAACTTTGGCAATTGAGCATAAGTTGGGAAAGAGATCATCTGTCTCCCGAGTGGCAAGATTTTTCTGCCTCCAGTGCGGCTGATACGTAGATCCAGGCAGGTTTAAACATTTAAATATTAGTTTTGATTTTGTTACGGATCTACATGTCAGTGACTCGGGAGCAGGAAAATCCTATCTCCTAGGAGGCAGAGGATTCGGTTCCCATAAGTTGGAGGGGGCTAACTCAATAACAGAAAATGATGAAAAAAAAAAAAAAAAAATTCCGTTGTCATCACTTACCTCTCTAATGCACATTCCCTGAGGGTTTCAAGATTATTATACATGCGCCTGTACCTGAGTCGAGTGCATAGCCTCTGAGATTTCTCATATTTTGCGTGACGGACATGTCCGTTGCCGGTTGCCTATATATCCAGTATCATTTGAGCTTTGAGATTTGTGCTGAATCTATTTGAACGGTTGAGATTTTCCAAAAAGTCACGCAAAATATGAGATATCTCAGAGGATGAGAATTCACATGTGTCGCCAGTTCTAGAACTAATTGTCAATAATAGTTAAATGATGGGATGGGGAAGGGGTTTTGCTGATTAAAGGATGATAACTGAAAAAAAAAACGTATATATATATTTGAATTAAAATAGAATAATAAATTATTATCATACATTAAAAAAAATAAAAAAGTTTCAATTATCAAACAAAATAACCATTTTATATTATTAAATTAATCTAATTTGTCTAAGAAAGGTTACTTCATCAAGAAACCTATTCTTACGTTGTCCTATTTTTCATGTAAGGTTAAAAATTTATCTAATATGAAAATATGTACAACTTCCCAATTATTGCTATCTATATATTTTAGAGCCAGTAATTTTTTACATTTTTGTTAGACGAACTGCTTGAATTCTTGAAACTCCAAATATTTTTACATTTCAAATATATTTTAGCTCTATATTGTCTCATGTTAAACTTGCCACTAAAATAATAATTAAAAAATATAAAATTATATTTTTTTAACTTCTCCGTCACATATACGTGAAATATAGAGTGCGACTAATATACTTTCAGTAGCATTACAGTGCATATGCTTTTAATTCAAAATCCATTTGATCAACTTCAAACGAAAATTCCAAACCCTTCGAACCGATCTCCTTCAAGAGAGGCACATTTACATATAATTTTTTTAAATTTTTATATTCATTTCGTATCGAGTCAAACAGTCGAAAAATGAAGATTTGTGTGAATATTGATGCATTTGTTGGTATATAAAAAAAGACCAAAATTAAAAAATTATATATAAAATATAATAAAAATATTCTAAAATTAGTATTCTACAAATTTTATATATAACAATTTACTGGGCTACTTAACTCGACGTTTTGATTATAAAATTTTGAAATTTAATCCGTAAATATTCAACTGAAGTACTTCCAAAAACCCGAAATTTTATATAAAAATAAATATGTGTTTTCCAAAAAAATCAAGATTTTATATTTATTATTTCTCAAATTAAAAATATACAAAATTTGGAAGAAAAATTTTTTTTTTAAAGAGAATCTAACAGCAATAGCGACAGACGATGTTACCAGTTTCAAAAAACACGTGAAATCACCAAAAAAAAGAAATAGTCAATAAAATTTTAAATATATATTGAAATTACCATTTTAAATCATAAAGCCATTTATCTTTAGTAAAATAATATAGTAGCATATTTAAGACAAATATTGAGTCTTCTTATTAGCCGGTTGCCAAATAAAACGATTCATTTTCTTACTTGTGAATCATACACAAGCATATGCTTAAATGCAACAATATATAATGAAAATTTGCTCCAAAAGCGACAAAATAGAATGAACATTATTCTTACACATACAAATTTTTTATTGTTTAATAAAGAACAAAATTAGTTTCGATAGAAAGGTAATAAATTGAATAAAATTTAAATTAATTATTTTTAATTAACTTAGAGGGTTAATATTTAATTAATTTTTTTAATTTTTTAAATTCATTTTGAATAATTATTTTAATTAATTAATTGTGAAACAATTAATATACCCATTAATGCGTAATTGGCGTCAAATATACAACGGTTGTCAACACCACTACTAAAGTATCTAATTGTTGTAAATTAAGATTAAAATTAATTTTCTACCTTCTACACTCTTTTTTTTTTTTCTTCTTCTATAATAATGGATAGTATCATATAATAGTAATACAGGAACACTTTTCGGGTATGTCACAAGAGGTTTAGCTAGCAAATTAGGTTTAATTTTCAGAATGGAGTTGGAACTCTCTGTTATTTTTATGAGGCATCATATCAGATTTTATTACAAAATATTATTGTTCATAAAAAAGGTGGGTTCACCGCAAAAAAAAATGGCTAATCGTCTGAATCAACTCCAAATAACAACTTGCTAATATGATATGAATATAATAGTTTTAATTGTTACATGTGTTTAACGTATTTTAGTTTGGCTCAATAATCGTCGCACTTACTAATTGAAAGTAAATATGTTTATTTTTCAGGTGACCCGAGAATATGGACACTCCGAAGAAGAATTAATTATTATAAACATTTAAAAAATATTAACGTTACAAAATTTATTAGAATTAAAATTAACTAACAATGTACAAACAAAAAATAAAATAACTCACATCAAAATTGAATGTTCAAAATGAAATTAATTAATTTTAATTAATTAAAAATTAATTGTTCCGAATTAATTAATTAAAAACTAATTGTTCTGAATTAATTAATTAAATATTAATTATTCCGAATTAATTAATTAAAATAATTATTCAAAATGAATTAAATAATTAAAATAATTAATTAAATATTAATCTAAGTTAATTAAAAATAAATTAATTAAATATTCAATTATCGCCTAGACCAACAGACCAAATTTGTTTGCGGTGATCATGTTGGAAAATAAGTCTGGATTGGCAATAAAGTTTTGCATTTTAGGGATGATTCACATAGCGAAAGTATTGGCAACAAGGTTGCCGGTTTGAGCTGGACCGCCCACGAAAGATGCAATTTTCAAAAATTACGGGCTTTGGGCTCATAAACAGGGAACTTTGTTACACAGTAAAGGTTGCATGGAATAGGCAACAGAATTAAAATTCCGTCCAAATTTTGTATAGATTGTTAAATAAAAATCGATTTTGTATATTTATAAAAATTTCGGTCCAAAAACATTCTAGCCGAACTCGTGAAATTTATATCACATTATAAATAAATATGTGTTTTCCAAAAGTAAGATCAACGACTATATATATATGTCATTTTCTCAAAGGGATAAAATTAAAAAATATAGAAACTGACAAATTAGAGAATGACACGTGAGAAGATCAGCTGAACTTTTTTTTTTTTTTTTTTTTCAAGATGAGTGAATCTTAACAGCATGGATAGCGATCTAGACGATGTTTACTCAGTTTCAAAAAATGACACGTTGAAATCAGCGGCAAAACAAAAAAAAAGGTATATAATTTAGTGCTAATATAAATTTTAAAATTGGAGAATTTTGTGAATATTTGTAGTTGAGAAATTTTGACCTTATTTTAAATTCATAAAATAGCCATTTTATTCTTTAGTGAAAATAATATATGTAGCATATTTAAGACAAATATTGAGTCTTCTTATTAGCCGGTTGTGAAATAAAATGATTCATTTTCTTACTTGTGATTCATACACAAGCATATGCTTAAATGTCAATTTACAAGTATATAATGAATAATTTGCTCTCAAAAGCGACAAAATAGAATGAACATTATTCTTACACATACTACATATTTTTTATTGTTTAATAAAGAATAAAATTAGTTTCGATAGAAAAGGTAATAAATTAATAAAATTTAGAGAGGTCAATATAATATTATGAATTTTAAAGGGTAAATATGTAATTTTGAGATTTTTTTGAAGGGTATACGTGAAATTTCCGTATTTTTTACGGCGTATATTTAATTGTTGACATATGGTGGAGACTGTGGAGTCTATATTGACGACGGATATTTAATTGTTGAAAGAAAATATACGACCCCAATTGAGATCTCTTCCGGAGGGTCTTTTGCTCTATGCTACTTCTTTGGAGTTCCTACAAATTGAAGGTGCTGATAAGCTTATTACCATAGAGAATATCCCGTCAATCAAAGATATTCGTGTTCTTAGAAATCCAAACTTGGCAAGAATTTCAAATTTGCCCAGCATCTCGCATATTCTAATCAACCACTGCCCAAATCTAAAAGTAGTAGGGAACCCTAAAGCTTTACAGACCATGGTGTTGAGTGATTATAATATAAAATTCCTACCAGATTACTTAACCACCACAATGACACATAAGCTAATAATCTGGTGTCATGAGAAGCTGCTGCTGAAGATTGTAAACCAAGAAGAAAGTGGTTCTGAGTGGCACAAATTTAAGCACATTTCTAAGGTGAAGATTGGCACAGAGGATGACTCGCTCCATGCTACCTACCAGAAGATACCATTCAAATTCACCACCAACGTCAATGCAAGTTCAGATGAGCTGACAAGAAAAGTAGAAACTTGATTGGCATAATTATTTTTTTCATTCAGGTATGTTATTCCTCGGCTTGATCTAACTTGCTTTATCAAAAAGAGTCAAAGCTTGAGAACTGCACAAGAAAAGCAGTGGTGGGTGTAGCATTAAATACAAATTAAGCAAATTTGATAGAAGGGTAATATATTTTGTTTCAATTATTTATTCTTCTTTGTTATTCCCATTCTGTAATTCTTTGGTCTGGGTTTGCCTTCTTTCATCAATCATTTTCTTTGGTTCTCCTTCTGTGTATTTTGATGTCAAAATGCAATTTTGGGTTAGCAATAAAAGTTCTGGTTCAATGTTAAAGTTATCTCTAATTCTCTGTAATGATGTTGAACAAATTTTGGTATATTGTGTGGATGTATTTTTGCAGGGGGTCAGGATGGTCAGGGGGATATGATCAGGGGCTGCTGCCCATAGATGGATCAGACCCAACGCTACGCCTAACTGAAGAAGGGAGCTGATTTAGAGGAGGAGAACACTTCAGAGGAGGCAGATTCTCTAGATTTGATGGCAGACTATTTTGAAATAGCTAGGAATGTTAACTTTATTGCTTAACAGAATATGGCTTCAGGAGTTGTTTCTAGTGTTTAGAATTTTTGTGGACTTTATTGCTTAATTGCATGTTTTTGTCAGTTGTGTTCTATATATGTTGCTGTTTTGTAGGTGTTATGTTTAGGTTTAATGGATTCTAGTAGCTGCTGGTTGTATGTTTTGCTTAGCAAGTTCATTTTAGGGTTAGTAGTTGCTAGATTAGAGGCTTCTTGTTTTACGGTTTTTAGTTGGTCATTGTAGAATTATAGATGTGTTGGTACCAGCTTGGTACCGATTCATCAAACTTATGGTTTCTAATAGAAATCGGTGGGATACCCACTTTTATTAAAATAAAAAAAAGTTCTAGCCTACCAGTGAAGACAAAAGTTGTTGATTTGAGAAATTGAGTCTGAGGACTTTGTGGA
The DNA here is from genome assembly GCA_024447775.1 of Carex cristatella. Classification (NCBI taxonomy): domain Eukaryota; kingdom Viridiplantae; phylum Streptophyta; class Magnoliopsida; order Poales; family Cyperaceae; genus Carex; species Carex cristatella. Next base: position 9,553,688 of record JAJHPF010000001.1, on the reverse strand, counting down.
AAAAATAATTTCTGTTTTTTCTATTGATCTGTTAATTTACCCTACTTTCTTCTATCGGTTACTTTAATGCCGCCAGAAGAAGATCAGATAACTCTCTTCTATGGTATTATCAACCGATAGAAGAAAGTAGGGTATCACTTCTATCACTTCTATCAGTTATTGAGGGCACAACTGAAGAAAGAATTAAGGGTATCACTGCTTCACAATCAAAACTACTCTGTTAACCCTGCACCACAAATCAGGGTAGTTAATAGGAGAGTGGATGGATTAGCCACAATTTGGATAATTGGACCGTTTTTTTTTTTTTTCTGTTAAAGACGGACCATTAAACTCTTATATCACATCAGGGCCATACTATTCATCTACAAAAATCCTGTGTTATTTTGCTCTCATACATTTGACTCGAAAAAAAGAACACCGAAATTCAAAGGTTACAATCAAATGTGTTCACCGCAATGGACAGTTTGAAAAAGAATGTCAAAGGCCTAAAAGGCCCATATCCGGGTCACTATCTTCTTTACTGGCCCAAAATTAGCCCAACTAAATTTAAAATAGTAAGGCTAATTGAATTGGTTTCGCCTTTATCTGGGTCATTTTGTCTCAACTCTGATGGATTATATTGACATATTGTTTTTGTGCTTTTGCCTTTATCGTATGGGTACGGCTATCAAATATGAGTAAGGCTATTAAATAATAATTAAGGGCGAAGGCATATTTTCGAACTATAAAAATAAAAAAATAAGAATAAAAAAAATAGAAATCAAGCATATAAAAAATTTCTACAAAAAATGGAGCTCAATTTTAAAACAACATACTATTTTATCTAAATTACAAAGAAAATCATACATATATATATAATTAAATAACAATTTTAAAACAACATACTATTTTATCTAAATTACAGAGAAAATCATACATATATATATAATTAAATAAGAGTCAATTGATCTCCATGTCTTCCCTCATCCCCTAAGTATATATACATAATTATACAAATTTGTTGTCCCGTTTATCTCCTATTTTTTTTATGTTACTTTATCCCGTGCAAGTACAGCAAAAATAAAATAAATAAAAATCTTCTTTGTTAGTTAAGCAAAACAACAAAAATGAAACTAATAAAGTCCCATCAGTTGTTGTAGGCAACAGTGTCTATTTGTTTCTGTCACACCTCGAACTAGAATTCCTTGATTAATGTGTGATCAATCCCCACCTCGTGTTTATTAACAATTAAACACGCAAGGCTAAAAAAAACGATAATCAATAAGCAGCGGAAGCGAAATATAAATATATAAATCAAAAGTCAAACATCAGTCACATATCAATAAATACACATACATATAATACAACAGTCCATGTCACACCCAAAACATAATCTAATCAAAAGATAATACCTGATCTACCAATCTCGTATACAAAAGAACAAATACGAATTCGCAGATCAAATCGGGTGACGGTCCAATTGGTCACGCGTAGTGGCCTTCGGGAACAGCTCCTAACAACTCCTTCTGCGGATCGTCACACTCTGTACCTAAAATCCATGAAACAACTTATGGGTGAGCAACAAGTCGCTCAGTATGTGATCCAAAATTATTTACTCAGGGGTCCTCTAAGATCAGAGCACTTTAACTTAATATTTAAATGTTGTTATGCTTTTACAATTTAAATATGCAATTGTGTGTCCCTAACTCAATAGCTAATAAAAAAGAAAATACTTTTAATCATGATTATGATGCGATTACTCTAGTATGTCATCATGCAAAAGTTTTCCAAATAAAATTTCAAGCGGAATATAATATCATAGCCAAATCGGAAAAATCAGTATCGGAATACTGAGTGTAGAATTTTATATAATAATAGTACGAATAATAGTCACCCCGTGCTGTGCTAATCGGATCAAAGATCCTCAAGATATGTCTAAGGACTGTGATCATAGAGTCTAGTGATATACGGTGCCTAATGACACCGAGCACTACTCACAAGTTAATAACACGCTAGCCGATGAACATATCTTAATTCGGTGTTTGTTCCTTACTCTTAAAACGATCCACAACCAAACATATAAAATAGGAGAAATCATACAATGCAAGTCGTAAAAATTGTCAATCTCATCCCTCATGAGCAGGTGAGAACTCTACTGTCTGGCCAGATCAATAGGAAAAGGGGCTCGAGATCGGCCCCACACATCAAGGCTCGAGATCAACCTTTAGAACCGTTCTAGGCAATGTAGCTCCTAATGTAGGTGGAGATCACTCCAGAATCGTTCGTGCCTCAGGACTCGAGATCGGCCCGCACGTAATGGTAAAATGATCGAAAATGATAGATATACTCAAGGTTTATACATATAATCTAAGTCCTAGAAGACCATCCGGAAAGTCAAGTGACACCCTGGCTCAATGGCTGCGAGGCCGACTCATGTCCCATTCCACAAGCCGGAGCGCAGTCATTCAGTCTCTACTCAGCTCTCACCAATGCATGCGTATAACTATGCAATAATATTATTGCCTTCTACGAGAAGAAGGCAATCTAGTAACCTAATATTCTAATAATAATATATAATCTTATTTATTTACTATACTCCTATTACAACAGTAAACTCTTTCTTTGAAGGGGGTTATGCAAATACTAACTACAGTTCAAAAGAATAAACATGCTCTAATGCATCTATTAATTTAAAGTGCGGATGTCGGGGTCAAGTGGAACGACTTGGTAAGAGTACGCCCACGAAAGAAATAATTCAGATATCCCACACCGGCATACTAAGCGGGAATCGTGTGCAAGCAACTACGCGTAAGGATATCCGGCAGGGTCCTCGTCTAGGCTGATGGAATAATCCGCGGTCTCGGCCCACGGATCGATATCAAGATGGATCTGATGACCTGTAATTCGTAATTTAATTTAATTAAAATTATATCTAGATCACGTAATCCCTCCCTCGTTTGATTTAGGTCTAATTGCGGTTTATAATATTCAATCGATCGGTCAGTTGGACAGTTTCGAATTGAGCGAGTTAATTTGTAATAGTTAAACTTAATTTTATTTATTTTAATTTGAAGATAAATTATTTCATATAATTCTTATAATGTTTTAAATGGTGTTAATACGTAATTATATGACAAATGTACGTAGGTTGTTTATTAATTTAGGTGTTGCAATAATTACTTGTACTTAACTACTCGTAGTGTGAAATTACGTGTTCTAACTAATTATCCTAAATATTTATTTAAATTATTCCTGAATGCGTATCTAATTAAAAATGTATTACTAATGACTTGTTTTATAACTTTTAGATTTAGACTTCTATTTTAATAATTTGTGCGTATTAACATTTTAAATGTGTGATAAATTACATCGATCGTTTAATTATCCTACTTAGTAAAAATTCCTAATTGTTCGTGATGATATGAAAACGTTAATATGTTGTTTATTAATGGTCTTTTATTAATCAACAATATAATTATACTTAGTTTTATCGAAACAATTTTATTAAGTTGTCAATCTTAATTAACTACATGTATTGAATTTAATGTGATTTAATTTCGTTCGTGTAAACTCAAGCTGTATTTTATTCAGCGAAATACATTGGAAAACTTATTTGCAACTCTTCATATTCGAAACTAATTATAGTATTTAATTTAATTAACGTCATTACTCGAGAAAAATGTACATAGTTTAATTACATATGTGTAGAGTGAAGATAACAATCAAATTAAAATAAGATAGAATTGAAAGTATATTTTTGTTTAATTAGTTACGCTAACTACTACAGTTTGAAAGTTAATATTTAACTACAATTTGTGTGGTGTTTTTAATTACTACAAATGGTCATAATTTATTTATTTACAATATAGTAAATTCATGGGATTTGCATATATTATATAATCAATTTAAATAATAGTATCGATATTTATACATGTGAAAAGACACAATATTCAATTATGTGAAAAATGATATATATCTAGACAGATTCCTTTATTTATATCTAAATTTAAAGAGTATGCTTAGTGATAATTTATGATGCATTAATTGTTTAATTTTATTTATTAAGAAATCATTTATGCATGCGCTTAGACTGCATATTTTGTTTATACTATTTATGTGATGATTTAATACTAATTAGGTATATAAGATAATCTATTTGAAACCATAATAAGTTAGATATAGTAGTTATATTTTAAAATAATTACACATTTTATTTTATTAACAATTCTGTTTTGAGCTTACACAGCTCCGTCATAATAAAAATGCCCAATTGAATTTTTAAAACAATCTCATAATTATATGAATTTTACTACTTTCGGATTGGACCTAAGCCCATATTTTTCCCTTCAGCCGAGCCCAACAAGGAAGGAGGCTAGAGGCCTCTTTTAATTAAATAAACGAAGGCCCAACAGAGAGAGACCCGGCAGCAAGGAAAAAGCCTAGGCCCGATTTTCTTAAAAATCCAAATTTAGCATTTAGGTCCCTAAAATTTAACAATTCACATAGGACTAATATTTTTCATACAAACCCCAAATCAAAATTAATTGCAATAAGGTCCCTGTCAGTTCAAGGACTGGTTTCCACATCACAGAACCACACACCACCAGTACCAGTGGTGTCACTGGGCCAGTACCACTGGTACTGGCATCGCAAAAATCACCACAACCACACCACCAACAAGCACCAGGTACAACACAAGCAAACAAGCACAGATACCAGATCGGCACAGACCAGACACAAGCACAGAAGCACAGACCAGCACAGACCAGCACAGACCAGCACAAACCAGCAAAACAGCAAGACTGGTACCGACTGGTACCAGTGACAGAAATACACAGCAAGCATCACAAAGGAAAAAGGGGAGTATAGAGGGGTGTATTTACCCGATAGAAGGCAACAGAGGCAGGGAGGGATAAAGTAGTAGGCCGGTACCAAGGTCACCCTCGCTCGTCGGCCGACAGAAAGGAGAAATCAGCAAGCACCAAGCAAGGAAACACCACCAGACAGTAAAACAACACCAAAACAGTACCAGAACAGCACCAGAGACAAAAATCGCAAAAAGAACACAACCCCAAAACTCAAGGATTTTGGGGGAATCAGCAAAAGCGCAAAGAAACCAGAAAGGAGGGAGAGAGAGATTTGTTCTCAACACATGAGAGAAGGCAAAAGAGAAAAGACCCAAAAACGAGAGGGAGACAGAGAGATATAACCCGAAAAAGGAGAAGGCCGTACGAGAGAGTGGCTCAAAACCGTCAGGGCGTCTGACAAGCGTGCTACCAAAGTCATAGCGCATAAATGCGATGCGACCGGCGTCAGTATACGGAGCAGAGACGAAAAGCGGGGGAAAACTAAATCGCGGCTTCCTTCTCTCGGAAGGAATAGAGAGAGAGGGGTAGGGTCGGCTCACAGGGGCACAAGAGAGGGGACGACGGGGAGAAGGAAAAAGAGAGAACGGGAAGGGGTAGGGTTTTAAGAAAAGGGGGCTTTAAGATCCGTGCAGATTGAAATCGGACGGTTCAGACAAATTCAAGAATTCTTTTAAAAGAAATTGTATGCTTTAAGATTCATGTAGGAAAGAATCTGAACGGTTGAGATTGTTCAAAAGAAACAAAGTTTGATATATATTTCGGAGGCTGTGAATTCAACTTTGATGGGGAGCAAAGAAGAAATCAAAAATTGATTTCGTGTGGCTATAAGTGTAGCACCTATCAAACAAAATGGACCCATGTCCCAGGATAAATTAACGGTTGAGATTTTTCAAGGATCAAAAGTGAGATAAGAGCAATAAAAAGAATTCTTTTAAGATTCGTATGATTAAATCAAAGGGTTGAGATTTTATCCCGGATCAGCATAGAATTTAAAGAATTTAGCAAGGTTGTCTTAAATCAATTAAATTGACGGGAGTAGTGCTTAGAAAATTCATTCGAATTATTCGACATTAGACACAGTTATTCGTACGAATTATTTCATAGTTGGTTAATGAAATCCAATGCGTAATTTTCAATTATGCTGTAACTGGTTAAAACCAAAAATTTTAATTTGTTAATCAATACTTTGTATTTTATTAATTTCATTTCCTTATTCAACTAATTTAAAATTTTTAATTAGTTGAAATTATTAGTGTTAGTCTAATTAATTAGTTTAAAATTCCACGTTATAACAGTTTCTCGGCCGTTTTTTCATATAATATACCCGTTTTATTTTATTTTTTTATATACATCATGCCTCAGTGCTTATTGCATACATACACCACCTCGTATTTAGTTATATCATTTTTTTTTTTTTTTTTTGGACAGGATGTGTATCTTTGAATCGCCTTCTACCAATGTCTGCATGTTTCCAATTGCCCAAACTAATCATCCTTTATTATTACTAAATACTACATCTGTTGGACTCTGGATTCACATCTTCTCTCTTACACTTTGTACAGTTTGTTATGAATTAATGAATCGTGTGCTAGTCATGTGGCATGTACTTGCGAATAAAATGTCCTTTGCTCTCCCCCCACGAATAGACAAACAGTAGCGGGTTGTGATTAAATAATAGCCAGTATTAATTAGATTCTTTCAAGTCTGAATCTTCACCAAAGAAAGTACTGTGCCGTTTATTGTCTGTTTGTAACATAGTGAAATGCTTATATATGAATTGTGTCTCCTGTCGAAAACCAAAGACCTCTTCTTAATTTGTAAACAGCAAGTGATGTTAATGTTGACTTATATATGAGAGGTTGGCAATATAATTGGCATTGATGCATTGCAGATATGAACTACTTAAGAGGTTACATTAATTTAGATCAATAATACTTCTAGATATGATCTTATATCATCTCAAAATACTGTAAACTCTCCATCATGTTATTGATAAACTCCATGATTCTTTATCATAATACAGACTAGAAAAGTACATTTAGCCACATGAAAGTGAATATGCTATAAATAATTTTTTTTTATGAAAATGCTTCTTCATTGGATATTTCTTTGTCAGCTTAATTCTTAATCGAGATTAGCCAATAATTACGTCATAAAATTCCATCTTATCTCACAACAAGCATTTATTCATTAACATAATAAAACTTCAAGTGTTACAAATTGGTAGGAGTTATATTATTAATATAAATTAACCTTCTTATTTTCTTTAGGTTCATAATATAAAATATAGCAAATAGCAAAATTTAAATCTCAAAAGCAGACACGTCGAAACTCTCAGAAAGCCCGGTGCCTGTCTTGAATGTAATCTTCTCTTTTGAACCCTCTTGAATGTAAACCTCGACAACAGAAAGCCAGAGCAACAGCTCTTTAGTTTTAACCCCAGTTATCTTCTTCAACTTTCCTTCCTCCACAAAAGCCGTCACCTCGACAGCGTACGAAACAACCTGCTTGATCTTCTTGAAAGTATGTTCTATCTTTTTCTTCTGAACAAACCATATGAAACCAGCATTTTTGTTGTAACCAAACTCTTCTATGTTTTTAAGAGGAAAGATGCCCTTTGGGAGGTCGAGTTCTTCAAGCAGTTGAATAGACTTCTTCTTGCACTCGTCATCTCCTTCGGTGATATCAGCGCCTTCACGGTGGTTTTTAATGATTTGAGATGCCATGAAATGTTTATGTCTGTGTGGTAATTGTTTTGTATATGAAGTGTTTTAAAAAGGGCATAGTGGGACTGTGCTTATATAGAGAGGTCTGAAGAGGGATGTGAGCACTTGTCATGCATGGAAATTTTGACTTGGTGTAAGTTTGGTGGTTTTTTTATTGAGACCTGTCAGGCCTAGCTAATTAGACCGTGCAATTCACGGTAGAGTAGATAGCACCAAATTGATTTTCTTTTTTCTATACCGACGCCACAGGAACCCAATATATCTATTTAATTTATTTGTCTTTATATAACGCACGTCCAGCTAGCGGTCAAGAAACACACGCGTAATAAATTAATAGTAAAACTATAAAAGAGAGATGAGAACAGAAACTAGGCCGTATATTTCTTTCCGATTTGGGGTCTTATATTATTATGGGCCAGAGCCTGTCACTTGATTATTCCGGCTTTTCTTCAATCTGCTTCCCAAATTAAAAACTTCTCACAAAATGGGTTGGGCCATAGATAATAAAATGAAATGGGCCCAGGCTTTTTTTGAATAATTTCCTAACATGTAATCTCTTTGGATGTGTATATTTTCTAGGGAGAATTTCATATATATATATATATATATATATATAGATAGATAGATAGATAGATAGATAGATAGATATAGATAGATAGATAGATATAGATAGATATAGATAGATAGATAGATAGATAGATAGATAGATAGATAGATAGATATATATATATATATATAGATAGATAGATAGATAGATAGATAGATAGATAGATAGATAGATAGATAGAGTAATGCTATTATGCATTGCGAATTAAAGCGGGTGCTTTAATTCACGCTCATATTGTGATTTTCAAAGTTCAAATAGCCAATCCGAACCGTTAGATGTGTTCTCCATATTGAAATGTGCTTGGAGACCAAATTTTACATTTTTTGGAATTTTTTTACTATTTATTAAGGCACTTTGAAAATCGCTGATCCAACGGTGGCTCATATTGAACAGTGAAACCGTTGGATCATCGATTTTCAAAGTGGCTTAATAAATAGTAAAAAATTTCAAAAAATGTAAAATTTGGTCTCCAAGCACATTTCAATATGGAGAACACATCTAACGGTTCGGATCGGCTATTTGAACTTTGGAAATCGCGATATGAGCGCGAATTAAAGCACCCGCTTTAATTCGCAATGCATAATAGCAGTACTACACACACACACACACACACACACACACCGTCAAAAACTATGAAATTACGTATTTACCATCCAAATTTTTGTAATTACGTATTTATCATCTAAAAAACTAATAACTCATATATTTATCTAAATAATAATAAAAATGAGATTAATTAAGTTTAATAGTATATAAAATATAATTAATAAGTTATTTAGTCTCTTCTCCTTCTATGTTCCTTCCCCTTCTGTGTATAGATTTTCCTTCTGCCTTTTTTAACATAACTTTTCCCTTCCATCTGAAACTCTCTCCTCATCTCGTCTCTCCCGCTAAACTAGGAGAAAAGTAGTCTCAGAGATTAGGATATCACAACAACATAACTCGTCTAAAATCTCAGAGATCAGGATATCGGAGAAAAGGGGCGCAGTTCGATCATCTAAAAATATGGTAACCACTCCACTTTTTTCAATAGACAACTCGTAATGAAGTTGACGTTGATATCACAACCCGTTATCAAAGTAGTAAATTGGTTTAGTCCTAGCACTATTGCTTTAGGCCGGCAAAAAAAATCAGTAGTTTGTGGTTCATTCAAGATTGATTTGGAAAAACTCGTAATTAATTAGTTCACTCAATTATGGCTCAGCTCATTATTAGTGACTTCAAGTTTGATCCAGCTCTGTCGGTGCTCAGCTAAAATTAAGCTCGGTTCATTCGGGCACAATCCGACCCTAATCTTTGCTCGACTCGGTTCGACTTTGTTGTCTACAGTAATTTTTTTTTAAAACATGCTCACAGTTAACTTGCATCAATGATGATATTGGCAATTAAGCATAGCTAGCACTATTGGCCTACTGCAGAGCTGTCCAAATGATGCAACATAATCTCAGCCGCCTGAGTTCAATCCAACGGCTGAGATGAAGTCAAGAACAGCTAAATTTACTCTCCCCCCAAATCTTCTAAAAGTTTTTTGTCTGGAAAAGTTGGATCAAAATTAGAAGTGGGTTTCTGGAGACATGGCAATGCTGTTCAATGGGCCCCACAGTAAACTTCATCAAGTGTTGAAAAAGGTACAAAAGGGACTTCAATGTACCGTCAATGGTGCCCTTTTTGAATGAAATGATCACTAGTTAAGAAACTTATCTTTGTTTAACTTTTACCACTATTAAATTAGGTTGGTGGTGGTCTGGTGCAGAATTTTTTTATTTTTAGAAATTTATTGAATATTTGTCCGAAATGAGAAAGATAATTGTTTTTTAGGTGGACATCAAGTCACCTAACTATTAAATAATCTTGTTATTACAACAAAAAATTTCTCCATCAATATTTCAAATCATATCTCCATCAATATTTCAAATTCATAACATCTCAAGAAAGAACAGTGAACTATATATAGAAAAATAATGAAACAATCTGGGCCTCTAATGGATTGGTTCGAACAAAATTATCCAGATGCTAATATTTTCAATTTCTTGTTGAGTGGGCAATGTTTCAGGCAGCACCCGAAAATAAAAAAATATAAAGGATCTGTAGCAGTACCTTTTTGACTTGGTGTTGCAAAATCATACTATTTTAATATGGCATAGCCGCACAGGTTTTGTCTGAATCTGTATAATATAATTTCCAGGGCGAATTTAATGTATATCACTTAAAAATTTTGAAATTACATATCTTTCCCTCTAAAGTTATTGAAGAGGATTCAAATGCACTATAATTTTTATGTTCCAATATGCTCTACATTTTTTATCTCGGTTTTTAAAGTCCGAACAGTCGATCTGAACCATTCAGTATGATCTTCATAATAAAATATGCATGGAGACCAGATTTTATATATTTTTAGAATTTTTTACTATTTTTTACAAATGTACAAAATCACTGTTTTAAGGAGATTCTGGACCATCCGAAAAAGTGATATTGTACCTTCGTAAAAAATAGTAAAAAAATTCTAAAAAATAAAAAATTTGGTCTCCAAGCACATTTTATTATGAAAATCATGTTGAGTGGTTCGGATCGGCTGTTCGGACTTTGAAAATAGAAATAAAGAATGTGGAGCATATTAGAGCACAAAATTATGGTGTATTTGAACCCTCCTCAAAGTTATTTACCCTTCTAAATTTAAAAAAAAAAATCGGAAATTTACTCATTTTGTTGTATTTTCTATTAATACTTATTTTAAATTTGGAAAGTATTAATTTTATCCTTTATTAAAAAAATATATATATATAGCATGTTTTAGAAAAATGTTAGTTTTCTAATTTGACGATTTTCATATGCAAATTGGTAATTTATCTACTTCTCCCGCTTACACAGAGCATATACCTAAATGTCGTTGTGTATGTATCAGAAGTATAAAAGTGACTTATTTGTCCTAAAAAATTGACCAATTAGAAGACTGATAGTATTCTTGAATATGCTACATAATTTTTATTTTTCTTAATAAAGAATAAAATAGATAATTTATAAATTTAAAGTGGGATTTATTAGAAAAGGTGAGTTTTTAAAATTAAAAGCATAAATATAATATTATAAATTTTAGAGGGGGGTAAAGTTTTTAGGGGTATGCATGAGATTCCCCTAATTATTATGATACCCTTTTGGGACACTACAATTTCTGGCATTTTTTTTGCTATAGTGTTTAGGTTAAAGTTAGTTTCAGGTCAGAAATGCAGAAATGGATTAGGCAAACAAATTTCCAAGGCAACCAATGAGGTACAATACCATGTGTGAATATAATATTGTACTTGCTAGTTGATTAATTAATCTTTATAAAATCATACTTAATTTGTACACCATACAATTAATTAATCTGAGTACTTGTTTATTGATTAATTATATAATTATATTTGTCTTACAACATGCATTGATAGGATTTAGATCTACATTCCTGACTTAATCAGAATCCTAAGCGAATTATGTACAAATTGGAGATAATCAATTGGATACTCTACAGTACCATGTCTCACCTCACTCGTAGCTTCACATATTTTTATAAATAAAATTGATTTAACCTGTCTGGAAAATATTCTTTTTTTTTTCTTTACCTCTGTCTTCTGATCCATTTCAGACACCTTCATTTTACATTTTTTTTTTCAGATTTTTTTTTCATCGTATTCATCTGTATTATTTTCTAATTTATATTATTTTCGAGTCGCTGCGGACTCTTTATTTATTTATTTATTGGTTAATATATATTCTTTTTTATTCATCATGTTTTTATTTGTATCTTAAAGTTCATGACTCGATTATCTGATAATTATTCGTTTCGTATTCGTATTCGTGATTATCTGTTTCGTATTCATATTTGTTTAAGGTGAATTTGATTTCAAACTCAATTAATCAATTATCAAATAAATTGAAAATTAAGGTATTTCAAATAAATTTAATGTCAATATAATATATCCATATTTTATTTACCGTCACTGAATTGGAATTACAATTGGGATTCCATGTGTAGATCAAAGAAGAATGATTTCATTAAGCATGTCTTAATTAAATATGTCGGCAAGTACTAAATGTAAGAATATTGAAATTAATAAATGTTAAGTTTAGCTACTATTCATGTGAAAAAAAATGTTGCCAAATAAATAATATACATGTTGTTGTTATTACCATATCGTTCCTAAGTAATAAACAGATCATTATCCTACTATTTGAATGTTTAATTGTATACTCTCTCCTAATGAAAACTAGTTCAAGAATAATTTTGGACAAAAGCTAATTAGTTTGCAAAAGAGCAAAGTCAATATATAAGATAAGATAAGATGGAGTAAATTTTATAATAAGGCATAATTTTAAATTTATTTTAGATTTCAAGCATAGATTTTATAATAAGACATTTTAAATGTATTTTAGATTTCAAGCCTCGCATTCTATATTTTTTTTTTTGAAGTCCAAACTATCAATCCGAACCGTTGAACATGATATACATATTAAAATATGCTTGAAAACCAAATTTTATATTATTTTGAAAAAAAATTACTATTTTTTAAGATAGGTACGTGATCATTGTTTCTGAACCATTTAAAAACAATGATTTTGTACTTGTATAAAAATATAGTAAACAATTTTTTAAAAAAAATATAAAATTTGGTCTCCAATAATATTTTAATACGGATAACATATTGAGCGGATTTGAATTAACTGTTTGAAATTCGAAACTTGAGATATGTAATTTGAGGCACGATGAGACATGAAAGACATGAAACATTTTAATATGAATATCATATTGAGCAGTTATCCTCTACAGTAACTCGTATTTTAAGTTTGGAATTCGGACCATCTTATCATAATACGGTCCAATTTAATTTAATTTGAAAATTCACATTCCGTTTTAATATTTGTTGTCAATATAGACCAGACGGTTCGAATTCTTTCAGCAATAATTCAAAATTTGAGTTACTGCAGACAATACCTAACTCAAACTTTTTTGAAATCTTCGCAGAAGCTGCGAACTCGACCTGACTCAAACTTTATCACTACAAATTAGAATTTTTTTTTTATTTGAGAAAATATATTATTTAAATGTGTGTGCCCACGAATTTTGCTACAAAACAATAAATAGTACGCATTTAAGACTGTATCCAATTAAATCCCACAGTCCAATCTGATGCTAATTTTAATTTTAGCACAGTAGAAAGGATAACAAAATTCAACTAAGAAGGTTAAAAAATAAAAAATCTTGTACTCAACAAGAAATAAACAAAAGGCAAAAGCATGTGAGGTGAGTAGCTGACCTCTCTTTCAAATAAGCCTCAATTAATTGCTCTCCATACCTGATGAAAATGATACCATGGCAATGTACCAACAAAATAACACAATTTCTACTCCCTATCCCTTTTGTGGGCCCTACCAAAAGAGGATCCAATGCTAACTTAGTTGAGCTGTGGTCCGGATTCCCTGCATTACTAGTTCATATCACCTACGGTAACGGAATATTTTTTGTTTAGATTCAGACCGTCCGATTCAGATCGTCCCTGAGGGGTGCAAACAGATCAAATATTATAGGCAAATGTTCATTTTACAATATTATATGTCCGAATTTGTATCCAAAAATTAGATATAGATATAGGATATCTGAATATCCGTACAAATGCGAATACATACATGGTTTTAAATTTTAATTATATATATCTTAGTGGTAGATATATCATATATACATGTAGTTTAATAAATATTATGAAAGAAAATTGTTATTTATCGTTATAATTAATTATGAACCTAGTATTTTTTTAATATAATTAATTTTTTAATGAGTAATAGTATTAAAAGACGGATATCTCTGATCCATACTCATTTCATATCAGTTTTGTATCTGTTTCTGTTTGATATTTGATCCATTTGCACCCCAAAGACCATACATTTCAGTTCCAATACAGACTGTCTGATCAGAATCCAATCTAATCCGGCCCTATACAGGATCCATTAAAAGTTGTACATGTATAGAAACGAACGGACTTGATTCAAACACAAAATATGAGGTACCTTGGGGAAAATAAATTCAGCTCAGCACCGATTGCAGTATTAAATGTTATCCAATTCAGAAAACAGTGTCCTGCAAATCATACTGCAAATAATTTATAAAGAGATTTGTTGATGTAAATTTTGATCCGTTGGATATAAATGAGATGGACTGGACAGAATGAACTGGATCCTGTGGTACTGTCTGGGTACATTTGCTGTGTAGATTAGATTCTCTCTCTTAATTAACAGCGGTACATTTGCACTTACGTTACAGACAAAATTTGGACTGTCATGTAAGAGGGATGTTTTCAGGTCGGGTCTAAAGAAAACAAAAAAACAGAGAAATAATAATTATTTGCGTGTAGGGTTTGTAAATGGGGAGAATGGAGTAGGCCGAATGGGCTTCAGGACCGTTCGATCTGTTTTAAGATCTATGCGTACAAAAATTGACATCAGTCGTGCGATTATTAAAATATAGCGTACAGATCTTAAAGCATATCGGGCGGTCTTAAAAATAAGCAAATTTAAAATAGATTTGATGCTCATTAGATCTATTCTGCAGTCGTAAGTGGATTGGATCTGGATTGAATAATGATAAAATCATATCAATATGTATTTGTTTGTTTTAATACTTATACAAATTGAATTTTAAACGAATACAAATTGAATATTAAATAGATACAAATACGAATACAAATATAATTTAAATATTGTAATGAAATTAATCTTAGTATTCAATAAATTACTTCTTTTATTAGAAAAAAAACATAAAATGCGGATATAATTCGGATATTCAATTATTATGATGAGCAAAATAATTTTTCTCATATTATACCTGTTGTGTTATTACAAAATATATATCACCTTAACAAAAATTACAACCAACATAACAAAATTTATAACCAAAAAAATATCAATTAAAAAAGTATTCCTCTCTAAACATATATAATTCTAAAACAAACAAATATAACATTACGAATACGATAATTATTTGTATTTATATAAGTATTAGATTATCCGCGCAAATGGATATCCAAAAAATTGAAAAATTACTGATGCGGATAATTGTTCGTATTTGTATATGTATCCGCACAAATAAATATCTAAAATTTTTAAAAATACAGATACAGATAATTATGTGTATTCGTATCACATATATATGTATCGATAAACTATTTATATCTGAATTATCTAAATATCTAAATCTACAAAAATTTAAATACGGATCCAGCCATATAATATCTAATCTTTTTGAACCCCTATTTGCGTGGTATTTAAAACAAATTATACTAAAGCTATATTTGCTTGTGGAGTACAATTATCTATTGACTATTATCCATAACACGCAAAAGTATAATTTATAATTAATCAGAGACAAACTCCGAACAAGTCTTTCCCCTTGTCTCAGGGAAGCATGAACAAACAAAATCCAGCATGTGTTTGATTTTGTTTTTTTTTTTTTTTCTTTTCTTTTATTCCGTGCCAATGAGAAATTCCACCGATTTCTTTATCCGTAGCATTTTAGAAAAATAAATTGAAATTTATGACATTGTTTCTGAAAAGATCTCCGAACAATACATTTCATAGCGGCCCGATGAATGTGAAAAAAATAACAGAGAATTAATAGAGTGCCTTTTGTGAAATATTTGTAATTATCGCACCGTAAAATAAATATATACACTAAAAATATTCATTTTATAATTCTGTAAAATTACAGTGCCTTTTATCATTGACCGAAAGAAAAACCAATATCAAATAGTACCGGGTTGTTGAACATAAAGAAATATAGGAGCATATATGGGGAAAAAATTTGACAAATTGCCAAAAAAAAAATTAAATATGATTAACAAACGGTGATGGGCTAAATTGCAAAAAAAATGACTGTAAATTTAAATTTGATTTCACTTTTTAAATATAATCTTATTTGATGAGTATAATTAAAATGTTCTTAGGTTTATCAAATTTATTGGTGAATTTAATTTCAAAATTTATTAAATTAGCTTTTAGATGGTGAATCTAAATTAGTAAAAATGGTCTACTTCATTAGCGATGTATTTACATATAAAATTTTAGGCATTCAAAATAATTTCGTAAACTGAAACGCTTAAAAATTGATGAAATCAATATAATAAAATTAACTTATATATTTTTTAATTGTTTGACTGCAGTTTAAAAAATTGAAAAACTTATAAAAAAATTAAATTCCTCATAATCTAGAGTTGTGTGTAGGTTTGTAAATATGTGATGTACTATGGCTATTATGTCGTAAATTGGTTTACGTGTCACGTGTGTCGTGACCAAGTCAAATTTTACATGCTATGACTAAATTCGGAACAATAGTCATGCTACATGAACGATCACAGAATGTTAGTAATGCTATGACCACACGTGAAATGTCCAAATGTGAATGGACATATTTGTCACGTTTGATTTCATCGAACTGTATTTTCATAATTTAAGTTAGTTTACTAAAGATTCATCATTCGATCAATATCTAAATGATCTAATTATGTGTGGCTCGTATAACCACGTGATATAGCTAGATCATTCACCTGACATGCTGTACCATATCAATTTTTCAAATAATAATTATATCACACAAATAATCACAATATAAAATACACGAATCACGGCACACATAATATAATATGCCGTGACAAAACTATGAATTCATATCCAGTGTAGTACTGCAAAAGGAAATCTTTTAGAATGATTCTATTTTTAGTGGATTCGGACCGTTTTTTTAGCTTGGTACGAATCTTAAAACCCAATAATACCGTCCCCTATTTTCTCCCGAATTTCAAACGGTAAAATGATGCGCATCCTCTCTAATAGAGCGGATACGGATCCACAAAACTATACCTTTGCATATCCGGTTACAACTTACAACTTACTTTTTTACATCCTATTTAGGTGCTTTTTTATTTGTCGACTTATAAATTTTGGATGGATAAGTGCGCTGTGCCTGTGCTCGAGTTTAGCGCCGAGAAATCAAAAGAAAAAGTAAAATTAAAAACAAAAGCTAACCGTCAAAAGCTGAAGAAAAACGAGCCGGTACAATTACTGTGTTGGTACAAACTACAAAAACCAAGGCGTAATTTCAATAATTACACTACGGTCAAAAGAACAAGAAAGTTAAAGGTTAAAGGTGAAAAACGAAGATTAGCTAATATTTTTCTCATGAAAAATCGAGACTTAGAAAATATGTTCTATAATGCGACACTGACCGATTATAATTCTAACTGATCCATTGGTACCCCTAAAATAATATAGAGGCCAATTAAGATATAATAGACAAATAAAGTTTTTTTTTTGTCAAACCTATAAAATAATAGTAGTATCTCTGTTAAAAAATATTTAAATCATCTATCCGATGTTAATTTTAACCTATGTATAGGTACTCCTAAAATATAGAGGCCAATTAAGAGAATAAATCAATAAATATAAGAAAAAAAGTTTCCATGTCTATTTTTTTTATAAGTTTTCAAACTTATAAAATAATAGTAATATCTCAGTTAATTTTTTTTATGTCTACTTTTAATATATGTATTTTAGTATATACAACAGACTCACATATTCAGATTATAGACAAATAATTTAAAAAAAGGAGAATATCTGGTAAAATATGATGTGATATTGGGATTCACATCTGCTGCAATCCTAAAAGGTGAACAGTAATTCTAAAATTCCTGCGATTCCAAATCCAACTGTTGAATTGTTTTGAGATTCGTGCAAGGAAAAATCATCTGCTTTGAGATACGTGCACGAAATTATTGGACGGTCAGATTTGGAATCGCAGGAATTTTAGAGATACTGTTTACCTTTTAGGATCGCAGCAGATGTGAATCCGTGATGTATGTTTTATTCTTGTATCAAGCGACTTAAAACATCAAAAGTCAAATTAAAAGTTCTTTGTTATATACTATCTAATAATATTTAAATTGTATGAAATTTAATTCTTAGTTTTTTTTTCAAAAAAATTTAGACTTTTTCATAAATAGGTGGTTGCACCGGTAACAGGAGCAAAAAACGAGAACAAGGGGCGGTTGTCGATTGCCGTGTCACAGTCAGATTCTCTGTTTCTCCTTTTTCATGTCAGAATCTCTGTGTGGTTAGTTCCTGACAAACGAATGTCTGTCCTTGAGTAGTCAAGGACCCACCTGTCGGTAATCTTGAGAGGCTGACAGGGTTGTCTACAAAGAGATTACAACAGAGAGAGTGGGAGAATTCGCATCCTCTGAGATATCTCAAAATTTGCGTGACTGTTTGGAATATATCAATCGTTGAAATACGTTATGCGCGAATCATAAAGCTAAAAAGAATACTTCCGCCCTACGTTTCCCGAATAAGCACCGGACACGTAGGTGACGCAAAAATTTAGATATCTCAGAGGATACGCACCCATCGCTGTGACCTCATTCTACAACGCCGTGTAAAAGCTGGCAAACCAACCACAACCTCCTCCGTAGCACCTATATTCTCTCCATTACTCCATTAACCAAATACCTCCATTTTTTTAGTAGAAAACAAAGATAATTTGTGCCCTACCTTTTAATCTTTAGGATTTCTGTTACACCGAAACGGGTAAATTTCTTTGAGTTTATTAAAATTATTCCCCGCTTGTAGATCGATAGACAAGAAATATTGGTATGTGTTTTTTATTGTACATATTTATGTACATTTTAGACAAAAAATAATGATGTTAATTATTTACTTTCATAGATCGAAAATTGTCTGTTGTCTAATCTCAGTTTTCTAAATATATACTAATTTCAATAATTGCACTCTGAATCTAATTTGTCCGCAAGAATTTCAATACAAATCACTACATAGACCGGACATCGGACAAATTTCATTCAAACCCTTCCTTTCTAGCCTTTACATTGGACCTTAATTTCGTACGATATCCAATCTAAACCGTCTTGTCTGTTTTGAGATTCATCCTAACAAATTTAAATTTGGATTAATTTTAATTATTTCTTAAATATAAATCGTGCCTACAAATTTCAACACAAATCGAACGAATTAAACGAAATATATATGGGACAAATTTTGATCAGATAGCTGTCCAAAAACCCTCCTCTTCCCAAATTCATATCATCGGTATTAATTCAGAGTTTGAATTAATACAAAATGAATCAAATCACCCAATATGTGTTAGCACGAATATTAAAGAGAGCCCTTGCATTTCACTTCATGCTAGATTGGTTCAAATTCTGATTAAATACAGATCATACAGATTCCCACTTCTCTACTTTTAGAGGGATATGTGATATTTTGTTCGGTATTTAAGAATTTCAATGGCATTTCATGTTTCCCAGGAATATATCTGATATATCATGTAGTTTTACGGTGACAGATGAACTGTGATTCCTGACAAATGGAGAGCATAACTAACACTGTTTAATTTTTCAGAATAAATTATGGGAAACCCCATACACTACAATAGGAACCTATGGACCTAAGAATATATATATAGCTCACAGCTCTCTTGTTTTCTTTTGCGCTCCTTTTGCCTCTGCAAGTCTGCATGTTGTTTAAATTTATATTTAACTATAGGTTTGTTCAGATGTCACGGATTTGTACTGGTATGAAATACTATGGATATGACATTTCATAAAATTAATTTATACAATTTTATATTTCCACTGAAATAATTGTGAAAATATAGTGATACGAAAAGTTACGAAATTTAATTTTCGTTTTTTAATAGTACTGTGATATTTTGCTCTCAATTATATACAAAATTATATCTAAATGAAGATTAATTTTACAGTACTGTGATATTTTGCTCTCAATTATATACAAAATTATATCTAAAAAAATGAAAGTTAATTGATCCTTATTGGTCTTTAAATCCGTCCTTGGAGATGCCAAAACTTTTATTTACACCATATTAAAAAAAAAAAACAATTAACTCTTGTACTGAAGAATTAAAAATCTACAATGCCTGTCAATTGGCGAACTCCTAAACATGGTCCATTCAATTAGCAGACCTCTGTTTTGGAGTCCGCCAATTTAATTAGTGGATATCTATTTTTTGGTTCGCCAATTCAATTGACGGACATAGTATATATGAAATTCTTCAGAAAAATAGTCAAATGATTTTTTTTTTCAAATGCTTGAGAGTTGTGGCATATACCCACTCCATATTTGGAACTGCACCATATCCGGACCGAACCAAATAATCCACAAACAAATTATAGGTACCTATCTACTTGGAACTGAAAAACTGAATCCGAAATATCTACAGGTAGATAGGTATTCGGATCCGTAAACTGACCCGATTTGAAACAAATAAGTAGATGATCGAATCAGAACACTTTTAGAGTACGGATCCAAATATAATAGTATCCGGACCTAACCCGACTCGATAGCACCTCCAATCTGAAGGTGCATTTCATTGGAGCAAGAATAGAGGTGACTCAAGAATAACACTATTCTTTTGAGCTAACCCATATTTAGACCAAGACTACTGATTATTCCTTTTTTTTTTGTCTTTTGTGGATTAGTTCACTGTTCTACTAACCCAATAAAATATCGGGTTAACTCTATTCTCAATTTAGAGATTAACCACTATTTTCACTAATTCACCCTGCCATTCGAATGCATAAACAAGTGTCCTCCCTTGATCATATGTGACTCTGTCGCAGAATACAAGTACTCCAAATCACTTCTAAGTCTCGTTCACACAAACATTAAAGTGTAACATTAATACATATGGAGTGAAGCTATGGTAACATGCATATTACATATAAACTCCTACTTATGAATCTATATCTTTATTTTCAAAGGTCAAATAATCGATCCTAATATGATCTCCATATAAAAACCTACTTCAAGACTAAAATTTGTTTACTATTTTTTTAGATATGTAGAAAATTACTTAATCTAAAAATCCTAAACCATTCGAAAGCTAGCAATGATTTTCTACATATATAAAAAACAATACAAAATTTTAAAAATATAAAATTGATCTGCAAATATATTTTCATATAGAGATTGTTAAATTTAATTTAAAAAATAAAAATAAAATTTATAAGAGCATCTACAATGGTGATTGTTTTTTAATTGCTAATCTGATGTGTCAATTGCTAATAGAATTGTTGGGATGTAGTACAGTTTCTAAATTAACAAAATTGCTTTAAAAGAAAATATTTGTTTAATAACACGTAACTAATTAATTGGCTGAAATTAATTACAGCGCTCTCTTTCTCTCTTCACAAAATTAATTGTCGGAATGAAGTGATTTAGAAATTATAAATATCTAATCGTTAAACTCAGTGACATGACTAAATTACAATTTCTAAACTACAATTTCTAAACGTTTTATGAGATGGAGATACTCTAATTTGAATTTATTCGTAATTTGCATGTTATCATAACTTCATCCATACATATGCCTTTTTAAAGAATGTCAAAAACCGAATTCATACTTATCTAGTTCAAAAGCGACGCAGACAATTTCATACTTTTTGACGAAAGTGAAAGAAGCATCTTGACCACTATTTGATGGCGACAAAATAATTGTCGTAAACTTTCAAATTTTATAATACAACTCATTTAAAATTGCGCACTCATTTGAATCAAAATAATTACATATGTTTTATTTTGTTTAGCCCGAAAAATTGAAACAAAAGCACACGAGGAATCATTTGGAGGTAAGATCATGCTTAAGTTAAATATAATATTTCAGCAGTAAAACATCTACAATGATAACAATAATTACATAAATGAGAACAAATCAAGATCAATAGCGAAAAGGTTAAGAGATTTCTAAATTCTATGCGTCCATGTGTTTGGATGGAGTGAGAATATCTAGAATAGCGAAAGAATTAAGAATTAGTATTGTTCTCAATTTGCTATTCTCAATTTTGAATTAGCTCACTATTCTTACTGACCCAAATTTTTATCCAAACGTCTTAGATCTAACAAAAAGTTGAGCTTAACTATTTGGAATAGACTATTTTAAAAAAACACATTCCTTATTATAGGGTATGTTTGGATGTGTCAATAATAGAAACTATTTTAAAATATGAGCTATTCGGAATAGCAATGTGCATCTAAATTAACAATATTTTTATTATTCAGAATATCTAGAATAGCTGATGTTCTCTATTCCTTATAAATGTTAGAATGACTATTAACCGGAAGTGTGAAGAGAGAGTGATAAATAGTTCTTTTTTGGACTCCCACCAATACAGTTCCGAAATGACAAAATTGATATCAAATATATTATTTTCACGACGTGACAATTAATTTGATACATCTTTTGCCTATCTTTTCTATTAATTAGCACATTGTTAACACTATTATTTATCTGTTACAAATATTCACTATTCTAAATACACAATCCAAATAACATTTTTACTAATTAAAATAGCGCTATTTTCACACTTATACAAAAATTATTTTTTCTTTTTTATTTTTATTTACTATTTTAGCTATTCTAACCTCCAATTATCCATACGTATTCTAAAGTTAGAATTAGTCCGCTATTCTGACTATTTTAACTTAACAATTTGAATATTGAATTTTTTTTTTTTTTATTAGTCTCCGGCGCACAGCAATCAGTCTTGCAACCACATGGTTCGAATACAACTAAACTAATGAATTTGCAGGGCATCAGATCTTCTGTGAAAATAAATTTATAATCTTTTTCATCATACAGATTACAGACTACTAGTGACTCGTTACACAGTGAGATTCACCAATATACAAACAAAACGACCTTTGACTCCACATGCAGTGTGGACGGCGTGACATGCGTTAACTCTTTAATAAAAAATTTGATCCAACAAAAAAAAACTGGGTGAATTTCTTGTATGCCCCTCATAAACCACAAAATTAAGTATAACCAATTTATCCGTCATCAAAAAATTAAAAATATGTAGTATTTAAGAGAATTTTTTTGTCTTTTAATTTGAACGTGCAGAAAAGCGTACGTCTAAATATACTGTATATGTATCAGGAAATCAAATCTGCTGGAATCCTTAGAGATTTTAGGGACCCTGAAATCCAAAATCCATCAGTCTACGTTTTGTTATACACGAATCTCAAAGAAGACAATTTTTATGCACGAATCTCAAAAATATATAGATGGTTGAATTGAGAATTTCAGAGTCCTGAAATCCGCATGAATTTCAGCAGATTTGTTTCCATGTATCATAAATAGAGAAATAAACTATTTGCCTTCGAAATCAACTAATTATAAGACTGAACATTTTTCTCACTAAAATACATATCTTTATTTTTTTAATAAAAATAAACGAAAACTATATAAATTTAATGTGGTTTAATATAAAAGACAATAAATTGGTTAAATTTATGAGTTTTTGAAATTGAGTGATATAAATATGATACGATGAATACAAGTGGTTCTGACCCAAGCCAAAGTGAAGAAGAGAGTAGCAGCAGTTGACTGTGATTCTAGTTTTGATAATTTTAGTTAGTTGGTTGATTGTTGTAGTACTGGTAGTTTTTATGCTTGATATTTTGATTTTTGGTAGTTGATATAGTTTGTCGTATATTTTTATTGGATTCTAGCATATTTTTGTCATAACAAGCAGTTTAGTATCAGCACCTGTTAATCAAATAGGTTTTGTTTCTTGAAATGAAATAGGTGTACTCCATTTTTATCAAAAAAAAAATGATAAGATGAAAGTTTCGAAGAAAATGTGTTATTTTGAGATTTTTGAAGGATACACATAAAATTTCCTCATTTCCCAATTTGTAAACATAAATATAAAAAGAAGATTTAATTGAAGTAAAATGGAAAAACACTGATTTGACTTCTCTTGTGCAGCTACTCTACAATAAGTCTCTCTCTCTCTCCACTCAAGCACACTCTCTCTCCACTTCTGCGGCTTTTTTTTCTCTTCCTCACTCTTTTCCTCTGATCTCTTTTATTTCTCTCTCAACTATTTCTAATCTCCTCTCGACCTTTTTGCTGTGTTTTATATCCAAATTTTGAACTTTGAACTTTGAACCTCCATTCTCTCTTTTTCTCCCTCTCTTTCTGTCTCTCTGTCTCTCTCACATCAACCCCACCTCGTTTCTCTTTCCTATTTTGTCTCTATCTTCGCATGTGATCTGCTACTGTGACTCTACTCCATTCAAGCAACAATGGCGGGATCTCTTTCTCATCTTTAGTTTTTATAGGCAAGTCATTTACGAAATTCATTCATTTGATTAGATCTTTACTGGTTTGCCTCGAGTAAATCGTACATTTTGTAGTGTTTGAAGATTAATTTCGCGATTTGTCTGACTTTAAAGAGCTATTTTTGCGTCATATTTTAGAATCCCTTTTCACGATTTTCAAGAAAGTGATTTTAGTACTTACTGGCGTAAATGTGACATTGAACGAAGTTATTGTTGCATTTATTATCTCTGAGGTGAATCAATGTCTAGTCGTCTTTCTTAGGTTTTTAGCTGTATCCTTTGAAAGATTTCTTTCCTAATCTTTCCTTCCTTTCTGGAAATGTTTTGATTTATTTCAGACTGGAACTAGTGGGATAGGTGAAGTTTGCTAGTTCAAAGAAAAAAAATGGATCAGTATGAGGTTTTGGAGCAGATTGGAAAAGGGGCATTTGGTTCTGCTCTTCTTGTCAGACACAAAGTGGAGAAAAAAAAGTAAGTGAAATAAAAAAAAAAAAAACTACATTTTTCAATTTTCATCCCCTGATTTCTCTATTTTTTCATTTTCTATTATTGATTTTAAATTGGTTTTCAGGTATGTGTTAAAAAAGATTCGGCTTGCGAGACAAACTGATCGATGTAAGAGGTCTGCTCACCAGGAAGTAAGTATTTTGAATTGGGATGAAAATTGGTTGAAAATATATTTATTGGTTGAAAATTAAAAAAATTGAATATTGGTTGAAAATTAAAAAAATATTTATCGGCCGGCGAGATAAATCTCAAAATAATATATTTATTGGTTGAAAATTGAAATAAATTCTGAGCTTTAATTTGGAGATGATAGAATGACATTTTGATCTTTTATTTTTGAATTCTTTCTGTAGATGGAGCTAATTTCTAAAGTAAGGAATCCATTTATTGTGGAGTACAAAGATTCATGGGTAGAGAAGGTAATATTACTGGCATTTATTTATATTAAATTAGACAGCTTGGATTTATATATATTCATTATATGCCTCATTATCTATGTTTCAGGGATGTTATGTGTGCATTGTGATCGGTTATTGCGAGGGAGGAGATATGTATGCATTTATCTATTTCTATAAACATTATATTGTCTTATCTTTAAAATTCAATATTATATGTTTTTCAATTTAAACTTTATAATCTTCACTTCTGTGTACACAGGTCCGAAGCTATAAAAAGGGCTAACGGAATTCTCTTCTCTGAAGAGGTTTGTTACTTGAGCCAAAATTTGTGTTTTACTACATGCATAGCTCACGTGGACCAATAATTAGGGGTGTTCAAAAGGTCCGTTGGGTTAAAACCAAATTAAAATCGTTAAACCACATTTTATGCAGTTTTAAAAAATCAAACCGAACCAACCGAACAGAACTTGTCAACCGAACAAAAATAAACGAAGTAAATTTGGGTTTGTTTGGCTAAACCGATATAAGAGATTAAATTTCAAAAGGTCAAAACACAATACATTTAATAGTCATAGAAACTAGTATCAAGATATATATCAGTCAAACTGAAATAAGAGAGATTAAACCAAATAAAATATAAAAAATCGAAGTAATTGCAAGTAAATATCAAGTAAATTTTGTTATGTTTGGTTGAGCCGAAATCAGAGATATTAAACCATCTAATCTCTCTCTCTCTCTCTCATTATGAGCAGAAGTTGTGCAAGTGGTTGGTGCAATTGCTAATGGCTTTGGATTATCTACATATTAATCACATTCTTCATCGTGATGTCAAGGTTTTTTTATCATCATTGCTTCTATTCTGGGTTAAGAAAAAATAACGGTGTAGTTATTTTGCTAAATTTAACAAACATGCATTCTTTTATCTTTTCTGTTTCAGTGCTCGAACATCTTTCTTAGAAAAGATCAGAGCATACGTCTAGGTAAACAACTTCTACTATAATATTCAATAATTTTTTTTACTTCACATTTTTTTAAAACTTTTCATTTGCATTTTTTTTAATAGGTGACTTTGGCCTTGCAAAAATATTGACATCTGATGATCTTGCTTCTTCTGTGAGTTTCCTACAATTTGCTATCCTAAAAGTAACACAAACAATCTACCCAGTATAATATGAAGAAAAAATATCTGGTTTTTCCATTTATAGGTTGTTGGCACGCCGAGTTACATGTGCCCGGAACTTCTCGCTGATATACCATATGGCACCAAATCAGACATTTGGTCCCTAGGTAAACCCAATAGCAGTCTTTTAGAAAATATTTTACATTTTCCTTTTGAGCGAGTCTATGATACTATGCATAGTGCATAATGGTCCATACTTTTGTCAGTATCTTCATTTTCAAAGTCTAGACAATCGATCTAAACCATTCAACATGATCTTCATATGAAAATGTACTTGTAGACCAAATTTTACATTTTTTAGAATTGTTTTACTATCTTTTTAGATATGTAGAAAATCACTACTTTCGATGGTCTCGAATCTATAGATCAAGTGATTTTGCACCAATCTAAAAAAAAAAGTAAAAAATGTAAAATTTGGCATCCAAGCACATTTTCATATTTTCATATTTTCATGTCTATTTGGACTTCACAGATAGACATATGCATCCATTGTATGGACCAAAGTGTGCTATGCATAGTACCGCAGCCTCACTCTTCTTTTATGAAAAGCATTTCTTACTGATTGTCTGTAATGTACTTCAGGTTGTTGTATATACGAGATGGCGTCTCTCAGGCCTGCTTTCAAAGCTTTTGTAAGCCTTTCAATCCATTATTAAAAATGATAAACTTTTATTGGCATTGTGTTGTTATATGTATGGCAAGACTTGACTGAACTGAGATGTGACTTTGATTTTTTTGTTTAACCAGGACATGCAAGCATTGATTAACAAAATTACCAAATCGATAATTTCTCCTCTACCAACCACATACTCTGGTGCATTGTGAGTTTATTCTTATTTTGAAATATGCTTTCATTGTATCAAATTGGATTAAATTCATTCACATGTGGCCGTACATAACACTGAAATATCACGTATATCCCTGAAAATTGTGTAATCGCATAAATCCCCTCTGAAGCTGATCCTTCATAAATGCTCATAAAATGGGAAATCTAAATTACCCATGTTCTCTTCTTCATTTTATAGGGATATATATGGTAATTGACTTTCTTTCTGGGAATGATATTTACAAAAGCATGCGCGTTAAATTTGCTCCTGCTAAATATTTTTAAATTTCAATTTCCATTGCACTTTTCTGGAGATGCTGCCTAACATGATCAACATCATTTGTTATTACAGTAGGGGACTTATCAAAAGCATGTTGCGCAAAAGCCCTGAGCACCGGCCAAGTGTATGTTATATTTTTCTTTATCTTGGTTTCATTGGCATTTGAAGATTACTCGTTGAAAGTGTGCACATGACATATTTAAGGAGTTTTACATACTATGCTGAATATTTTGAGCATATTAGAATGTAGCATTCCTGTATTTTTTTTGCTTAACACCCATCTAGCAATTATTAGAGCATTTGCAAACCAAAACTCAACCATTAAAATGATGCACCTGTCAAATGAAAACTGACACATCTGTCCTGCAGTATTAGGTATGAAATCAACTAAATTTATTGATAAAAATCATGAAAAATAGATAATTTCATTTAATTTAGCTTTTCTTATTTCCATTCAAGTAGGTTTAAAAAACCTGGTCCAAATTAAATGGAAAATACTGGGACGCCCATCTCTAATTAAAACTAAATAAAAAATATTTGGTGTAATTTGCAATGTTTGAGATTTGATTACCAAAAAAAAGGAATATATTATACGTCATCTGTGTAACAGTACTCTACAAAAAAGATATTCTATAAACATTAATAAGTCTTTATTTGATTTTGTCAGGCTGGAGAACTCCTAAAGCACCCGCATCTACAACCTTACGTACTCCAGGTGCATTTAAAATCAATGAACCCTGGCCGTCACTCTCCAATGCCTCCAATAAAGCACTCCCATTTGCCAAGCCCCAAAATAAAGCGCATCAGCTTCCCCAAAGAAGAGGTCGAGCAAGAAATCGCTGAAATAGGAGGCGAAGGATCGGTTTGTAATGAGAAAATGGGGAGTAACAGGAGGGCTTCTTATGCAAATGAAAAATTTGTGAAGCCGTCAGCTGATCGAGCGTCTATTAGTTCTACTCAGAGTGTGAAGTACATCAGAAATGCCTCTTGTCAACGTACCAAGGATTTTTCAACAGGTATGTATAATTTTTCATATTTTATGGACAAATGTAAAAAGTAGGATTAACATAGAGGAAACATAAATGATGGTAAAATAATGATCTTTATTTCTTTAGGAGTGAGGCTATGGTACTATGCATAGCACAAATTGGTCCGTGCTAAGGATTAATATTTTTTTTTCACAAAGTCCAAATAGTCGATCTGAACCGTTCAACTTGATTTCCATATAAAAATATAATTGCAGACGAAATTTTACATTTATTAGAATTTTTTTACTCTTTTTTTAGATAGGTAGAAAATCACTACTTCTGAAAGGTCTAGAATTTATAGATCATGCGATTTTCTACCTATCTAAAAAAATAGTAAAACTATTGTGAAAAATATAAAATTTGATCCACAAGTACATTTTCACATAGAGATCATGTTGAACGGTTCATATCGATTGGTTGGACTTTGAAAACAGAGATATTGATACGTAGTACAGCCCAATCTGCGCTATGCATAAAACCATAGCTTCACTCTTTTCTTTAGTATCATATTATGTCACTGTTATGGATAAGAGGAGGTTATCTATTTTTGCAAACTTCTATAGAGATTGGAACTTAGATTTGTGTTATTCTTATGCTGGTAGTTTTTTTCCTGACAACCTATTGTACCTTTTGTCGAGTTTAGGTTTTCTTCACTTGTTGATGAGATCAGAATTCGTCTGTAGGTGTCTGTTTGGTTATTCTGTAATATTTGAACTTGAAAGGCTAACCTTCCAATAATCACATTGTTTTCAGTAACTTAGTTCAAAACAGCTAATGCCATAATTAGACTGGGCCATGATTTCTTGACCTGGTGGCTGGTTGGGACAAACCTGATCCATAAAAGTTTCTTCGATATAACAATGTTGACCCGCTCGTGAGCATAATTTAAATGATGAATTGCAATGCTAATTTTAATCTACCTTTTTAATATCATATAATAATTTTGTTGATTTGACTCTAACAGGGAGCAATCAAGTAGGAGAGGTAAATTCAGGCGGTAAAACTACAATTAATAGGAGGCACTCAAGTGTCATGCACACTCCTAAGTACACGCCTTCCAAGACCATCACCACCCCACGAACCCACGCTGAGGCTTCTCGCACCTTCCATCTCAAAACAGACCTCAAAGAGGTAATGACAATTTTTATTAAATATATGATTTGTTGTTTTTCTTGGTTTTTTTTTTGCTTTTCAAATTGCATCCACAATTGTCTCATTTTAATGAATAAGACCTGCTCTTTGAAAAATTTGTACCTACCTAAAAAGAGTATTTTCTTTTTGCCTTGTACATATTTATTTAGGCTAATGTTGTATTAGAAGAATGAGTAGAATTAGAATATTGTAAAGTGACCAGTTAAACATAATAATGGAAATTGACTGGTCAGATTAGAATCATAACAGACTTAGTTAGATGGATAACCGAATTAGTCACATTCAGATTGAGCTATGTGAAGTTAAGTACACTGCCTTTATATACTGGCACTTGTAATCTGAGACCCAATTAATTAAATTCAATCCATTTCTCTGTGTCAAAATCCTTTACCTTGATATTGAATATGTGCAGTAATGTACATCATTACAGTAATATATTGGGTCTGATTTTTAGTAATATCTTTCTGTTGTACAATTTCTCTGGCACTCATGCACACAGCCTGTTTGATTTATTGCCAGGTGCAGTATTCGAGCACACCAGCCAAACACACCGATACTGCACGAGCAACTCGTCGGGCATCCCTTCCATTACAAACCCCGGCATATCATGCCAGTCGTCGAAGCCTTGGCATGTTAAGCCAGATCGATTCCCCCAACGTGTCGGTCAATGCACCTCACATTGACCGCATGGTTGAGTTCCCACTTGCCTCTGACGACCCCCTATGTGACCTGTCACCTTCACCTATGTGGCACCCGGCTGACTGTTCAATCACCAAAGACAAATGCACGGTTCAGATATTTCACTCAGAGACCAAAAACGGAAATGGAAGTGATGACACTACTGGTATCTCAAGCCGTGGCTCGTCAGACTCACGTCAGAGGCGGTTTGACACATCATCATTCCAGCAAAGAGCGGAGGCCTTGGAAGGTTTGTTGGAATTTAGTGCAAGTTTGTTACAGCAGGAACGGTATGAGGAATTAGGGATTTTGTTGAAGCCATTTGGGCCAGAGAAGGTTTCACCGAGAGAGACCGCAATTTGGTTAACAAAAAGTTTCAAAGAGACTGGGTTATAGTTAGTTGCTTTGGTTAATTGCAGGCAACAATTTTTGTAAAATTTGAGAGATTGTAGTGGTTAAGGTGAGTTGTTAGCATTTAGGGTTTCTCGGTTCGTCACTTTCTCGGTGGCTTCTTTAGTTGTAGTTGTAGTAGGAATGCTAGCTTGTTCCATGTTTTAATGTCAACTGCCAAGTAATAGTAGTTCCTGTGGTCTGTAGAATAGTTCTAGAAAGCCTAGTTTAGTTAATTGCAGGGGAAATTTGTGCAATTCTTGCTGATTTGCTAGTTATATATTCATTCCCAATTGAAATGGGACCCCCTTATGTCTTATATCTTTGTTAATTATGCTCTCTACATATCCTTAGAACCAATAATGTTCTAGTATTAATAGTAAATTAGTAGTAATGAGGGGACACTGCAAATCTCAATTGATACAGGAAATCTTTTTGGGATATTTCCTGTGGCCTGTTTCATACTGCCAAGTCCAACCAGTGAATTTTCTATGTTGTACGCAGTATTCTATGATTTG
Organism: Carex cristatella; assembly: GCA_024447775.1. Lineage (NCBI taxonomy): Eukaryota > Viridiplantae > Streptophyta > Magnoliopsida > Poales > Cyperaceae > Carex > Carex cristatella. The sequence goes on along the minus strand of JAJHPF010000001.1, from coordinate 9,522,372 downwards.
TATTTGGACCGTTTCAAGTAGCCATCTTTCATTTGATAGAGATGCTAGTTATAAATTCTAATACTAGCAAGTGAGCAATAAAATAATTACAAAACTTGGTTGCTAGCCCCATGCATAAAAAAATTAGAGGATAGTTTAGGAAAACCACTCCAAAGTAAAGCGAATGCTGTATTCTATGTCACCAAATACCAATTTTTTTTTACTTAAAAGTATAATCGAAATCATTTTGTGTATGAAAGAGGATAATAATCTTACAATATTGGGCCTCTCAAATTTTGGATATTTCACTGCATCACCTAATAATGCTTGACATATTCTTCTCCATAGCCAAATTTGGGCCGGGTGTAGTTTGATTAGGCTCAGGTAGATAGGAACCTGACCATATTGATTGAACATATTTTTCTCACCAATAGTATTATTTCCGTTAATATTCATATTGTTATGTTGACTAATGGTTACATATTCCCGTCTTTTTGGAAAAAAAAAAAAAATATTCCAAATTGAGAAGATCATACTGCGATGCCTGAGTTCGATATAATTTTTGGTTTTTGTAGACATGCTTGTATTATACCAGTATATAACTATAACATCAATCCGAACAAGTTTTTTTTTTTTTATTTATGATTGGATTTCTTTTCTGCATATATATACTGGCTAATTCAGAGCCCACACATATATATTCGGACTATCGAATTTGCATTGAAGCAGGTATACTGGCATGGCCCCTATACTGGTACATTCTTTATTTACCAGCACTTTAATTTCTTTCCATCAGACAAAGACTGGTGTTATTTCACCGCCAACATTTCATTGGTCAGGAGGCTGTTTTTGGATCCATGTGTCAAATCCTTGATCTGTCACCTATCCAAACAAAATCTCTACCAAAAATAATCCCCTTCTTTAAATTTTTTTTTTATAAGATTTTAAATATGTCTCAGTTAGACTGGTTAGGTTGAATCAGTCACATACTAACACGTAATTTTTTTTCTTTGATCTGGGCTTTAAGGATAATAATTAGATTAATAGTAATTCATGAAACAATTCTTGTTTGTGGGACAATCTTTGACTCTCCTAATTAAGTTTTAGAAACTTCAATCATGTGCTAATTAAATTAAATTTGGATTTAATTTACAAAGTCCATAATCAAGCAAGATCAAACTTCAATTTACATTACATAGTTTTACACCACATACCAAAAAAGGAAGATCAGAAATTTGTGATTTTTTGTTATTAATCATCATCTACAATCAAACAAGAACATCTCTAGGCAATCGCAGATAAAATCCAAATCCAAAATCCAAAAAAGAAAAAGAAAAAAAATGTCAAACACAATCTCCTAACAAGAACCAAAACCATCCTTCTTGAATTTCTTTTATATAGACTTCAGATATAAACAGCCTCCTACCTTATCCCATGAACCTGAAAATTATCATATCCAATAAATTTCTTATATTCATATCTTTTTTATTTTTTTTTTTTTTTTTTTCAGTAAATCTAGAACTATGGTCGTCCGTACCAGTAAATGCTAATGGTATGTATCAATGTATTGCAAGCTACAAAAACCACAACACAACCCTTTAATTTTAATAATATCTTTTGCATCAGATCAGAAATGTACTTCAAATTTGATTGCATTATTTTGGAACTAAATGCACTATTATTACAACAATCTATTAATCCAAATTCAGAATGGAGCCTGGATTTGTAAAATGCACAACCATGGATTAGAAAGGTATGGCTGGGTCAATGTGGTGTTAAGTCTGGTAAAACAGTTCAGGTTATTAGGAAAAAAATATTCAGAAGTTCGAATTTTGTATGCAACCAATATTTTTGCTAGACACAAATTTAAATTTTAAATTTTAAAATTCCCAAAAATGCCCCTCTATCTCACCTCTTGCGCAAGAAGGGTACTGTAGTAGCTTGCATTAGTCATAACTGTACTCGTCGACCCACACTCACTATCCTTTAGTGATATACTCGACTTGTCAAGCTTGACCGACCAAGGGTACTGATACTGGTACTGAAACCCACTGACGGTGGGTCCTGCCTGAGAAGCCGACCGTTGCATTTTAATCCCTCTAGGGATGTTCCTTCCTTCCAAAGACACCCTTCGCCGGTTCGTTGATGTTGATCTCTCGAATGAATCGGCCGGTCGTGATTTCGGGGCACTCTGTGACCGGGCCTTGGCCCGAGATGACTCGGTATTGGCCATATAATTAGGAAATAGTGGGTAGTCTTGGCTTGTACCTGCTGTGAGAAAAGGTTAATAGGTTACTTTATTCTTTGTTAATATGTCAAATCAAGAGGTGACATAGTGAATAAAATTGTTTACTGTTATTGCAAAAAATTTCCATTAGGAAATAATTGAATTTGCATCCCCTGAAATATCTCCAACTTTGAATTGATATGTAAAAAATCTGGACCGTTCAAATCCTCTCTGCACGAATCTCAAAACCCAATAATACTGCCCCCTGCATTCTGAATAAGCACCAAAAAATTTTTTGGCCTGGCTTTTGATAAACTGAAAATTTAAGATATCTTAGAGGATACAGACTCATATCATTTAGGGGTAAATGATATCGATCTGATAGGGTACCAGTACCACCATGCACCAACCTGATAAGACATGTGCCGATCTTATATAATTACATACCGTAAGGTGATTTGGTGGCATCAGAGGCACACGATCCCGATTTAAAATAATTGCCAATAGCAGGGCTATAGCCACCACTCTGTGCAGTGGTGAAGGAGAACTCATCAAACCGACCACTGTATGTTCTTGGACTCATGTCAGTCAGAGCAGATGCAGTTGGTGAGATTTTCGGATGGTTGCTTGTGTGGTAGGCTCCACCGCGACTATGACTGGATAGTGGTCTTTCGGGGTGACTTCCAGCTGGCGAGTAGCTGTGCCTCGCCTTCGGCATGCTGGTATCGACTTCCACAATCTTGACATTGTCTTCTGTGCTATTATCCTGCTATCAATTTTAATTGGTTATAGATAGATTGTTTAATTTTAGAGTGAGGATATGGTACTATCCATAGCACATATTGGCCCTTACTTTGGATCAATAATTATATTTTCAAAGTCAAAACAATCAATCTGAACCGTTCAACATGATCTCTATATGAAATTATGCTTGTAGATCATATTTTAAAATTTTTAGAATTTTTTTACTATTTTTTTTAGATAGGTAGAAAATTACTTGATCCAAAGGTTCTAGACCTGTAGCTGTAGACCATTCAAAAGCAGTGATTTTCTACTATCTTAAAAAATAATAAGAAAATTCTAAAAGATGTAAAATTTAGTTTGCAAGTAAATTTTCATATGGAGATCATGTTGAATGGTTTGGATCGACTATTTGGATTTTGAAAATGAATACATTTCATAGTATTTGTTGCAGTTTTGATCTTAATAGTGTATGTTATGAGGTGATTTATTTTTTTCTGCATTAAATACACACTTGTTCAAATTCCTGTTACTGTCTGTATAGTACTGGTACCATCCAAGTCAAGTTAAAAAAAAAATTAGGGTACCAGTATGTATATCTTGACTTACATTTGAGTGTCTGAATCGGGGATGCTGAGGCGAGTTTCTGACGGAGCGTTGGCGTTGTGGGGTCCGACACTGGCTCCTTTCTTCCTCTTCTAGTATCTTTATCCTCTGTAAGCGGGCCCGTGTTTGGACTGCCACAAGAGCTTGCATGCACCGGAGAGTTGCAGTGGCCTGTTTTCTGACAAGGTGGCCTCGTACCAGTGCTTGTAACTTCACCAGTCCTTTAAGTGCACATAGCGCTTTCCTTGCCTGTAAGAAGTTCCGTTGCTTATTGTTTCATAATATTTCTATAAATTTTTTGTCTTTTTTTGGTTTTAATCCTGAAATTCTCAATTGCTGATGCATAGGTGTCAAGTATGGTTGAATATATCGTACCAGTATACTGTATACCTACTGTGACAAACTGATAGCAGTCAATGCGAGCCCATTATTTTTGACATGTTCTAGAATAACTGAAATACTAATCCTTTCATAATTTATAGGTTGATGTTGGGTATGTGATTTGTAGGGGTATAGTTTCAATTACATAATTTTCTGGTATAGCAGAGGTACATTTGCAATTTTGTGTCATAATTAACAAGTTGTGAGGAATTATTACACATGTCAGGTTGCAGATTCTATTGCTGTTAAAAATAATATTTAGTACTCTTAGAAATGTGGGTATTAAAAATAAATTTATGGTCTAATACACCAAATTTTAATAAAAAATATTAGAATTAATTCTAACCATTCAATTAACTAAGGACAACATAGAAAATTAAATAATTCAATTTTATCTTTTTTAGTAACGGATTTTATATTAAGTTTCGAATTTTGCTTTCCATATGATTTTCTCTTATAATATATATATTCTGATATTTTTTTTTGTATGAAATGACTTTAAATTAGATGAAATTAATATGGATTGTCTAAATCATTTTAGTATTGCATAATGACCCTACAAAATATTAAAATTTTCTACCTAACAAATAACTATAAGTAAATACTGATACTATATAAGAGTATGTTATCATTTAATACGCAACAGTACATACAACAGAGAGCTTTTAATAATTTCTTACAAGTCAAGTCTTCCCTATTACGAAACAATTGGAGAGCAGAAAAATAATAATTACAATGATGATAACATAGCAATGCCTATCAATCAATAAATTGTAGAAAAAAATTTAACAAATCTAATTATAGATTTAAGAATTAGATGCGATCTAAGAGCTACCAAAAGGAGATGATAGATTACATGTGTAACCTTACATCAATCAATTTCAATTACAAAAGAGAGCCAATTTCTCACAAAAAATGTTTCAAGCATAAATGCATAATGCACAAAAAGATCTTGATAAAAACTTAATTAATTAATTAAGAAAACAGAGCACCCACTACAGTAAATAATTCAAAATTTACCAAAGAACAAAAGTGAAAAGTGCCATGAGCAGAATAACCAAATTTGAGTAAAATTCAGAGAAAAATATGTTGAAAAAACATACCAAATATGATCTGAAAACTGATTGAATTTTAATGGCAGCCGCTTCCTCAATCACACTATTCCTCAGAATTCTCCCATTACCACCACTTTTACCAGTGGGACCACTTGTCAGTCGAACCATAGCTGCTGCGGCCTGAGCAGCAGCAACAGCCGCATCTGCAGCAGCGGCTGTTGCAACCGCTACCGCAACAGCATGGCGCTCCGGGTCAATGCGGGTTTCCAAGAATCCATGTGCTGATGTGGAGGCCAGTGATTGGTCGTGCTCTTTACGTGTCTCGGTTGGCCGGCGAAAGCTCCATCTTCGCTTCTCTTTCGGTACCGGTGTCGAAGAATTAGAAGAAGAAATATTATCACATTTTTCTTTTGGTTTATCTCTTTTTCCTGTGAGAAAACTCTTGAACCATTTTCCAGTTTTACCCATTGAAGCAATCAAAGAAGGTGACTAATGTAAGATGGTGCCATTGTTGTGGATAGAGAGAGATAGAGAGAGAGAGAGAGAGAGAGGAGACATAACACATGAGGGGGGTTATCTGTTTCTATCTCTTTCTATGTTTGGTTTGGTTTATTTCTTCTTTTTTGTTTTTAATTATGGGTTGGTTTGATTATGCATGTTATTATATCCATTTACTGACATATCTGGTGCATGATCTGGATTGAGAGAGAGAAAAAGATGAAAATTAAACTTCTATAGAAAGCAACTTGCTCAAGTATTAAGTGAAGTTTATACAAAGATTCCTGCATGTCTCCTCTCCTTGTTGAATTTGACCAAACTATAGTTCTCTTAAAAACTTCAAAGAATTTCTTGTCTACAATCCTTCAGGTAGAATTTCCCTAGAATAATCCCATTAAGCAAGCTTACTAAGTGTGAACCATTTAATTTGTTCTATGAAACCTATAAATTAAAACTTTTGTCCCCTTTCTTATGCTCATATATAAATTGAATGCAAATAGAAAAATATATCAAATTTTGGACTGTTAAAGTGAAAAATTGCACCAATTTTTTTTTTATTGCAAAACAATATATATATATATATATATATATATATATATATATATATATATATATATATATATATATATATATATATATATATATATATTAGCATCATTTTTTATTCAATAATTGGTTTTAAATATAAGAGGAATGTTATTATCAAAAGTTCCTTTCACCTTCTATCCTTTTCTTCTGCCAACACATGCACCAACTGAGCAATTGTGGATTGTACTAAAAACATTTCAGAGATGTCTCTTTCCATTCCAAAAGATAGCCAACTAACAACAACATGTTTCATTATTATAGGCTTTGATTTCATGCTCTTTCATGTGATTAATTCATTTTAACTTAGGAATTGGTGGCTTATATTTAAAGCTAATTTATTTTAAGAAATAACTAACTACATTGCTCCATCTTGTCCTCCTCAATCTCACTATTAATTATTGAAGGATGAAATATTTGCACTGCTAAAAAAGAATTTAATTACCCTTTATTATTTATCTTAGATTTTCCATTTCATTAATATTTCTCAAAATCACTATTTCTAATGTTGTAATAGAAATTTACAAAAAAAAAGTTTTGTTTTACATAGATTTTAGATAATATTCTTAATATTCGTTAAGTAAATAAAAACTAATTAAATTACGGTCCAGTATGCTAGATTAAGCTACACTAATAGGCAATTATTTGTTTTTTATTCTTAAAACTTATTGTTTCATTTTTAATTATGATAAGAATTAACCGCATGCCTTACACAAATGAAGATGAGTTTCGCCTCTCTGCGGAAATTCACATGTCTAATTCCGCAAAAAGACATAAAAATAGATGTCATAACAAAAATCTTTGTTTAAAATATATTTTTTGTAATAAGAATGTGTCATTTAAATTCTTTCTCAACAGCTTTGTCAAAGGTTATATTTTTGTTTGAAATTTCTTCAAGATAAAAATGAGGTCAAATTTCCCAGCATTTTTTTCCATAACCAAAAAATTAAATAATATAATATTAATAAGAATTTTGAAAATTTTTCAAACCTAACCCATGGGCGGCATCGACCGCCCCGGGGGGGCTGGCCACCCCCCCCCCCCCCCCCCCCCCGTGTTTTTTTTTTTTTTTTCTATATATACCCCTCCCCACATCCCATCAAACCAAACCCTAACCCCCTCCCATCCGCCGTTCTTCGTGCGAAAGCGAAAACCCCGTTTTGTCGTTCGAAAGCGATATTTCATAGTTTCGTTGCATTTTCGACTCCTCTCCGCTTCGTTTTGGGTACGAAATTTTTGCGAATTTTTATAAATTGTTTCGAATCGTTAGAAATTGTGGATGAAATTGTTAGAAATTGTTTGGAATCGTTAGAAATTGTTGATTGAAATTGTTGATTGAATTGTTGATTGAAATGGTTAGGAATTGTTTGATTGGATTTGTTAGAAATTGTTGATTGGAATTGTTATAAATATTAGAATTGTTAGAATTGTTTGATTGGGTTTGAATTGTTAGATATTATTTTATTGAAATGGTTAGAAATTGTTTGATTTGAATTGTTAGAAATTGTTGATTGGAATTGTTATAAATATTAGAATTGTTAGAATTGTTTGATTGGGTTTGAATTGTTAGATATTATTTTATTGAAATGGTTAGAAATTGTTTGATTTGAATTGTTAGAAATTGTTGATTGGAATTGTTGTAAATATTAGAATTGTTAGAATTGTTTGATTGGGTTTGAATTGTTAGATATTATTTTATTGAAATGGTTAGAAATTGTTTGATTTGAATTGTTAGAAATTATTGATTGGAATTGTTATAAATATTAGAATTGTTAGAATTGTTTGATTGGGTTTGAATTGTTAGATATTATTTTATTGAAATGGTTAGAAATTGTTTAATTTGAATCGTTAGAAATTATTATTATTATTATTATTTTCTTATTATTCTTCTTATTTTAATTATAATAATAATAATAATATTAATAAGAAGAAGAATAATAAGAAAATAATAATAATTATTGTTATTATTGTTATTGTTATTGTTATTGTTATTGTTATTATTATTATTGTTATTTTATTATAATAATAATAATAGTAAAACTTAATATTTTGAAATGTAGGATGACTAGATCGGACGATCACGAGATACCTCGGACACGCAGAGTTCGCATTCTCATGCCGTCCGAGTGGGAGCACGAGACCATGCATGCGCGGGTGTCACTAATACATTCCCCTCTATGGCTCCCCACGGCGTCACCGTGTCTCACTTGCACGGTAGAGGTACGTTGAGTAATTCGAAGAAAATGCAAACATTATGTTTCAAAACACATATATAACTTCATCTAAAACATTAATAAATGCAGGATGAGACCATGTTGATGGGCGGACCGCATGCCGAGGTAGCGTACGTGGCACGTCCACCGATGGATCGGTACGATGAACCTTGGGTGTACCGGCTAGGCACATTGGAACAACCAAGAAATTGACCAGCACTTTGTGCGGACTCGGGAGAGAGGAGGCATTCATTCCATCTTCCGTAGGAGAGATGACATGACTCGATGTCGGTCTTTATGGGGTCTCGGATCGATGGAGATCCAGGAGGAGGTGTCTCGGATCATAAGAACCTCAAGCAATGATCCCATCTGTTGGGGACGCATGTGGAGCGTGGCAAAGAAGCTCAGCGGGGGTGAAGGAGGAGTGGAGCGTTTCTCCGATTCTTGCATTAGTCTTAGAGCTCTCCCGGATATGCGCCGAGATTGCCATCACCCCCGCACGGATGATCGGAGCGCGTCGGGAGGTAAGATTAAAATGCATTAATTAAATTAAAATTATTACTTAAAAATACATAGTTTTTACGTTTTATTGAAAGTAGGTACGTTAGAGCATTCGTGCTGACTTATGTGGTAGCACGATGTTCGTCGATTCCAGTGGCGACTCGGTCCGATCATGTTCCTCCAAAGTTAGAGGAACTCGATAAGCCGTCGCGATGGAACGGGTGGAGCCGTGCTTGCCACCCGTACGAAGGACCGTGTCACGCATGTCGGTAAGTTTCCATCAATTAATGTGCTTACGATTGTTTTTATTTGATAATAATGAATACACTTATAAAATTTCGGAGAGACAAGAATTCAACGGGCCACTCATGCACTCCAAAATCCCTATTATTCCTCCACATGGAGGTGGGACACGGTGACGACATCGACAGATACCCCCCATATGCTATCATATGGGTGCTTACAATGGCACAAAACGGGTATCTCGACGTCGAACCGGCCAGCTATTGCACCAAGCTAACGTCGAGTGGTTCCCGTATAAGGCGTGGTACGGTCTCGCATTTTTGTCGGGACGATGGCGCAGAGGGGTTCGGTTTGTACGGGTCCACTCGTTTGTTCGGATAGTTGAGTATCACTATCCCGATTCGTCGGTCGGCCGAGCCTTCATTGATGACCCCATACTTGGAGGAGGACACGAGAAAAGTAAGTATTAATACACACTCAATAATACTCGAAACTATTGATATTGTTTCACAAATTTTGTATAACTAACTTATAATGCGGACTATGCACAAGAGAAGTGGATGGCGCACCCACCATATGGGATTGACGATTGCCCGCAGCCGAGGACAATTTGTGGGTCCCGCCGACCGACGGACGCGGTTGGGAGTAGGACCCCGGACATTGAGGTATATGGTCATGGTGGTGCATGACTAGCGTATACTGCGGGATACGTGACTCTCTCGGAGAATGATAGGTGATTCGAGTAAGACCCATTTGCCATGGGGCCGATCAACACTCGATCGGTAAGCAATAAAGATTATTTTTAATATTATTTTTTCTTCGCACAACTCATTTTCTAAATATTATTTACAACGGGGCCACCCTTGGTGTCATGGCGAGAAATGTTTCGGGCGCGGTGTACTATTGCATCACGGGCCCGACGAGGATCCCTTGCGCTGGCGAGAACACAATGCGTGAGATCAAATTGACTCACGAACCAACCAAGACGCGTACGCGATAGAGACCACCACACCCGAGTATTATAAGTTCATTTTTTTTCATTCACGTCAATTTTGTTTAAATGTGTTCTAAGATGTTCCACTCAAATATTGCGAAGATAACCCGATGGGCGTTCCACGATGGGTTTGGACACCAAGAAATGGCACGCCTACTACAATCAATATGGAGTGCCGGTGCGGATGACGAGGTCGGTGGATCGTGTCTATATAATTAATTTTTTTTGTATGAAGAAAACTAACATTATCTAACTACGGGATGGTCACCCACACGGAGTCCGAGCCCACTTTCACTCCCCAGACTTTGGTCTCACCGACACCAGGGCGAGAGGACGACCACGAGGCTAGCGGCGGTGGGGCACGCAGCACCCGTTTGATCCAGGGCGGATTGCGTTTGGGACACGCCCGAACGTATAGGGATGGGACGAGCCCACACTGATGCCACCCCAGCGGCACGACCACGAGGCTAGCGGCGGGGGGCACCCCGGTTTGATCCACGGCGGATCTGCGTATACAGACGACATGCATTTGATTCTAGACGAGGATCCGGAGCCCTCCGAGCCTCCACAGCCTCGAGACGTGTCCGCCGCGCTTCATTGTCAGGTCGTCGTAATAGTTTTTATATTTCATATTGTAGCGATTGAATATTTATATTTTCATTTCTATATTTTATGTTGATCGACGTTATTTGGTTATTTTATTTACTTATATTTTTGTTTCTATATTTTATGTTGACTAGACGTTATTTGGTTATTTTGTTCACTCGACCAAATTCATCGTTATTTTGTTCACAAGGAAATTACACAAATACAATCATATAATCACAACAAAATACATAAAATACAATATAAATTACAAGCAATTACATAAAATACAATAAAAAAAAAAAAAAAAGCGCGCCAGTGGCCTGCAAAGGCCTAATCAAGGGTTTGGACCGCCCAATGGTAGGTTTGAAATTTTTTCAAAATTTGGTTATTAATATTATATTATTTAATTTTTTGGTTATGGAAAAAAATGCCGGTCAAATTTCTCAACTCTAAATATTCACAAAATTCTCTAATTTTGATATATAGCACCAAATTATATACCATCTTTTATGCTGAATTTCAACATGTCATTTTTGAAACTGAGATTTTTAAATTGCTGGTAAATACAACTATTATACATTTGGGAGAAGTTTTAATTCCTCCATTAATTTATCTATTTTTAATTTATTGGTTAAAGAGCAGCATGTGAATTGGGGGTGGGGTGGCGGAAACACCTAGATCACTATCCATGCTGTTAAGATTCATTCATCTTGAAAATCCAAAAAGAAAAAAATAAATAAAGATTCAGCTGGATCTTCTCACGTGTCATTCTCTAATTTGTCAGTTTCTATATTTTTTAATTTTATCCTTTTGAGAAAATGACATATATAGTACTTCATCTTACTTTTGGATAGCGCATATTTATTTATTTATTTATTATAATTTGATATTTCACATATATGTGTTGGACAAATTATTATTTTATTTATATTTTTATAAATCTTATTAGTAACAAGTTTACCATGAGAAAAGATAAGAGCTCATTATTTTTGGCTTTTATTTGAGTTTCAATAATTCCTGCAGTTATTTTAACAAAAATGAGAAAAATATACATTTGAACTCATTATTTTGGGTATTTCTAGACATTTTTCATATTATTGATTTTTTTTCCATCTCAAATGAAAAAAATATGTTAGCATAAGAATAATAGGTTTATTGAAGATTCAGTCGTAGAAAAATTAGATTTAATAATAAAAAATGTTGATTATGTTTGACTTTGATTTATTTCAAATTTCAATTATTGTAACTTTTTGATAATAATTTATTATTTTCTTTAAATTCAAATATCACCGTATACATTTTCTTTATCAATTATCTCTTTTAATTTAAAAAGGGCAAGTATCTAATTTATTTTTCCTATCTACTTGAGGGGAGAGAGGAGTTTCCGATACCCATCGGACCACAAATTGTTCAATGAGTGGTTTCTACTGTCTAATTCACTTCAAAATTTGTGTGCATGGATATTAAAGCAAATAGTATGAATATTAAAATAATACTTACATATTTTAAAGTGAATTGGACAGTAAAAACCACAACACTTCTTCCTACTTCAGATATTTTCTCCATTTATCTATGCTCGCTTAATTGAGAAGGCCACGTGGCACATCTCCTCGAAGGGCGTGTCCGTGGTGTTTATATCAATTTTTTTTTTAAACAAGGTCCATCTCTGAATTTATACTGTTTTACCAGCTCGTGATCCAAAGAGACCTCGATAGTCGGTTCAACAGACAATATATAAATTAGCCATTGATATAAGTGGATCAGAATCTCCTCCTTTTCTAAAGAGAAGTAGCATCCTTCTATTCTCAAATCTAGATCGTTCAAAATTTATCGTACGGTCTCGATTAAATCTGAATCATTTTAATAGATTAAATTGATTTGAAAATGAAAAGTAATTGAGACCGTATGATAGATTTTGAACGATCCGAATTTGAGAATAGGAGAGTGCTCATTTTCTTTAGAAAATGAGCAGATTCTGATCCGATATAAGTCTAACTTAATTATGCTAAAATTATTTTGAACGATTGATATTAATTTTATCAACAATTTTTTTTTTTAATTTCTGAAAGTAACACAGAGAATATAGGGAGCAGCTTGGGTCTGATGGCCATTGGACTCAAACTGAGTCGGATGGGTTTCATCACCGTCCGATTCACTTTAAGATCTGTGCTCTATGTTGTAATATCCGTGTGCATTTGTTTTAATATACGTGCGCACGGCTTTAAAATCGAATCGGACGGTGATGGGACCCATCGGACCCAGTTTGAGTCCGATGGGCATCAGACCCAATCTCGTCCCGAGAATATATACTATTCCAACTAACTCGCAAGTCTTAACTTTTAATTATGATAAGAATCAAAATTTAATCTAGTGACAAATGCTAACACTTTCTTTAGTGTAGAATGTTGTGAATAGAAGTACTATTAGAGTGGTTTGAGTCCGGACAGGGTACTATTATATTTTGACCCATATTAAAAAAATATTTGGATCCGAATTTCAATCTATATATTTATTATTTTCAAATTCGATTGGGCTCGAATCTGGATCCGGATACCGCATCTAATAGTATACACACTGAGTCTAATATTTCGATTCCAAATAGATACGTATATGTCCTCATAACTTGTTTGTGAATTATGAGGTCCAGTTCAGATGGAAACGAGTACATATCACAAACATTTGAGGAACAATTTATTCTTAAATATAATTATAATTTTTTAAACATATATAAAAATGTATTAGAATTTGAGATTTAAGTTTTTATTTTTTTCGTTAATAGCCTTTGAATTCAGAAGAGATATAATTTTTGGTCCGGATTCGGATTAGAACCAGATAATTGAGTAAAAGTAGAGCCTATAGTTGTGAGTTTGAGATATGAATAAATAGTTCTTTACAGAAACTAAATGAAAAAAATTAGAAAGCTACACTTCAATCTTCCTATCTCAAAGAACTTCTAATTATCACAATTTAACAAGATTTTAAAAAATATTTAAGGACATTTACTTGACAGTTTATCAAGTAACGACAAGGTGTCTTTAGATGATTTCAACACTATGGTCCAATGAATGATTTAAATTAATGTTGGTGACCTTCATTTGTTAAATTTTATGATACAATTAATAAATAGCAATTTAATTCAGAGGATCTATAGGAAACAAAAAAAATCTGATTAGGGGTCTGTCTAAATAGGGAAAAATTTGGAGTTGTGTGCAAAATTCCTAAAAAGGTTGTAAGGCTGAAACAAACAAAACAGACAAGAAACTTTAAATGCAATAGCCTAGCCAGTAATGGGTACTTTCTTAACAGCACCAATAGTTGCACCAGTAATAGACAGTTCATCAATTGCGGGCCCCATCATACAGTGACTTAATCAGCAAAACCCCTCCCTGTCCCATCATTTGACTATTGACAATTAGTTCTAGAACTGACGACTTAGTCACTTAGGTACAGGCGCATGTATATAATTTTTTTACATATTCATCGATGATTTTGAAAGGCACCAATAATTTAAGGATTAAGTTACAACACTGATTTTTTTTCATTTTCAAAGTCAAAATTGTTGATCCAAACCGTTCAACATGATTATCTAAATAAAATGTGCTTCCAGATTAAATTTTATATTTTTTAATTTTTTTTTACTATTTATTAAATATTTTATCAGACCATTGAATTTTGTATCCATCTTATTAAATAGTAAAAAGATTAACAAAAATGTAAAATTTGATTTGAAAGCATATTTTATTTAGATAATCATGTTGAACGGTTTGGATCGATGATTTGAACTTTGAAAATAAAAAAAATTATTGTTATAACTTTATAGTAACTCAAAATTATTGTAACTTGAATCCTCGTCATATGTATATATATATATATTATATATGACTATTCTACTTTTTTATTTTTTTTTTATGAATGTACGTTTACGAGTTGTATTATATTATTGAGGGGCATCATTACCAAAGAAAGGAACATATTTAAAAATCTATGTTTTATGACGTAATATAGTACCTTCCTGACTTCCTGTTTATCTATTTTGACTACATAACAATATTTATTATACAAACTTCCAAATTTGTAAAGCTGATATCTTACATAAAAAATGTTAAAAAAATGAAATTCTTAATATTGCTATTTTTTTTTAATGCAAAGCTGATATCTTACCACCGTTGACCCAAATTACACTGAGTCAATATCCGGTACTTATATTGTCACTTAAAAGTGTGATCATGAACCAAGCTCAACATTAATTTATATATTTGAGCTAATTCTTAATATGAGAAAAAAATTCTTACAAAAAAATAGAACATTAATTTTTTAGAATTTAGATGTTCTTAGATGCATAGTTACAATGTTAGCTAATAATTCATTGTTTTGGTCATGGTGGTCTGAATAATAAATTATTTGGTTAACCAAATTATTCACGAATTTTACATTTTTTTTTGAATTTTACGAATTATTCACGTTTTTTTTTGGATTTTTTAAAATTCCTTGTGAGATTGAAATCTCCGGTCAGTATAATTCAGATACTCGAATCACAAATTTTTGATCCTGTCAAAACCAAATTCAAATAATTCATTTATCACTATATGCTTAGATGCATATGTCAGTGACTCATAACATGTTTTCTTCATAAAATATGCAACAACAAATCCGGATACAAGACCCAGCAAGCGATCTCAGTCCGATCCGTACGGATGCATGATGAAAAGGATGACAACGACAGAGACAGCTAAACAAAGTATCCGTTGGATGGGGTCCTTCAAATATGGATCCTACTGGCATATATAGATGCACTTGTGGACATGCATGAATTTACAAATTAATGATGCAATTGATGATGAAATGAAATGAAACTCTTAGTTGTCAATCACATGGTGGTGGTGCCCATGTTTATAGTTTTTTATTCTATGTGGTGTTCTTCAGTGGACCAGTATCTCTGCAGAGCTGATCGGACAGTCTAGATTTACTCTTAGCCGACGAGTGTTCGGAATGATGGAGGGAGCAGTATTAATTTTGCTTTGAGATTCGTAGAAAATTTTTATTTGGTCTGTCCGATTAAAACGAACGGACCAGATTAAAAGCACCGCAGGAACTTCGTAGGTTAAAGCTCTGCAGATGATGTAAATTCGTTTTTCAGTAAGGATGTAATAGTGGTTTAGTTGTGAGTACTTTTAAATGACAATGTGATATCTTTAATTAAAGAGTATGATTGCCTCACATCTTTATCTCAGTTTTTAAGTTAAAAACAATAGATGTTAATTGCCCAATATGATCCACATATTGAAATATACTTAGATATCAAATTTTATATTTTTAAGAATTTTTTTACTAACTGATTAGATATGTACAAAATTATTGTTTTCTAGATGATTCAAAATCTTCTGATTTTGTACCTAGAAAAAAAAGTAAAATATTTTCAAAAAATATAAAATTTGGCCTTCATGCATATTTTAATATGAAAATCATATTCAGCTGTTCCGATAACAATTTTTGTTGGCTTACCGTGGTCAATAGTCACATTGTAGCTTTGCGGATAGTGACAAAATATTTGGAAATGTAAGTAAGAATGTGAGGTATGATTGAGGCATATTAACTCCACTCTAAAAAAATAATTACAAAAAAAATTAAGTATGTTTATAATTAAATTGATTGAATGATAAATTCGACTTTATTGGATAAATTTGTTCCAAAACTTTTTGGACAAAATCAATTCCATATCTCTAATAATACGCTATTGAGAGAATTGTTATGGATCAGAAATACAAATTATTCTGGCAACTTTTGTAGTGGAGGTGCTAAAATTGCACAAAAGTTCAACACGGTACTGTAGAAAAGTAACAAAAAGTATTCTCTTTTTGCACTTTGTTTCTTGAGCAAGCAATCACCACATGGTAACCGTGAAAGGAAGGAAATGTTTACTGTCATCATTTCATATTGCAGTGTTTTCAGGCAGAAACAAATTTTAAAAAGACAGAAGAAAAATTTCATAAAGGGGTAGAGAATTAGAGATGGTACACTATAAAGAGTATTTTTTTTCTTTCTAAAACAAGCACTTTACTTTGTAATGTGATATTGGAGATGTAAAAAAGTTACAACACGACATGATATATGTGTTCATTACGTGTTGTGATTTCATTTAGCGTGCTGTGACCACACTTTAAAAAAATAGTACAAAAAACACGACATATAAACTAATCTGGCCACGATACAGAATTTTACGAAACACAACACATCACCTGATGAAACGTGACTATACGTAACTAAAATAAAGTAAAATCTATGTCATTATTTATCCAAATAATCCATTTTTCTGACAATAAATTTATTTTCTTACACATTATTTTTACAATATTAATTTCACTATTTTAAAATGTTTTATCATTTTTTTTTTCTGATTTATTATTCTTAAATAAACTTAAAATTCGAAAAAATAGTTAAACATGATCAAACATAATCAAACACGACTAATGGAACCAGTCACGCCACACAGTGGCATCAACTGATACACTTGTACATAAATTTTCTTTAATTCGTGTTCTTTTTGGTTGTTGTAAAAAGTAATCTTAAATTAATGTCCTTAGAAAATATACAGGAGATATATCCAAAAGGGGAGAGGGGGGTGTCCGATGCCAATCGGATCAAATTCGGTTCAATGGGTGGTTTCTACCGTCCGAGCTAATTCAAAATATGTGCGCATGGATATTCAAGCAAACAACACGAATATTAAAGTGATGCGCACAGATCTTGAAGTGGATTGGACGGTAGAAACCACCCATCGAACCGAGTTTGGTCCGATGGGCATCGGACAACCCCCTCTCCCATCCAAAAGAGACTACATGTTTAGAAATTATTCAAAACAAGACCGGCCCATTTCATTTTCGTATCTAAGGCCCAGCCCATTTTGTGAGAAGTTTTTAATTAGGGAAGCAGATTGAAGAAAAGCTGGAATCATCAAGTGACAGGCTGCGGCCCATATCTTTTATATTAATATGTTATGCGTGTTTCTTGACCGCTGGACGTGAGTTTGGCATTCTTAATAAAAAAATATTAACTATACGAAATTATTTGACAACAACTGATAGTATGATAAAAAAAATATATATACTAGCATTGCAGTTGTATATTTTTTATAGTTTCGATAAGAAGGGTTCAAATGCCTTTAGTTTTAGAACAATATTAACTTAAAATTTTAAATTTAAATATCAAAATTAAACTATATAATATATATTATATATTTTTTTCTATGCACACGTAATTATAAAACATATTATTACAAAATATCATACTAAAACGCCATCAAACTATTTGTAATTAAAATTAACGGTTTAATTTCATCAACACTATAATCTACGATAAATAATTTTTATTTTTTTAAATTTCACATAAATTTAATACCCTATGGAAAAGAAGAGAATGCACTTCTAAATTTAATTTTTACAAACATATTATTATCTATCATCAATTCATCATACCTGCCCAATAAATACAGCTACTTGACTTAAAATGCAATTTCGCAAGAAGGTCAACTTGGTGATGCCTATTCTACCGTGAATTGCACGGTCTAACTAGCCAGGCCTGACACGCCTAAAAGTCCATTATGGCTTAAACATCTCAATAAAGAAACCACCAAAATTACAACAAGTCAAACTTTCCATATAAACAATTTCCATGCATGACATGCAAGTGATCACATCCCTCTTCAGACCTCTCTATATAAGCACAGTCCCACTATGCGCTTTTTACAACACTTCAAATACAAAAAAAACCACACAGACATAAAAATTTCATGGCATCTCAAATCATTAAAAACTACCGTGAAGGCGCTGAAATCACCGAAGGAGATGCCGAGTGCAAGAAGAAGTCTATTCAACTGCTTGAAGAGCTCCACCTCCCAAAGGGTATCTTTCCTCTTCAAAACATAGAAGAATTTGGTTACAACAGAAATGCCGGTTTCATATGGTTTGTTCAGAAGAAAAAGATAGAACATACTTTCAAGAAGATCAAGCAGGTTGTTTCGTATGCTGTTGAGGTGACGGCTTTTGTGGAGGAAGGAAAGTTGAAGAAGATAACCGGGGTTAAAACTAAAGAGCTGTTGCTCTGGCTTTCTGTTGTCGAGGTTTACATTCAAGAGGGTTCGAAAGAGAAGATTACATTCAAGACGGGCCCCGGGCTTTCTGAGAGTTTTGACGTGTCTGCTTTTGAGATTTAAGTTTTGCTATTTGCTACTTTTGTGCACCTAAAGAAAAAAGAGAAGGTTCAAATTATATTAATAATAATAACTTCTAGCAATTTGTAACTTTTGAAGTTTTATTATGTTAATGAATAAATGTTTGTTGTGACCTTATTATGAATTGGTTGATATTCATGATTGAGATGCCGCTCTGGAGGCAATAATCCGCCTAGAGTAAACAAAGATCAGAGGCAAGTCGAACATCTTCATTAAACTTAACAAAAGAAATATCCATTGAAGAAGCATTTTCAGAAATAAAATTTAATTATAGCATATTGATTTTCATATGACTAAATATAGGAAGTTGATATCAATACCCGCGCTATAGTACCCGCACTGTACCCGCACCATAACTTTCATAACTGCCATAACAACTTGGGGGACCGCAAAAATTTCAGGACTGAATTTTTTTTTTCCAAAGTATTAATATTTATACACGGAAGTATTTATACCTATGTACATAAGTATTTATATCTATAAGATGAACAATTTTTACGTAAATAATTATTTTTCCATCTAAATTTTTCAAAAGTACTTGCACCATAAATGTATGGTGGGGACCACTCAAACTAGATGGGGGACCATACACGTTTTTAGAGGTGGATTTTTTTTTCTTCTTTCATTTTCGTCCACATTTCTGACGATCTATGAGAAATTTTGCAAATTTAAAACCATTGACGTTTTCTACGCAATTTTCTCTTTCAAATGACATCCATGATGACGTATTTTCAAGCTTGTCGTCACATAAATATTTATACCTACACTTGTAGTATTTTTTATATATGACACTTGATGATATCTGAAAGTATTAATATCATGTGTTTCAAGTATTTATACCTATGTATTGTAGTATTTATACCTATGTGGTCAACTATTTTTGTTAAAGAAATGTTGCAAGTATTTTTTACATATGAATATATTACACTAGATAACATATGAAAGTATTAATATCAAGTAATACAAGGATTTATATATATGCACTGAAATATTTACATCTCTGTGGTCAACTATGTTTGTTAAAAGAAGGTTGACGCGGGACGATCGGGGAAGATTGATGAAAGGATGCGGGGTCCCCACTACTTCATTTGAGGAAGGTTGACGTAGAGACCATTGGGGATTGAAAAAAGAAGTGATCATATCGAGTGTGGGGACTGAAAAAGGAAGGACCGAATAATTAGTGGGGATAATAACACATATGCCTTTAATGTACAATGCGGGTACTGTAGCGTGGGGATGAAAATAATTATTCTAAATATATATATTCTCTATATGATAAAGAATCATGGAGTCTTTCATGATGGAGAGCTTCAAGTATTTTGAGAATCATGGAATATTTCCTGACAGTACCAAAAAATTGGCCTTGCATGTGTAATAGAGCAATACCGGATTCATCCAGTTCTGAATCCACTGGACAAGAAGTCAGCAACTAAGTTCGGTTTGAGAGTTAGTTAGCAGCTAACAACAAGCTGTTAGGAAGACAAATGAGATTTGTACACTGATAATGTTAGATCATGTATAGGATTCATTCTCTATGAATACCGTACCATACTGTAACAGAAACATGATTCTAGAAATGAAAATTCAGTTATTTTCTTTATCAAACTTTTAGTATTTTCCAATGTTGTAAATAACGGTATGCGGTCGTCGGACGGACAGGGTGCCGCCGAGCGATTAATTGGTATGCAGCCGATTAATCGGAATTATGCGGAAAATTTAACGTTTTTATTAAATTTATGTATATATATCATAATTTATTAAAGATAATTTATTTAACTCATTAAACTTATCAAATAAACTTAATTTAAGTTAGTTTTATTATTATAACATGACACTATGCTTATTTCTTCGTAACACATAAGCATTTTGCATGTGTAAGTAACACATTTATTTAATAAAAAATAAATTTGAGAATTAAGTCTTTTCAAATACTAATAACATATTATTTGAAAGAAAAAAAACATTTTAACGTAAAATCACTAAATTTAATTTGGGAAAATTGTTTTTATGCCACTCCAAAATTAATAAATTAGAAAATTGCTACTCCAAAACATGAAATTAGAAATTTACCACTTTAAAATCACTAAATTCATAAAATTACCACAAATATACATCTTATATACAAATTTGATTAAAATTATACTAAAAACTGTTGTATAAAAAATATATATTTTAAAAATTCCAAAAATACCCCTCCAATTCAACAGTACCAAATCAAATCCTTCTTCTCCAGACCCAAACGCTTCTTCTCCGCTAAACCCAAACCCAAACTTGCGCCAAACCCAAATCCTTTTTCTCCGCCGGCATGCCTCAAGATTCGTGCCTTCTCTTAATCCGAGATTAATTAGTACTCTTTGCAAATCTTGGGCATCAACTAAATCATCTTTGTTCTGATAAAAAACAGAGAACGCCTCCTTCATCCAAACTGGGCTCCGATTCTTGAAACAAAGCAGAGAACTCTCCATACCCCATACAAAATTTATCTGTCTTCTCTCCTTCTTTGGTTGTTGGTTCACCAATTCTCTCCATTACAAACGCCATTTCATCTCTGTGTATTCTAACATCTTTTGTGTCAACCTCGGGTTTAGACTCTGTTTTGTTGAGCGCCTCTTCTATGACAGGAGCTTTGTTATATTGGGAGTCTGACTGAGATATAAGGAAATAGTAGACATAACGAAGTTGTTTCGGGTAGAATTTGTCTGAAATCAAGATATAGAAATTGAGTAATATTAGACAAAGAAGAGGAAAAGTGATTGTTATCTCCTCCATTGTTGAGCTTCAGACGTCTGAGAGAAAGAAAGAGACTGAGGTTCAAAACCATGTACAAATTAGAATGGAAAACCTCATTTAAAGGAGTTTACATTAGCGGTGTTATGAATGAGAGAGAAATTTCATGAATGGTTTCTCGATAGATGGAGGAAGTTGCCTGGAGGGTTCCATTGGAGGAGAAGGGTTTGGGTTTGAAACAGGTTTGGGTTTGGGTTTAGCCGAGAAGAAGTATTTGGGTCTGGAGAAGAAGAGTTTGGTTTGGTACTGTTGAATTGGAGGGGTATTTTTAGAATTTTATATCCATGACAATTTTATGAATTTAGTGATTTTAGAGTGGCAAATTTCTAATTTCATGTTTTGGAGTGGCAATTTTCTAATTTGTAAGTTTTAGAGTGGCATAAAAATATTTTTTCCATTTAATTTATGATAATAATATAATTTCATAAATAAACATGTCGTACTAATTGAAAAAATTACATCAGTAAGTAAAAAAAAAATATGGTATATAAATAATAGAAGAATTAATCAATTTCAAAATAAGTAAGAAGAAAAAAAAAACATATGTAAAAAATATTGGATGTATATCCAAGCACAAATAAAACTATAATACATGATTTATAAACTTTATTATCACACACTATTATAGAAAAAAAATAATGTGAAAAATAAATTTTCACTGGAATAAACGAAAAAAAACCGGGAATAAACAGAAATAAACAGAAATAAACGGCCGATTAATCGGAAAAACAGCCGATTAAACATTCAAAACCGCAAACAGCCGTTCATTAACAGTGTGCATAACGGTGTGGCTACCGTTTTCGTTTAAACGGCCGATTAATCGACCGTTAAGGACGTTTTTTACAACACTGGTATTTCCTTTAACTGCCACAAAGAATATTTATATATAGGATGCGCAACGGACCATCCTAATTCCTACATCTTGCAAAATTAAAGTAAATTACCAGAGAAATTAGAGGTAGCATTGAATTACACGTGTCCCTAGTAGAAAGGATAGCTATAGGCCTATAGTGCCAAATCTAAACAGGTGAAAACCCGTTTTCCGTCCATGCAAATTAATATTTGATTAGGGGTGTCAATAAAATCCGTTTATCGATTCATCATATCCGTATCGTATTCGATAAGATGGGTATGGATAAGATTTTTTTCCGTTAGCTTATTGGGTATGGATATGGATAAGAATTTTTTTCGTTAGCTAAACGGATATGGGTATGGATAAATATTATTTCGTACCCATTGGGTAACAGATAATTATATAATATAAATTACATATAGATATATAAATATTATATTTAATTTATTTAATTTTATGTTTCTCATATTGCTGTATCAACGTTAATTCATGAGAAAATGTATGTATTTTGTTGTAAGAAGAATATTATATTAAACATATACTTTTTTATTTGAATGTTTTATTATTTAGTTAACAAATTAAATTTTGAATTTGTTATAAGAGATATTTGTATTTTTTTTTAAATAATTAGTTAGAATTGATTGCATATTTGTATTTTGATTTTTATATTAGTAATTGTGATTAAATATGTATGTATGACATGATGAATTTTGATGGTTTATTTGTAAAAATAATAAAATAATTATATCAGTATTATTTGTTATTCACCCACTATCATTTCGTTACCCACTAATTTAAATGAGTATGAGTATGGTAAGATAAGACAAATTCTTAACTGGTAAAGATAAGATATCGATAAGATCAACTCTTAATGGGTATGGATATAAAAATATTCTAACGCCTTTGATTTGATACACTTGGATGTATGGGGTTCCACTCTCAGTTCTTTTTTCTTAATAAGCTCACTCAGAGGTAGATTTCGGTGAGATTTTTGAAGCTGTAAACATCTCATTAGGTTCCACTACTGAGAAGAGAGTCCAAACTAATCGAGAGTTAGCTCGGGGAAGGAAGCGGCAACACATTGTGTTGGTTGGCTTAAAAAGAAGGTACCATTTCTATTGCATGCACGTTTGGACATGAGGGCATAGCCTGCACTTGTGATTTCCGTTATATCGCTCTTGGGCTCGGAGACGCTCTGGTCGATAAGCGGGTGCTTCTCTTTTGGGATGCCTACTCGTATTGTACTCATTGACACCCTATATTTGAAGTGTCGAGCGGCGTAGGAAACTGAGTAATTAATATATCATGGTATGCTCCCCTTAGTTATACCAATTTGGAATTGATGGGTTACAGCTGGTTGCCTCCCAGTAAGGTCAATATCAATATGACAAAAGTTGTTAGTTGTTACTACACCTTTGGTGATTTTCTTTGACTAGGCAGGTAGCACGTAGACCACCAGCATTTGAGGATGCCATGACAGGTTCACACTGGTTACCGTGGACCATGCTGTTAGTAACAAGATGATGAATTGCTTTGAGGTGAGGTATTTTTTTTTTTTTTCATGTCATGGCATATTTTACTCAAGCAAACAATCCTATCTATCTTGTCCAGAGACGTACATATATATATCAATATCATCCAGTTGCACCACCTCACTAATAACATCAACTGGGAGCCATAACACAATGGGAAAATCAGAGAGATTGATTTGGGCCATATATGCCATTGGCGATGAGTGCATTATGTAATCAGGTTCCCATGGTACGAAGGATAGGTTGCCCCGGAGACACCATGGTAGGTTATTGATAATCAATTACCGTGAGCCTGTTGAGGTGATCGGGGAGTCGAAGTAGGAAAGCCCGGTCATCAATTACAGGTATTGACTACTGGGGGCTCAAAATTGTTGAACATGTCATGGTAAGATTGGGACGCAGGAACATAGACTGATACCCGCTCGGTTTTGCTGGTAGAGGTAGCGGTATTGTTTGTCCATAGTGAAATGGGTTGGGTGTAGGAGAGGTTTGCAGGTGGAAGAAGAGGTGAGATGGGTTAAAAGAGAGAAAATGTTAGAGTAAGAGGAATCGAGAACCATTCTTAATAACTCGCTACTACATTTCATCGAACACTTGGTGTACATGCACTGATTTTGAAAATGAATGGGTAGATGGAGTTTTTGGGATTGGAGCGTTAGACAGGTTATTCTAGAGAAACAGAGAGAGAAAGAGAGACAGAAAGAAAGATTTTCATATTGTTAAATTCGTAAGGCAGCTTGTTACTTTTGACCATAACAAATAAACACCATAGCGAATTGCCCATTTGATTGTTCAACTATTAGATTAAAAAACTGAATTCGTTATAAACGGATTCAACTCCTCTCCAATAACATAGATAATGGGCCTCACTTTACAGTTTGAGATTAAATCTCACTATTTTGGGATTCGGGCTAGTGCAGGAGTAGTAATATTGGTCTTTGAGATTCGTGCAAAGTTAAAAAGAATGGTCCGGAAACACTAATTGTAAAAGATTCCGTGTAATTTGAAATTTTATTTAGATTGTTATTTTAAACTTGTGCCTAAATAGAAATAAGGTTGTGCCTAAATAGAAATAAGGTCTATAACCATGCCACGACATAATAGTGTCATGCCGTGACGTATACTTACAAGACAATAAAAAGTTAATTGTTGGAAGCACTATTCCCTATTATTAATAATTGAGAAGGGATCAGGTTACAATAATTTTGAGTTATAACAAAGTTACAACAATAATTTTTTTCGTTTTCAAAGTCCAAATCGTCGATCCAAACCGTTCAACATGATTATCTAATAAAATGTGCTTCCAGATCAAATTTTATATTTTTTTGAAATTTTTTTACTATTTATTATGTATTTTACAAAAATAGTCAAATTCCGACCATTGAATTTTGTACCCATCTTAATAAATAGTAAAAAAATTCAAAAAAAATATAAAATTTGATCTAAAAACATATTTTATTTAGATAATTATGTTGAATGGTTTGGATCGAAGATTTAAACTTTAAAAATGAAAAAATCGTTATTATAACTTTGTTGTAACTTGATTCCTCCTCCTAATAATTACAAGACACTATTTCCTATTCCATTAACAATTAATACACTATTCTCTATTCTAGTAAATAAACCAGCTGTTCTACTTTTAAATTCTGTTTTATTTTTAAACAACCAATCCACACATCCAAAGAGACCCTTGCATGTCATATTTATTAATTAGTGATCAATTTATCCTATGTACCTCATAAAATATATTATAAGCTGCATAGATGACTTTTAATTGAACATATAATTGATAGTTTATAATACATAATTATTTTACGTATTAATCCAACGAATTGATTAATGATCAAACAATTTCTCTCATACAATAAACATTCATAGCCCAATGGATCTCAAATAACAATTTGGATCAAATATAACAATAAATACGATGAGTTCATCAAAGCTTGGCCTCTTTTCTAGCATGTAGTATTTCTAGCAAACCTCCCTCAAACG
Source organism: Carex cristatella (assembly GCA_024447775.1). Classification (NCBI taxonomy): domain Eukaryota; kingdom Viridiplantae; phylum Streptophyta; class Magnoliopsida; order Poales; family Cyperaceae; genus Carex; species Carex cristatella. The sequence continues at coordinate 9,496,370 of JAJHPF010000001.1, read as the reverse complement.
CATGGATGAATGCATCCATGTCTTTCATGAGCGCCACTGTTATCTGCACACTGCCTTTCTCCTTCCCGGCTAGTATCGACACTTCACCATCACCATTTATCGACACAGCTGCCTCCAATCCCGGTGTACCCCACCCAAAATCAGTTCTATACACGTGCATTCCGTTTGACCCTATGAAACGAACTTTCAAACCACTCAATGATGCCAGATTTGAAGTGAGTCTCTCCCGGCCATTACTTCCCATTATTCCGGCTTTGGTCGTATGCACGGTCTCTGCAATAGTACCACAGGTCTGCCCAAACCCATTAACAGACATAAGCGCTCTGCTGCTTGAATGCACAGTGAAAGGGAACAAACAGTTGCCTGTGCAAGAAGGACTCATAGGGGAAGGAAGCAGGGTTCGACCATCGATAACATAGATCATGACTGTTGGTTTGTTGTTTTCACTCGTGATGCCTCTTGCACGGGCAATTGAGATCCAGATGTGTGCGGCGAGGACTTGAAAAGTTGTGGGAGGGGACGAAATGTTGGTGTTGATTTGCTGAACTGCTTGTTGCTTGAGAAGCTGGATGGTTGTCAGATCCAATGTAAATACTCTTCGAGTGAGTTTCTTGAGATCGGTTATATTGATGATTGGATCTATCTGTTCCATTCATATATGGGCAAAGAGAATGAAAGTTTGTTTCGAGGAAATTTTTTGAATTGTTTGAAATATAATAATGCATCTGGAATATGTTTTGCTAAGTCCAGGGGTTATTAGGTGCAATTTACAATAAACTGCTACCTTTTGAATAAAAATTACCTTTTTATTTAGGCCTTTTACAATTACGGTATTTTACATTTATATATTATTGTAAGGCACCTTTTGTTCTTTAAAAATGGAATATTTTATGGTTTCAATTTAATCCCTTTTGCTAGCAGAAAATTAGTAGTGAGTTTTTGATTTGCCCTTTAGTGCCCTTGACACATGAACTCTTGTATTATAGCAGTAGTGACCTGACATGATCTTAGCCAAAAGTTTATTCCCTACTAATTAATTAATTATCCCTCAACCTTCCTGGTTCTCATTAGGTTAGCAAAAATGTTCGAAAATTACAAGGTATATTTTGTATTATCTAAAATAAATTGCAAAATGGTTTTAATTTTTTTAATTTTACACATATAATTGGCCTCTTATAAAAATTAATTATACATGTACCAATTAGCTTACTTGCCTTTGGTCGGTTGGGAGCACAGGAATTCAGTATTTCTTTCTTAATCTCCTCTTTGTTCGGGTATTTGATGACTGCTCGGTCATGCACAGGCACCAAGCCTGATGGTTGTACACCGTCACGGCATGCTTTTGCCCAACAATGAATGAATTGCCACATGCCCCGACCATCCATGGCACTGTGATGAGTAGAGATGCCGACTACAACACCACCACCAGAGAACTTGGTCAATTGGATGGTGAGAACCGGCATTGGCATTTCTTCATAAAATGTGTTAGGCACTAGCTGGAAGAAGGATTGCACATCATGTGTGGGGTTACCAGCATGGCCGCAGATGTCAAGGTCTGATTCTGCCTCAATGACATTGACACCTGAATCATCTGCGCAGACGATTGCTACGTCGTCAGAGGCAAGCAGATATGTGATATTACCGGCAAGAAGGTGGAAGTAGGGAAGGACGAGCGCAAGGGACGACTTGAAGGGAAGGAACGAAGAGCACACCACGGTGCTCAGGTAGAGGAGCAGACTTTTCATCGGTTGGCACGGGATTGATGGGACATCGAAGAGAGAAAGTTGTATGGTCGAGCCGGGAGATGGATAATCAGTACCAGTAGGGAGTTGAACTTTGGAGATGCTAGTAATCCTCACTTGAGCCATAATGGTGAATTGCTGACAAGTCTGAGCTCCAGGACTCCTTTCAAATTATAGGAGAGAACTAATTAGAAGTATGTATATAGAAACGGTTCCTGTAGGATAAGATACACGGTTTATAAAGAATTCATGTACTGAAGGATAAGATACACGGTTTAAATAAAGCAACCTTGTATGCTTCCCTTGAATCATGTGTGGTTCCTTTGGTGGAACCGTGTATATAATTCTTACTATCATACACGGTTACTTTGATCGTGTGTAAATCTCCTATTTTAGTGGTTTTTTTAGATCTGACATAGTTCTCTTGCAGCAACCATGTATGTCAAACATATATAGACACGGTTCAGCAACCATATACAATTTATCGATACTTCCATACACGATGCGCCCAAATACAATTGTGGAACTGTGTGTGATCAGTGTTTTTAACTGTGTATAGTTGTCTTTTCTATAGTAGTGTTAATTAATTATGATAATTATAGGATGTTACTTTTTGTGTATTTTAATTCTCAAGCACAACTTCAATCTCTTTTATGGTTTTTTTTTTCTAACAATAAATAACATTTATTCTTTCAATAAAATAAATTGTATATATTATTTTAGTTTTAGTTTGTCGTATTCCTCCGCTCCTTCTGAAATTTCATGCAGACTTTGTCCAACAATACATAACATTTTTAGTTTATTTCGTCATTTCTCTCCGTGCCCTTTTTAATTTGATTAATTAATAACATATACATACTAGCTTCGTCCAACAATAAACAAAATTTGGAGTTTACTTGATAGCTTTTTGCTCCAAAATTTGGTTAACTGACATATACGGAATTGTGCCACTACCAATTTCTCAAAAAAGAAAAAAAAAATACGGAATTGTTCCAACAATAAATAGCATTTAATTAATTTTGTAGTTTTTCCTTGCCTTCTGGAATTAGATTAATGACATGTCCTGACTTCGTCCAACAATAAATAACATTTTAGATTAACACACACACATCTCAAGCATTTACATAATATATATTAGAAGACAGCTGTTTGACAACTTCACCTGTCACTAAACCCTGTATTAACAAATATTGAATAGTTATGAATTTAAAATGGATAACTATCACTAATAAATATCTGAAAAATACTAAAGAATATTAAATATATATATATATATATATAAAAATGAAAAAAATTATAATAATTTTGCTTATATTTTTTGATATTTATAATATATAATAAGTATGTAAAATATAAAAGTATTTTAACAAAAACGTTGAGAACCAGTATTTAATTTAGTAGCTAAGATAATCTGTTTTATGTGGAGAGGTTGTAGCTAGATTCGAAATCTGGTTGGAACTTTTATTAAATATTTAAAGTTAAGAGGCTTAATCCTCACCATTACTAAAAAAATAGCAAAAAAAAAGTACAAATAAAACTTTCATAATTTAACACAATCCTGTAAATAATATTTTTGTCGAGTCTTTCGGTCTTAATCGAGATTTGAATACTTTGGATGTCTAGATTTTTTTAAAAGTTTATAAATTATCCCTATCGATCCCATATCACATTGTTATATATATGAGGATACATTTCATGAATAATTTGGTTACAAATACGGGTAGTAAATTTGCATATAAATGATGCCAATATTATGGACTTTTCGAAGAAATCAATAATATCTTTTTAAAGAACAATATTTTTTTTTTCAAATACTCTCGTCAATATAATATAAATATGAAGTCAGCGAATGGTCCACATCAAATTACATGATTCACGAACTTAATAGATAAATAATGAAAGAGGCTTACAGTAAGGATTCATTGAGATAATTTAATTTAATTTTTTTGATAGTCAAATTATGATAGGTTCACTTGAACAACCTCTCCTTAATTTTTTTTACTTCTATTGAGTGAAATTCTCATTTTTAATGCGTTTCTAAGGAGTCAAACATTAATTAGTCCGATGTAATATAAGAATTGCATTATAAAAGTAATCATCATCAATTCTCACTAAATTTCAAGGGGAGATCAAGAATGATTCTGTGGCGCTTAATTCTTCTGCTAATATCCGCAGTTACAATTGGAGTTCAAAGCCAGCTTGATTCTCAGGGTAATTTCCTCTATACAAGTTTGCTGTTGCAGATCTCCTCTCTCTCTCTCTCTCTCTCTCTATTTTGTGTTTGATATGATTTTGTTGCTTAGGACGTCGTTGATTCATTAATGTATAAGGTGTTATACATCATACTTTTCAATGTTTAAGCTTAATTGTAAATTTTCCTAAAAAAATATTTTGGTGACTTTATTTCTTCTTACAGGTTTTCTGAGCATTGACTGTGGGATTCCCCCAAACTTGAGCTACATAGACAACCTGTCAAATTTAAGTTACGTCTCCGATGAGCAATTCATCGACACAGGAGTCAACATTCAAGTCCCTCCAACAAATGGATTACCTAGAGCATTTGAAACTGTTAGAAGCTTTCCCACGGGGATTCGAAACTGCTACACCTTAAGATCCTTGACAGCAGGTTCTAAGTATCTTATAAGGGCAACATTTAATTATGCAAATTATGATAAATTAAATAAGCCCCCTATTTTTGATATTTATTTGGGAGTCAACTTATGGGATACAGTAAATGCAAGTTCTCCTTTCTATCCTGAGATTATTGTCAACACTACTGCTGATTACTTGCATGTTTGTTTGGTTAATAAGAATCTCGGAAATCCTTTTATATCTTCGTTACACTTGAGGCAACTGAATTCAAGAACTTATCAAGAAGCACATCAAACTCAATCGTTGATTTGGGTGCGGAGGGCAAATATAGGAGGAAGCAAAAAATTTCCGTTTATAAGGTCTGTGTACAAAGATCTATTTCTTACTTGATCATGTTTCTATATTTCCACAATATATCTAATCATTTTGTCAAACTACTTGTTCTCTTTACTAGCCATTCGATAGCACAGGACATTGTTCAATGAAAACAGTTCTACAATGTGGTGATGAATAATCTATTTGCTTCCTTCATTTGTTTTTTTGCACCAAATATAGGTACCCTGATGATAAGTATGACCGGTGGTGGTTCCCCGAGAACTTGAAGGGAACAACAGACATCTCAACAAACTCCACCGTACAAACTGATGACGACTTTGAGATCCCCTCTATTGTGAAGCAGACGGCTGCAACCACTTCCACTATCGAACAACCCCTTAACCTCAATTGGATTACCGATGAAAATTCCACCAAATATTATTTAATTCTTCACTTCTATGAGATCCAGACATCGTTGACTGGACCGAGGGAGTTTGATATACTTATCAACGGAGATAAGCCATTCAATAAACCAACTATATTGCAGACATGGAACTGGTGCACTATCTTGTTGTCAAGTTTTACTGTCTATAATGTCTCTCTCGTGGCTACCTCAAATTCGACTCTTCCACCTCTATTGAATGGATATGAACTGTATAAAATTTCACCCGTGGGGGTCCCTACTGACGGTGCAGATGGTAATTTTTTTGCCAAATCTTCGAAGGCTACTCATAACTATTAATTAGTATTATTAAACTTCAAGGATTAGATTTTTGAAGGTAGCCATACTGTTTTTATTTGCAGTCGCTGCCATTAATAGTATCAAGCAGGATCATAAAATAAAAAGAGGGTGGAGTGGCGATCCTTGTCTTCCAAAAGTATTCATATGGACTGGTGTCAGCTGCACCTCCAACTCCAATATAACAAGGATCACAACCTTGTCAGTTCTTTTCTCACTGTTTATTGTTCTCCCCTATTATCATAATACGAGACTTAAGTGTGAATTATATTCTTTCATAATCCATTTTGATGTGAAGTTGAGAGAATTACGGCCAATTACTGAACTATTTCCATCTTTTTTTTTTTCAGAAACTTATCATCTAGTGGATTGACAGGTTCATTAAGTATACACTTTGCAAATCTAAGTGCCCTTGTGTCATTGTAAGTTCCTTCAACGTCAGATCAAGTACTACTAATTTTTTCGAGTGAACATTCTTTTTGGAAATAATAATTAGAGAAGTTTAGAATACAATATTGGTGGAAGATATGATCAAATAAAATGCAAAATTTAACATATATTATAGCATTATCCGGCATACATATTAATTAACTTCACTTTCATGATTTTATCGCATTTCTTCTTAACCATTGCTTCCTTACTTTTTCAGGGACTTATCTAGCAATAATTTATCTGGATCTCTTCCTAGTTCTCTAGACCAATTAACAGTTCTTACATACCTGTATGCATTTCAACAGTAACCTTAAAATAAATATGGTTTCTGTTCTGACAATAGGATTCATTCATCATTATTTTGTTGTTTTTTAGTGATATAAGAGGAAATAACAACATTTCGACCACCCTTCCTCTCGGGCTTCAGCAAAAACAACAAAATGGAACCCTAACGTATAGGTAATAGTTTTTTTTTTTTTTTTATTAATTTTCTCCCTCAGATGCATTAAAATGACTGCAACTAGCATGATTCAACACTAATATTTATCTGGGGAGAAAGCAAATAAAAAACATATCCCAAAAATTGTAAGAGAGGAGCCAGCGACCAGGCATGCATGCATTGCTGGTTGACAGAAAGATGTAAAATAAAGGATCACATTATACACAATATTAGACATGAAAGCAAGCTGTAAAAGGATCCAAGTTTTTTTTTTCTTTCTAAAATCACAATTATTCGGAACTCCCATGTTAGCTTTTCTTAAAAGAATTTAATTATTTGATGACTCAAGTAAACATCTTGCTTATTAATGGAGCTCTTTAACCCATGATGGCAGGCACTACCAAGTAACATTATAATATTTAATGCTTTTCGTTATAGGTTTGAAGATATAAATTCGTTTCCATCTCCTTCTACATCTCCTTCTTCGAAGAAGTATATTATTATTAAAATATCCATTGCGGTGGTAGTCGTGTTACTAATTGCAGTCGTTGTTGCTGCTGTCTTTTCGTGGAGGAAGAAATGTAAGATATATTTTTTTCCTTCTTGATTAAAAAAACCATTGCTCTCACTTCATTTATTATTACAGATGATGTGTGATTGCTTCACATTATAGAGCCTCTAATTTACTTCAAAGTTTTATAAATTTACATGTGGACAAATTTAAAGAGGAGGGTTCAAATACCTCCACTTTTTGGTCCCCTATCATGCCTCTATTTTTTTATTTCAAAGAACAGAATTTTAAAACTTATATGCCAAAATAAAACCATAATATGTGATCTATATTATTTTCTCTACATATCATAACAAGTTATCGCTTTTCAAATTTTCTTTTATATGAATGAATAAGTTGAAAATTTAATGTCCTGAAATGATTCGGCTTTTTTTAATTTTATTTATTTGTTCAGTTCCAATTTTCCATCAGATCATGTTTTTTGTTCCTATAAAAGCTCATACTAATCGATTAAAATAACAGTAATCTTATTTGTCCACAGTTTATCTACAAGAAAATGTTGAGACCAATGTTAAGCTCATTTTAAACCCAAGTGCACAATACAAAGTTTTTGATTTGGATACCTTGAGAAATGCTACTCATAACTTCTCAGAAAGGAATAAGCTCGGACAAGGCGGTTTTGGACCCGTCTATAAGGTAAAATACATGTTAAAGGCATAATGTTTACTAAATGTGTGCTAATGGCATTTTCTACTGTGGATTCTAGAAACTTCTCTACAGTGACCCTCCAAAAGATGTCATTTCAAACTTAGGGATGAGGGTGTACTGCTACGGATTGCCTTATCTCGGCTCAACAAGGGCGAGCAAAATCATTACTCTTAAAAAATTCCTATTAGAGTTGGATCACAATACAGATATTTTGAGCATCGATTTACTATCTCAAAAAGCTCAACATAAATTGGTTCATTAAGTTATATTTAAAAATGTAAAAAATGCAGGGAACTCTTCCAAATGGTCAACAGTTGGCAGTGAAAAGACTGTCTGGAAGTTCACTACAAGGGTTGAGAGAACTGACCAATGAGGTTGAATTCCTTGCAAAGCTTAAGCACAAGAATCTTGTGGAATTACTGGGGTGTTGTATACAAAAGAAGGAAAATATTCTTTGCTATGAGTTCCTTCCAAATGGAAGCCTCGACAAGATTCTCTTTGGTATTTTTAACTAAATAAACTGTAACTTATCAAAATGTTAATTCAGTTGATTTTGATTTAATCCAAAGATATATATGTAAATAACTGACGTCAAGAAAATTAATGCAGCAAAGGATCCACAGAAACGGTTAGAACTCGGCTGGAAGATGCGTTACAAAATAATTGAAGGAATCAGTCGTGGGTTACATTATCTTCACGAGGAATCTCGACTAAAAATTATACACAGAGATCTGAAATCAAGTAATATATTGCTTGACAAAGACATGAGCCCCAAAATTTCTGATTTCGGTCTTGCAAGATTCTTTGCGGAAGATCAAACTCATAAAGACACCACAGTTATTGCTGGAACATTGTAAGCTTATTCATTATTGCTATTTATCAAAAATCCGCTTATTGTTTCTTGATTTCAGTAAATTTAGAAAAATGTTTCTTGGTAACATATATGCAGTGGATACATGGCACCAGAGTATGTTCTACATGGAAATTTCTCTGCAAAATCAGATGTTTACAGTTTCGGTGTTTTACTTCTGGAAATTGTTATGGGTCAAAGAAATGGTTCCTTTGCGAGCTCAGGCCGTGCTTCAAACCTCGTTAGTTATGTAAGTCATAAAAAAGTCAAAAATTTTTATTTCCATGCAATGTTATAACTGATTTCAGACCAAAATTTCACATAAGTAATATATTAAGGAATCGGGAAATTTTATAAAGTGCCATTCTTTTTCAAAACATACAACAAAATATCCTCCTTCCAAAATTCTTAACAAAATGCCCTTGTAGACTTCACTTTTTCCCTCTATTTCCCAGCTCCCTCTCACTCCTCCCTATTTACTCTCATTTATTCTTTGCTCAAGTAAAATATACAATTATTATCTCTCATCTATATTTTGATTATTTTTATTTTTTATGTATATAAATGATTTAGAATAAAAAATTTAAGTGTGAAATTTTATTTGCTAAAATCAGAAAGTATAGTGTTAGTGTATATATAGAATATTTCCAATATATTGGTCTTTTTAAAAATTATTATAAGACATGATATTAACTTATTCTATAAACTCTTTTTAACTAACATATAATAATTTTAGCATATACATTTTATCTAGTTTATTCGGTATAAATTTCACAATTACAATAATTTTACCACATCATATGTTAAGAACAATTTAGTGAGATATTTATGCTTAAATAAAAAATATTATAATTATTTATAAGATATAATCTTAAGAAATTAAGAAATAAATAATGCCATAAGCTTTGAATCAGTTACAATGCAAGTAATACGACTCTTGTCAGTGAATATATTATGATGAAAAATTAAAAATTAAACTTTGTTGTGAATCTAGTAATTAATTTGACAATATATATATATATATATATATATAGCATTTTGAAGGTATAAAAATGTATCCCAAACCATTTACATCACTCATTGCTATAGTATTTGAACTCAATATTTCTTGCACTTGTTATTTATGTCTTAATTTCTTAAGATCATATCAAATATATAATTAGTATATTTTTATTGAAGTATAAGTACGTCACTAAATTGTTCTTAACATGTGATGTTATAAAATTTCTTATTGTTGTGAAAACTAAGAATATGAAATTTATATAGAATAAACTATATAAAATGCGTATGATAAAAATATTTATATGTTAGATTATTTTTATGAAATAAGTTAATACCATGTCTGATAATATAATAATTCTTTAAAGACCCATATGTTGGAAATATTTTACATTTATGCTAATGTTATACTTTCTGATTCAAACAAATAAAATTTGACACTTTAATTTTTTATTCTAAATCATTTATACACAGAAAAAGTAAAAAAAAAAAAAAATCAAAACGGGAGTGAAATCACAATTGTATATTTTACTTAAGCAAAGAATAAATTAGAGCAAATAAAAATGAGCGAGAGGGATGGGAAGAGAGGAACAAGTGGGGTCTACAAAGGCATTTTGTTAAAATTTTTGGAGGGAGAGTATTTTGTTCTATGTTTTGAAAAAAATAATGACACTTTGTAAAATTTCTCTTAAGGAATCAAGAGATTTATGTACATATAAATAAGAAAATATAAGTCAACACAATATTCAAAAGTGAATTCTTCATGTAGGCATGGAAACATTGGAAAAACAACACAATTGATGAACTAAAAGATCCAATGCTAGAGGATTTGTATCTTGAAGAGGTCACTAGATGTGTTCATATAGCATTACTTTGCGTGCAAGAAGAGCCGAGCATCAGGCCAAATATGGAGGCCGTGAACCACATGCTCGCTGACGGTGTCATTCCAAATCTTCCATCAAAATGGCGTCCAATTATAGATATTTTCATGAGTGATGAGAGCTCCTCAGCAATGCAAAGCTCATTGTCAGGGCAGAGTTCAGACACAAACCACAAGAAGTGACCTGGATTAATTATCACAGCTGATTTTGAATTAGACTTAATATTTATGAGATATTGACTATATTAGTTATTTGTGTACATAATATTGTCGTATAAGTTTTACTAATACAAAGAAGATATTTCACACACCAGTAAATATATGAATTGTTTTGTACATTGATTGAATGAATTACAGAGATTATAAGGTGTTTGTATAGGCTAATTATCCGTTACTCTTTTCTAATTACAAAAGAGCCCTTGGTCCTTCTAATTATAGCTCAATATCAACCATAGATCTGATCTAATATATAGTTAAATTAAAAAAAAAAAAAATGAAAACTTCGGTCTCCAAAATATATTTTCATAAGGAGATCATATTAACTTGTTTGGAATGACTGTTTGGACTTCATAGATGGAGATATGAAAATGAAGTTAAAAAAAAAATTCTAACTTTGAAAAGGGTGTCTGTTCTTGGTTGAATACTAATTTCAGACCTAAATTTCACATAAGTCATATATTACGGAATCAAGAGCTTTAGGTACATATAAATAAGCAAATATAAGTGAACATAATATTCAGAAGTGAATTCTTCATGTAGGCATGCAAACATTGGAAAAACAACACAATTGATAAACTAAAAGATCCAATGCTAGAGCATTTGTATCTTGAAGAGGCCACCAAATGTGTTCATCATTACTTTCCGTGCAAGAAGAGCCGAGTGTCAGGCCAAATATGGAGGCCGGGAACCACATGGTCGCTGACAGTGTCATTCCAAATCTTCCTTCAAACTGGCGTCCAATTATAGATATTTTCATGAGTGATGAGAGCTCCTCAGCAATGCAAAATTCATTGTCAGGGCAGAGTTCAGACACCCAAACCACAAGAAGTGACCAGGATTAATTATCACATCTGATTCTGAATTAGACTTAATTATTCATGAGATATTAACTATATTAGTTATTTGTGTACAAAATATTGTTGTATAAGTTTTACTAATACAAAGATGATATTTCACACACCAGTAAATATATGAATTGTTTTTGTTGAAAATTAACTCAAATTGATTAGAGCATGTACGAATCAGTTTTTACCAGCATAAAAACTGCATGGGTTATTTAGGCATTGGTTATTTTAAATATAGTTATTTTAGGACTAGTTGGTGTAGTGGTTAGTTACTTTTCAGCATGTTGTGTAGTGGGGGTTTAATTTAACAAAGTTGTGAGTACTTATTTTGGGAATGTTGTATTATTATAAATACCGCAGTACTCTATGTACTTGAGTAAGAGAGAAAGGAATTGTTTTTATTCAGAAAAATATTTTTCTCTCTTCTATCATTTGCATACTGGCACAAAGCAGTGCGGTATTGCTGAATTTATCCCAACAGTTTTGTATATTGATTGAATGAATTACAGAGATTATAAGGTGTTTGTATGGGCTAATTAGCCGATACTCTTTTCTAATTACAAGAGAGCCCTTTATCCTTCTAATTACAGCTCAATGTAAACAATAGCTATATATCCAATCTAATATATAGTTAAAAATTTTCAAAAATGAAAACTTCGGTCTCCAAATATATTTTTCATATGAAGATCATATTAACTTGATCAGAATGATTGTTTGGACTTCATAAATGAAGATATAATGTGAAGTAAAAAAAAAATTCTAACTTTGAAAAGGGTGTTTGTTCTTTGTTGAATAACTAATTTCAGAACTAAATTTCACACAAGTAATATATTAAGGAATCAAGATCTTTAGGTACATATAAATAAGCAAATATAAGTGAACATAATATTCAGAAGTGAATTCTTCATGTAGGCATGGAAACATTGGAAAAACAACACAATTGATGAACTAACAGATCCAATGCTAGAGGATTTGTATCCTGAAGAGGTCACCAAATGTGTTAATATAGCATTACTTTGCGTGCAAGAAGAGCCGAGCGTCAGGCCAAATATGGAGGCCGTGAACCACTTGCTCGCTGACGGCGTCATTACAAATCTTCCTTCAAAATGGAGTCCAATTATAGATATTTTCTTGGGTGATGAGAGCTCCTCAGCAACTAAATAAGATCCAGTTTTAATCGGATAGAAGTCTGCAGTTCTGTAGTAGTGACTTAATTAAATAAGATCCAGTATATGTGCATTAGTAGCGAAAGTAAAGCGTAAATCGCAAGTCTATTGAACCTTGTCCAATAGTTTATTAAATAAGAGCCTATGGCACAAGGAGTGTGGTGGCTTGCTCACCCATACAAGCGGAAGCAATCACACTTTTGGAGGGATGCAGGTATGTCCAGGCGCAGGGAATCACACATTGTTCTTTCTATTCCAACTGTCAGAATCTGGTGGACTATGCCACTCAGATTCAGCCACCAACGTTCATTGAGTGGACGGCTTTCCGTGTGAGGCACTGGAGATTTGGGAGATCATGAAGGAATATGGTGGGTACTCCTGCTCCCACATTGCAAGGAATGAGAATGGAGTTGCAGATTTTCTGGCAAGAAAGGGAAGAGAAGAGGATCTGAATACCGTGGCTTCACATATCCAACCCTGAAACTTTAAGAATTTGGGGATTGAGGGTATAGTGGGTTGACATATAGAAAGGGTAGGTAGAAGTGCTTCTTATTGTTTTGGTTGTTGCCTACGGGCGTGTAACTCGCAAAAAAAAAAAAAAAAAAAGATGCGTACTTGTATACAAATTTCATTTTCTCTCATTGTGTCTTTAATTTGTCCTGTCCAAATATAAAAACATGTGATTCTATCCGGACCTGGCAATATTTAATTTTATACTGCTGTGTTTTAATTAATTTAGATAATTATAGGATGTACCTCTTTTTTGTATTTTAATTTGAAAAAATATAAGATAACCCATTCTGTTTCCAGAAATTGATTCTTTAATTATCATAACTTCAAGCATATAATACCCCGCTTTTATGGATTTTGACTAGCGATAAACAATATTTATTATTTAGTTTACTTTGTTGCATTCCTCCGTTCCTTTTTTAATTTCATACGGACTTCGTCGAACAATTAATAACATTTGTAGTTTACTTTGTTCCTTTTCTTCCGAATTTGGTTAAATGACGTATACGCACTTCATCCAACAATAAATCACATTTGTAATTTACTTTGTCGTTTTTGCTCGATGCCTTCCGAAATGTGATTAATGACATATCATGACTTCGTCCAACAATAAATAATATTTTAGAATGCCACACACATATATATCTCAAGCATTGTATCATTAAAAGATTTAGGTATATAAGAAGACAGCTATTTGACAACTTCTCCTGCCTTATTTTTGTTAAAGGAATTATCAGATTGTGCGCTAAAGCCTGTATTGACAAATATGGAATCGTTATGAATATAAAATTGATAACTATCACTAATAAATATTTTTCAAGTATACTAGAGATTATTAAAATGATAAAATTAATAATAATTTATAATATACTATTTGATGTTCCATAATATATAAATTGTAAAATATAAAAGTATTTGATATCCGTAATATATGAAAACTGTTCGAAACTTTTAGTGAAAATTATACTTAAGAATCTTAACCCTCACATTTTCTAAAAATATAGAATGTTATATGCAAGTACAAACAAAATTTGAATATATATTTAACGCTATCCTGTTAATAATAATAAAAAAAATCAGTCTTTTTGCTCTTAATCGATAATCAAATATTTTCAAATTCTCTCATTAAATATAAATATGAAGTCAGTGGATCTGTTTTCATTTAAACAATCAAAACGTATTGAAGCAAATCTTGATCTAAATTGCAATTAGCAATGGAGTTTGATTACTTGATCTTCAGATTGGGACAATAGACACAAATATATATGAATGACCATTAATTGAATGGTCCAGATGAAATTTCATGATTCACGAACTATATAGATAAATAATGATTGAGGATTACAGTCAGGATTGATTAGGTCATTTAATTATAATTTGATCTTCAAATTATGATAGGTTTACAGCCAGGCTTGAGCAGTCTGGCCTTAATCAACTGCTTTCTTTTATTCAGTCAAATTCTCATTTTTATTGGATCCGTGATAAATAAAATAATAATTAATCAGAATTATATAAGAGTTGCATTATAAAAGAACATCATTAATTCTAACTAAAGTTCAAGGGGAGATCAACAATGGTTCTGTGGCGTATAATTCTTCTGCTAATATCCACAGTTACAATTACAGTCCATAGCCAGCTTGATTCTCAGGGTAATTTCCAACTATGCAAGATTACTGTTACAGATCTGATCTCTCTCTCTCTCTGTCGCTCTCTTCATTGAGTCTGATATGACTTTGTTGCTTAGGACACGTTGTTTGTTTCATTAATGCATAATTTTTCCTAAATTTTTGTTGTGTGACTTTTTTTCCTTCTTACAGGTTTTCTAAGCATTGACTGTGGAATTACTCCAAACTTTACTTATGTAGACAGCATGACAAACTATCTTTATGTTTCCGATGAGCAATTCATCGATACTGGAGTCAACATCCAAATCTCTCCATCTAATGGATTACCAAGGGCTTTTGAAACAGTTAGAAGCTTTCCTACTGGAATTCGAAACTGCTACACCTTAAGATCCTTGACAGCAGGCTCTAAGTATCTTATAAGGGCAACATTCAATTATGCAAATTATGATAAATTAAATAAGCCCCCTATTTTTGATATTTATTTGGGAGTCAACTTTTGGGATTCAGTAAACGCAAGTTCTCCTTTCTATCCTGAGATTATTGCCAACACTACCACCGATTACTTGCATGTTTGTCTTGTTAATAAGAATCTCGGAAATCCTTTTATATCTTCGTTGCACTTGAGGCTACAGAAGTCAACAATTTATCAAGAAGCGCAAGCGACTCAATCATTAATTTTGGTGCGGAGGGCATATTTAGGAGGAAGCAAAAATTTTCCGTTTATAAGGTCCGTGTACAAAGATCTATTTTCTATTTCCACAATTTATCTAATCATTTTAACAAACTACTTGTTCTCTTTACTAGCCATTCAATGGCTATAATGTTTGTTCGAACAGGACATTATTGTTGAATTAAAACAGTACAATAATATGGTCAAGATGAATAATCTTTTTGCTTCCTCCATTTCTTTTTTTTGCACCATAAATAGGTACCCTGATGATAAGTATGACCGGTGGTGGTTCCCCGAGACCTTGAAGGGAACAACAGAGATCTCAACAAACTCCACTGTACAAACTGGCGACGACTTTGAGATCCCTTCTATACTGAAGCAGACTGCTGCCACCACTAACACTACCCAACAACCCCTTAACCTCAGTTGGACAACCAATGACAATTCCACCAAATATTATTTCATTCTTCACTTTTATGAGATCCAGACATCGCTGACTGGTCCCAGAGAATTTGATATACTTATCAACGGAAATACACCTTTTAATAGACCAACTATCTTGCAGACTTGGAACTCGAGCGCTATCTTGCTGTCAAGTTTTAATAATTATAATGTCTCCCTCGTGGCTACTTCAAATTCGACTCTTCCGCCTCTGTTAAATGGATATGAACTGTATAAAATTGCACCTGTGGGGGTTTCTGCTTATGGTGCAGATGGTAATTTTCTGGATCAAATCTTCAAAGGCTACTTCTAACTATTTAGTCTTATTAAAGCTCAAGGAGTAGACTTCCAAGTTACCTATGTTTTTTTTTTTTACTTTCAGTCGCTGCCATTAATAGTATCAAGCAGGATCATCAGATAAAAAAAGGGTGGAGTGGCGATCCTTGTCTTCCAAAAGTGTTCATATGGATTGGTGTCAGCTGCACATCCAACTCCTCCAACATAACAAGGATCACTGCCTTGTCAGTTTTTTCTGTCTTTTTTATTCTCTCCCCAATTTTCATAATATGAGACTTATGTGTGAACTATATATTTTTCATATATATTTTTTGAATTAAGTCAATCTGAGAGAATTAGGTCCAACTACTGAATTATTTGATGTACACTTTTCTTCTTTTCTTTTCAGAAACTTATCATCTAGTGGATTGACAGGTCCATTGAGTCTTTACCTCGGAAATCTAAGTGCCCTTGTGTCACTGTAAGTTCCTTCAACCTAAGATCATGTACTACTAAGTTTATGCTGTCATTGTGTCCATGGATTTACAGATCCAACCTTGGGTCATTGTGTCATTATAGAATATGATTTTAGTTGGAAATGATGTTCATATAAAGATCTTGATAAATTTTATATATATTGCCATGATGGTATACTTTTATATATATTCATTAGCTGGCTTAATATTATTTAACTTTTTACTAACCGTTGCTTGCTTACCTTTTTCAGGGATTTATCTAGCAATAATTTATCTGGATCTCTTCCAAGTTCTCTAGACCAATTAACAGCTCTTACGTACCTGTATGCATTTCAACAGTAACCTAAAAAATATATCCACTTTCTGTTGTGACTAAAGGATTAATTATAAATTTTGCTGTCGTTTCTTTAGTGATATAAGAGGAAATAACAACATTTCGACCACCCTTCCTCTTGGGCTTCAGCAAAAACAACAAAACGGAACCCTAACATATAGGTAACAGTTCTTTTTATTTATTTCCTTCATCAGATGCTTTACAATAATGCAACTTTTATTCATTTATGACCTTATGATTGTTTATGTCATTTATGATCCATGTTTGGCAAGCTCTACTAAGTATTCAATTGGTATTTTAATCTTCAATGTTTTGGGTGTTAGGTTTGATGATATTATAAATCCGATTCCATCTCCGCCTCCATTTCCTACTGCATCTTCTTCTTCGAAGAATTATATTATAATTATAATATCAATTGCGGTGGTAGTCCCATTGTCGGTAATTGCAGTTGTCATTGCAGTTGTCTTTTTGTTGAGGAGGAAACGTAAGACATCCTTTTTTTCTTTTCAAGATTAACTAAATCACTGATCTTAATTCTTTGATAATTACAGATAAAATGTGTGATTAATATACACATTCATAAGCCACTATCTTAATCCAAGTTATTTTAATTTACATGTGGAAGCTTCAACCTCCACTTTTTGGGCCTCCAGCATACCTCCATTTTTAATTTAAATAACAATTTTCTAAAAGGTATATATACGAAAATAAAACTGTTAGATGTGATCTATATTAATTTCTTGACATGTACAAAAAATTATTGAATTTCTATTTATTTTTTTATATGAGCTAATAAGTTTAAAAATCAACGTCCATAAATTATCCAAATTTTTTTTAAGCTTTTGATAACAATCAGACCGAAATTGAAATGTTATAATATTTTATATGTTCATAGAGAAAATAATATTGCTCATATCTGACGTTCTTATTTTGACATATAAGTTTTATCTTTCAAGTTAGAGTTTAAAAATAAAGACATAATGGAGGCACGAAGACATTTGAACCCTCCTCAATTTTCAAGGAAAAGTTTGAAATATGAAATATGCAATTTTAATTAACCAGCAAAAGTCTTTATGGCTTGTCTGGATTTCTTCTCACTTTACAAATGACTAGATTGCTTTTAGACATAATGCTCAATTCGTATTAGCGTAGAAGTGGCTAACTGATTAAAATGAAAAGCCATTCTATATACATCTTTTTAAACTATATGTAAATGACATAATGTACATCTCTATATTTTATATACAGCAAACCAACCAATCGTCCCAAAGCCAGTTGATAGTTCTGAATCAGGCTCAGTGACAAATATCCGAGAAGATTTTCCGATCATTGATAACCTTCAATTCAGTTACAATAATCTGAAGAAAATCACAAATGATTTCCAGAATATTATTGGAATTGGAGGATTTGGCAGTGTATATTTGGGCGTCCAAGAAAATGGACTTCAGGTTGCAGTTAAGCTGCGCTCTCATTCATCCTCCCAAGGGGTTAAGGAGTTCATGGCTGAGGTAATAATTAATCACTTTGCATACATAACCCGCTTAAACATTTGGGAAAATACTGGTCAGATAGTGGCCAATATGAAAAGCTGTATGATAATACCGCTTAAACAGTTTATTATTTTGTGACATCTCAAAAGTCTTGTATGACAATAAGTAAAAGATATTTATTTTGTTCATAAATTCTTCATAGGCTAGAAACTTGGCAAGAGTTCATCACAGGTACTTGGTCACACTAAAAGGCTACTGCATTGATAGAAATTGCCTGGCACTTGTGTACGAGTACATGGAGGAAGGAAATCTACAAGAAAAACTGAAAGGTCATTGATTATCAATCTGTTATTACAGAGTTAAAAATCAATCTTAAACTAACATTCTAAAATAGCAGATGATGTAAGGCCTCTTACTTGGATGCAGCGACTTAGAATTGCATATCAATCTGCACAAGGTACGGTACAGCACCTACTTTGTAAAGTTTAAAATCAAGTAAATTTTCGTCATAACTTTTCACCATTCATTTTAATAAAATATATCAGAGAAAAGCGTTCAATATTGTATGTTCTAACAGTTAGAAAATCTTATGAGGCTTGATTAAATCAGAATGTGAGGCTCTGTACATTAACTTTTGTGTTGTATTTCTTGAATGATTTTTTTTTTTCTGGTATCTTGTCCTTAATATAAAAATAAACAAGCAGCACCTGGGTGCCATTCAGGAACAAATAAATTATATATGCAAGTATTGAGATCATTTTTGGTGAATCGAAATATTGTATAATAAAATAATATATACATGTTCAAACAAATACAATGAAGGACTGGAGTATTTGCATAAGGCTTGTAATCCACCACTTATCCATAGAGATGTCAAGGCCAGCAATATTCTCTTAAATGCAAATCTAGAGGCAAAGATTGCAGATTTCGGGCTCTCCAGGGCTTTTGATAGTGATGCAGTCCGTTATGTTTCAACCAGAATAATAGGCACTCCTGGTTATCTAGATCCCGAGTAAGATCTCTATTTTGATGTTAAATTATATCTTATTTTATTTTGTTTTTCTCAACTTTACAACTACAGTGTGAAATAATATTATAACCAGCCTTACATATATAAATAGGAAATTAATTTGTCATCTTAACTCTTAAGTCTAATAACTATTATGTATTTGTTTGTTGGAAGGGGGTGGGAGAGGTTTCAGTACATGTGTTTGATCTTAATTCTAATCAAAATTCTCTGGTTATGAGATCCAATATGTATTTTCTTAAGTAGTAGTTAAATGATTCCATGCGCCTTCTTCAGGTACTATTCATCAAGTCAACTAAGTGCAAAAAGTGATGTATATAGCTTTGGAGTTGTTCTATTGGAGATCATCACAGGTCAGCCCCCTATTAGCGAGGATTTAGAAGAAGGTAACTTGGTACAATGGGTGCGTAAAAATCTATCCGTAGGAGACATCAAAAGCATAGTTGACCCCAAAATGCAAAACAAGTACGACATAAACTCAGTTTGGAAGGTAACTAATATAGCATGTAGGTGCACTGAGAACACGTCTTCTAGAAGGCCAACCATGAGTGCAGTCGTTTCTGAGCTCAAGGAATGCCTCGAGTTAGAAATCTCAACAGACATAATGCAATGTGAATGTAGTACAGATAACTTGGCAACTGATGTAAGCCAGGATAGTGCTTTTGACATGGCTTACATGGGTGGCATGCCAGTGCCAGGTCTAAATGTCAGATAATTCTCGCTGCCATTTAATTGCTTTGCTTAATTGTTCATTTCATCATATATGGCTGCCACTTCCATTTTTTTTTTTTTTGAGGAATTTAAGCAATTTGCTTGTTAATTTTCTGAACAATTTAGATTTGAAGCTTTTACGAACATTTGTCATACTTTTTTTTTTTTTTTTTTTTTTTTACTTTTGGAAGTTGAAGCATTATTTTGTTTTGTTCTTATCAACAACAAGTTAGTTTGCACTTGGTTTTTCAGTTTGATATTATACTGAGTTGTATGCTTGGGTAAATATAAAGTACATGATATTCGATATGTTTTTATTTATTGTATTATAATTTGAAAGGTATAAGATAGACCATTTTGTTCCAAGAGTTTTATTCCGGATTATAAAATTAAATATAGAAAGAGAAGAACTTATAAAAAGTTATTTTACTTTGTTGCACCACTCTTTTGGTCATTGCTTAAAATAGAGAACTGCAACTTTATATAACAATCTAACCAATGATAAATTCTTCATCATTTTGTGCAAGATAAATAGAAACCACAATATTTCAGCAATTTCCTTTAGATATAATTGTTAGCTAATACCGCCGAAATTTTTATTAATATACAAAACAACAAATTAATTTAACAATCTATACAATTTTTACAAAGAATTTGAAAAGTACTCATCCGATGATAGTATCATCGATTTCAGAAAATCAAACCGATCACAAACTTATCGGTCCCAGAAAATTGAAACCACTCACAAAGTCACCCATTCCAAAACCGATGACAAAGTCATCGGTTTCACTGTCTGAAACCGATGACAAAGCCATCGGTCTTAGACCATATGTGGCAAAACTGATTGATCTGAAAATGAAAATAAATCTGATGTTATTCTCGGCCATTAAGTTTTGTTAAGATTCGCACATGAAAAAAAAAATTCTTTGAGTTTCGTGCGTGAAAAACTTTGAATATGGAACCGGCACCATGTAATACATATATATGAATATGGAAATAAATCTGCTGTTATTTTCAGCCGTTAATTTTTGTTGAGATTCGTACATGAAAACATAATTTCTTTGACTTTCGTGCTAAAAAGCTTTGAATGGTTGAGATACACCTTACTAACAGCAAATTTATTTCCATGTGTCCGATATTGTATAGATATTTATCCAACAGCAGATTTCTTTGACTAACAGCATATTTCTTTGACTCACCAGATTTGTTTGACCAATCATAAAACTCAAATATCTGCAACCGATGATATTGTCACCGGTTTCAAACAGTGAAACCGATGACAAAGTTCTGGAATGGGTGACTTTGTGAGCGGTTTCAATTTTCTGGGACCGATGATTTTGTGATCGGTTTGATTTTCTGAAACCGATGACATTGTTATCGGTATGATACTTTTCAAATTCTTTGTAAAAATTGTATAGATTGTTAAATTTATTTGTTATTTTGTATATTAATAAAAATTTCGGTAATTCGCATAACAAAAACAGACAACCACGACTGCAATTTCCTTTCGATATAATTCTTCAACAAAGTCTCCACAACAAAATAATTTTTTTTATCTGGGTTTCAAACCCATGACATCTCATAATGAGACTATATGTCTTTGCCACTAGACCAAAGATTAATTCTTTATCTGTGCTGTAATTCATCCTGGAATAATTAAATTGTCTTCATATTCCAGCTTTCTTTTGTTTTACCAAATCATTTTGCTAGCCTGGAAAAACAATGCCCCATATTGGTATGAACGTAGTGGCCTTCAAGTCATATTACTAAACAGAGCCATAACAGGGCATAAACAGAGCTAACATATAATGGAAGTTTTGCTTGGATTATTTATAAAGTATTGCTTATATATAAAAAACCAACCTCTTTTTGTTGGAATTATTCATAATAAATAATTCCAGCAAACATTTCACTAAATTTTAGCTCTGTTTTTACTCTGTTTCCCCTCTGCTTTTACTCTGTTTTAGCTCCATATTCAACTAGAAATGTCATACTTCACATACAGAACAAATGAATGTTAATGCTTCTGGTCTACTAATTGAAATGTCAGAATTACAGCCCTATATGAAAATCGCACTTCAATAAATTTGGTTAGTTTAAGAATACCTAATTGGCTAAATTCCACTCATTATATTGAAGATAACAACTTTAAAGTGGAAATAAAACTTTTTTTGTAAATTGTTATATTATTTTTTCACTTTAATTTCTTGTAAATTGTTTAACAATAAGCAATATTTAAATATTTTTAGATCATTTGTGGGATTCCTCCATGCCTTCTTCAATTTGATTAATACATTTTTTGTTTATTTGGTCGCATTTCATCTGAAATTCGGTTAATGACTTATACAGACACTTCGTCCCCATCAACAAGTAACAATTTAAAATTTATGTCGTCGATTATCCTCTGCGACTTCAGGAATTCGATTAATTCACATGTATTAATCTATTTTTTTTTTTCTTCTTCGTCCAACAAAATGACATATATCCGGACTTTGTCTAACAATAAATAACATTAATTTTAGATTAACACAATATATAGAGTTCGTCATACAATATATAAGACTCAAAGCATTTCATATTTTTAATAAATGGTAAAATGAATATTTTATAAATTTAAAATATGTTTTAATATAAAAAAATGGGTAAATTTGTGAATTTTAAATTTTTGAAATTTAGAGGGAAAAATATGTAATTTTGAAGTTTGGCCGGGAAAATACGTAATTTTGAACTCCACATGTCACATATTTTTGTTGTTGGAAGAGCTAAGAGATTGTTTGCTAAGTAAAGGCTGTTTTAACAAATATGGATTAATTCGTTATGTATTTAAGATAAATACTATCACAAATAAATAAATTGTATGTATAATAAAAATATTAATAAATCATAAAACGTATGAATAGAAGAGAACCAATCTTTAGTTCAGTTCTTCATGTACTATCTTTTGTGTGGGATGTCGTACGTAGATTCGAAATCTGGTTTGATCTTTTAGTTTAAATTTAAGTTAACATGCTTGATCCTCATCTTTATTAAAAAAAACTGAAAAAAATTAAAATAATAAAATATGAAATGTACAAATATTTTTTTTGATAAAAGTATGCAATCTTGTAAATATAAAAGTTTTTAGTCCTTTATGTTGAAAATAGTAAACTAAATTAATTGTCTAATATGTCAAATAGTTAGAGTGAATGTATTTGGGTTCCTAGATAGATTAAATGTTTAGAATTAGCATAGGCAATCAAAAATGTCACATAGAAACAAATCTCTTATAGAGTAAAAATACTCAAACTGAATAAGGAATTAATATATTAGACACCAAAATCAAGTACAACCATGGCCGCAGAGAGAGTTTAGCCTCTCATGGTGCAGAAACAACCATGGTAAAAATAAGGTAATACATAGTAAAGACGACAAAATTATAGGGTAAGGAAAGGGTTACACCAATTTTGAACTAGTATTAGATTTCGCTCTCTTTACAATTACTTTTGAATACCAGGCAGCTTGCTTCAAATTCACCTCAACAGTATAACTCAAATTTATACTCATATTAGACAACCAAATAATTAAGGGATAATGACGACCCCCCTCTCCCTCGACCACTCTCTCTGTCACTCGGCTCAATGCCGACCCCCATCTCTCTACATCAATATAGATTTTTCTCTCTGTAGGATTTCTTTTTGTTGATTTCCTGTTATTAGACCAGTACCTGTGCTTTGTGTTAGTATTTGATAAATATTTCGGTGGAGGGAAGAGAGACACAATTCTCAAAACTCTTTTTATTATTCAAACTATCTTTTTATATTTCTCCCTTCTGCCATCTTACAACAAAATACAACTTTATTTATAGCCTAAGACATGACTCTTAAAATTCGTACAGTAATTAAAAACAAAACATAATTTAAAACAACTCAAAACAGAATACATAGCAGAACAATAAATTCTGACCCTTGGTTACTAAAACAGCCATAACTAATTATTAAGAACTCCAAATGACATGACACTTGAACCACCATAAACTAGACTCCAAAACACATCAAATAGACTCCTCATTTGCCCAGAATGATTTAGAATTGTCATTTCAAATTCGCTTATTAATCAGCCTCAAAATCTGTCCACTGTGCAGTCACGAATTTAATGACAAATTAAGTTTATTCATCAACACCCCTCCTTAAACTTAATTCTCTTTTGTCCATCATGCCGAGTAGGTTTCTCGCTTTCTCAAATAGTCTTGTGGACAGTGGCTTTGTAAAAATGTCAGCTGCTTGGTCCTCGCTTTTCACATGCACCCGTTTTATCCCTTTTTTACCCGTGTCGTTCAAACCTGATCCATTGTCAACCTGATTACTATTACCAGATTTCAATTACCAGATTTCAAATCCACCTTCTCATCCTTTGCACCATTTTCCTCATGTGGAGGCTCACTCTCTGCCATTTTACTCTCCACCTCTTCTTCATTTGCATCTCCATTCTCCCATTCTTGTTTGACATTATCATTTGATTCTTTCTTTTTGCACCTATGAAGAGACTCTTCTTCCTCCACTTTTGATTTTTCAATTTTTACATCTAACACGGAATTTGCTTCCTCAGACATTTCTCTAGCTTTCTCTACAGTCATTACCTCCTTGAGTTGAGAACTTCACTCATCTATTCTTTCTTCAGCATTTGACTGACGGGCCCGTAGCTCTTCATTCTTTTGTGTTATACTCTGCAACTCATTTTCCTTATCTAACAACCTCTCTTTCAATTGCAAGCTCTCTGTTCTTACCTCTTCCATTGCCTTACTTGCCACATTTACTTGCAACTCTGCTTGATACAACTTCTCCAACAACTGCTCCTTCTCCATGTTGACTTCCAAACACTTTTCTCGGACATTTCTTAATTTCAATTTGAACATTCGATTCTTGGTCATCTCTACATGTGCAAGCAACCGGCCTTTTTTGCCCTTCAAGTGCAACATCCGGTCTTTCATGAAAACTGAATATCCCTTCTCCAATAGTTGCCCCATGTTAATGATATTATTCTTCAAATCAGGAACATAACAAACATTCTCAATCAAGCCTTCTTTACCATCTTTTTGAGAAAAACATATTTTACCTTGGCCCTTTACTTGAACCTTTGACGCATCTCCAAATGACACATGCTCTTCCTCTATCTCTTGCATCTCCAAGAAGAGGTATCTGTGCCCGCACATGTGATTACTAGCATCGGTATCGAGATACCACACCATGTCGCTGCCAGGAACGGTATTTTTGTAGGCCATCATGAGAACACCATCTTCTCTTGTTTCCTCTTCCGCGACTAGATTTGCATTTTCTTCCACCTTTTTTTTTTCCAGAATAACACTCCTTTGCATAATGCCCATACTTACCGCAATTATAGCACTCAACATTTGATTTGCACTCTTTTGCATAGTGCCCATGCTTGCTGCAATTGTAGCACTCGATATTTGAATAATTTGACCGGCCACCTCTCCCACGACCACGTCCTCGACCATGCCAATTATGCTGGCTCGACTGACCCTCTTCTTCAGAATTGTTTCCACGTTCGTGACCTCCACCGCGACCAAACCCACAACCTCAACGGCCGCGTCTTCTTCCTCGATTTTGTTGCGCGTACATTGCTTTGAACTCCTTAATAGTTGCCTTAGCTTGTAAGGCCTCCTCGAGCGGTTCTTGTTGAGTTCTCTTCATTCTTTCTTCATGAGCTAGCAATGATCCGCTCAACTCATCAACCGTCATGGACTCAGTGTCCTTCGACTCTTCAATAGCCACCACCACATGATTGAACTTTGCGTCAAGAGCGCAATATTTTCTTTACAACTCTCACATCTTGTACTTTTTCACCAAGCCTCTTCATTTGATTCACCATTGTCAATACTCGAATAAAATAGTCTCCAATCAACTCACTCTCCTTCATCACAAGCGACTCAAACTTAGCTCTTAAAGTTTGGAGCCGCACCTTCTTCACTTTGTCTACTCCAACTGCTGAATTTCTAAGAATCTCCCATGCATCCTTAGAACTCGTCTCATTGGCAATCTTCTCGAACATGTCGTCATCCAACCCTTGATGGATGATACTTAGCGCGGTTTGATCTCCATTTCTTTTCTTTTGCAAAGCATTTATCTCGGCTATCGTCAGTGCACTATCATCTTCGGGCTCTTCAATCCCGTTTTCGACAATGCTCCACAAGCCATGAGCGCCAATAATGGCCTTCATTCGTAACGACCATTGATCATAGTTGGTTTTGGTTAGAATTGGATATTGGAAGGAGACATTTAGATTTCTAGTGGCCATTTTCAACGAGGCTCTGATACCAATTTGTTAGTATTTGATAAATATTTCGGTGGAGGGAAGAGAGACACAATTCTCAAAACTCTTTTTATTATTCAAACTATCTTTTTATATTTCTCTCTTCTGCCTTCTTACAACAAAATACAACTCTATTTATAGTCTTAGACATGACTCTTAAAATTCGTACAGTAATTAAAAACAAAACATAATTTAAAACAACTCAAAACAGAATACATAGCAGAACAATAAATTCTAACCCTTGGTTACTAAAACAGCCATAACTAATTATTAGGAACTCCAAATGACATGAAACTTGAACCACCAGAAACTAAACTCCAAAACACATCAAATAGACTCCTCATTTGTCCAGAATGATCTAGAATTGTCATTTCAAATTCTCTTATTAATCAGCCTCAAAGTCTGTCCACTGTGCAGTCACGAATTTAATGGTAAATTAAATTTATTCATCAACACTTTGTTACTAGGCTTGAATCCAAGTTCTTACCGGTTCCCTTTTCTTTTAAGCAGAAGCATGTGAGGTAGCAGGTTTTTTTTTATTATTGCAATCATTACTTGGTTATTTTAATGGTACTATGCATAGGCGCGTAACACATATTGGCCTGTACATTAAATGAATATATTTATTTATCAAGTTTAAATAACTTATTTGAACTTTATCGTATGAAAATTCACTTGATTTAAAAAGTTTAAAGCATTCAATGGTAATGAATTTTCTTATCTAAAAAATAGTAAAAAATATGAACCAATATAGTTTAGATCGACTATTTAAACTTTAAAAACAGAGATATTGATTCAAAATACGAACCAATATACACGGTAGAAACCATAGACTCACTCTTCCATATAAATGCCAACAAAGAGCCATTATAGCTAGTGTTGGTGTTGGTTACCTCTTTTCCTAACTGGATCAATTCCACCATTCCACCATTATAGTGTTGGTGTTGGTATCCTAATCTAACTAACTGTCTGCGTTTTAAGTTATGGAATTGATTTTAATGTCCCAAGGGGGTTCATATTCCCTGCAATTGCGTTTTTGAATTTTGCTTAGGGAGTAATGTTCCATTCATCGTTAATACTTGGGTTTGGCCATGATATGGTCTGCAAGGAAATAAGACTTCCATTAAGACTTGGTCTAGGCATCTGGATTTATATGGAGCCAATTGGGTATGATTTATGGTTCAAAGGGTGCAACCAAGCTAAATTTAGGTTTAATTAGGTGTGATTTTGTTCAAGTTAAGTTTAATTTGGGTTTGGATATGATTTAAACTTGATTGAATTTGATTTGGGTCCAATTGGGTTTGATATGTGGTTGTATAGGTCCAACTATATTTGATTTGGTCCGATTTGGGACTTGGGCTTGACATGGGTTCAAAATAAAATGAATTCATGGGGGATCTAGGTCCATTGGGCTTTATTTGTTCTTTATTTGGGTTCAGTTTGGACACCCCTAGGAACCGTCATGAGCATGGCTTAAAAAATTGGCACCTGAATCAGAATTTGTAAGTTTGACTTTGGAATAGGAAAAGGGTGAACTAGTGCGAATTGGCCAAATCTTTTCGCAAATTTGAATTTATTTTGGTAGAAGTTTGTTTTATACAAAATAATATTATAAAAAAATGATAAAAAATATAATTAAAAAAAAATTATGTTAAGACAAACAAATATTAGTAAAGTTTATTCCATTTATAACTTCAAATGTCGTCAAGGAATGAATGAAAAAGATAAAAATCATAAAATCATAAAATCATAATTGGAAATAACAATAATTAAATTCTTCACTATAATTTGTGATAAAGACTGTTTGCGCCGGCATTTTTTTCCATAACCAAAAAATTAAATAATATAATATTAATAACCGAATTTTGGAAAATTTTTCAATCCTAACCAGACCGCCCCCCCATTGGGCGGTCCAGATCCCAAGCAGACCGCCCCCCCACTGGGCGGTCCAGACCCTAAGCAGACCGCCCCCCACCCGGCGGTCTGCTTAATTTTTTTTTTCCTATATAAACCCCTCTCCCCACACCCCATCAAACCAAACCCTAACAGCCGCCGCCAGCCGCCGGGTGCTCCGCCGTTCTTCGTGTCGAAACCGCCGGAAACCCCGTTTTGTCGTTCCGAAAGCGATATTTCACAGTTTCGTTGCATTTTCGACCCCTCTCCGCTTCCGTTTTCAGGTACGAAATTTTTTGCGAATTTTTATAAATTGTTTCGAATCGTTAGAAATTGTTGATTGAAATTGTTATAAATTAGGTAGAAATTGTTTGATTGGAATTGTTATAAATATTAGAATTGTTAGAATTGTTTGATTGGATTTGAATTGTTAGATGTTATTTGATTGAAATGGTTAGAAATTGTTTGATTGGAATTGTTATAAATATTAGAATTGTTAGAATTGTTTGATTGGAATTGTTATAAATATTAGAATTGTTAGAATTGTTTGATTGGATTTGAATTGTTAGATGTTATTTGATTGAAATGGTTAGAAATTGTTTGATTGGATTTGTTAGAAATTGTTGATTGTAATTGTTATAAATATTAGAATTGTTAGAATTGTTTGATTGGGTTTGAATTGTTAGATATTATTTTATTAAAATGGTTACAAATTGTTTGATTTGAATTGTTAGAAATTGTTGATTGGAATTGTTATAAATATTAGAATTGTTAGAATTGTTTGATTGGGTTTGAATTGTTAGATATTATTTTATTGAAATGGTTAGAAATTGTTTGATTTGAATTGTTAGAAATTGTTGATTGGAATTGTTATAAATATTAGAATTGTTAGAATTGTTTGATTGGGTTTGAATTGTTAGATATTATTTTATTGAAATGGTTAGAAATTGTTTAATTTGAATTGTTAGAAATTATTATTATTATTCTTTTCTTATTATTCTTCTTATTTTAATAATAATAATAATAATAATAATAATAATAATAATAATAATAATTATTATTATTATTATAATAATAATAATAATAATAATAATAATAATAATTATTATAAATTATTATATTATTATTATTATTATTATTATTATTATTATTATAATAGTAAAACTTAATATTTTGAAATGTAGGATGACTAGATTTGGACGATCACGAGATACCTCAGACACCGCCGAGAGTTCGCATTCTCATGCCGATCCGAGTGGGAGCACAGAGACCATGCATGCGCAGGGTGTCGCTGCAGATACATTAAGTCCCCTTCTATGGCTCCCCCACAGACGTCACCGTGTCTCACTTGCATCGGTAGAGGTACGTTGAGTAATTCGAAGAAAATGCAAACATTATGTTTCAAAACACATATATAACTTCATCTAAAACATTAATAAATGCAGAATGAGACCACGTTGATGGTGCGGCACCGCATGCCCGAGGTAGTGTACGTGGCACATCCACTGATGGATCGGTACCTGATGAACCTTGGGTTGTACCAGCTAGGCACATTGGAACAACCAAGGAGAATTGACCAGGCACTTATGTGCGGACTCGTGGAGAGATGGAGGCCTGAGACGCATTCATTCCATCTTCCCGTAGGAGAGATGACAGTGACCCTACAGGATGTCAGTGCCTTATGGGGTCTGCGGATCGATGGAGATCCGGTAGGAGGTGTCTCGGATCATAAGAACCTCAAGCAATTGATCCCAGACCTGTTGGGGACGCATGTGGAGGCAGTGGCAAAGAAGCTCAAGCTGAGGGGTGAAGGAGGAGTGGAGCGTTTCTCCAGTTACTGCATTAGTCTTAGGGCTCTCCGGCAGTATGCCGCTGAGATTGCCATCACCCCCCGAGGCTGACACGGAGCGCGTCAAGAGGTAAGATCAAAATGCATTAAATTAAAATTATTACTTAAAAATACACAGTTTTTTACGTTTTATTGAAACTGTAGGTACGTTAGAGCATTCGTGCTTGACTTATGTGGTAGCACGATGTTCGTCGATTCGAGTGGCGACTCGGTCCCGATCATGTTCCTCCAGCAGTTGGAGGAACTCGACAAGCCGTCGCGATGGAACTGGGGTGGAGCTGTGCTTGCCACCCTGTACAGAGGACTGTGTCACGCATGTCTGGTAAGTTTCCATCAATTAATGTGCTTTACGATTGTTTTTTATTTGATAATAATGAATACACATATAAAATTTCAGAGAGACAGCCAGCAATTCAACGGGCCACTCATGCTACTCCAGCAGTGGTCCTGGTCGCACCTACCGGTCTGCCGACCCATTATTCCTCCACATGTGAGGTGGCACACGGGTGACGACATCGACAGATACCCCCCATATGCTATCATATGGGGTGCTTACCAGCGCTACGAGAATACGCCGAAGGGAGGGACGGTGGGTATCTCGTACGTCCGGAACCAGCTCCAGCTATTGCACCAAGCTAACGTCGAGTGGTTCCCGTATCAGGCGTGGTACCGGTCTCGCATTTTTTGTCGGCTGACGATGGCGCAGAGGGATCTCGGTTTGTACCGGGGTCCACTCGTTTGTTACTGGATAGTTGAGTATCACTATCCTGATCGAGTGCCTCGTCAGTTCGGCTTCGATGCCTTCATTCCAGATGACCCCATACTTGGTGAGGAGGATACAAAGAAGCTGCACAAGTAAGTATTAATACACACTCAATAATACTCACAAACTATTGATATTATTTCACAAATTTTGTATAACTAACTTATAATGCAGGACTATGCACAAGAAGACTGAGGTGGATTGGCGCACCCACCATATGGGATTGTACAGGATTGCCCGCAGGCCTGAGGTCAATTTGTGGGTCCCGCCTGACCCGACGGACGTCAGTTTGGGAGCGGGACCCTGGACATTGAGGTATATGGTCTGGTACCAGCGGTGGTGCATGACTAGCATATACTTGCAGGGCGACTACGGT
Source organism: Carex cristatella (assembly GCA_024447775.1). NCBI lineage: Eukaryota > Viridiplantae > Streptophyta > Magnoliopsida > Poales > Cyperaceae > Carex > Carex cristatella. The sequence goes on along the minus strand of JAJHPF010000001.1, from coordinate 9,465,186 downwards.
GATTCTCTTCGGTGGAGAATGATAGGTGATTCGAGTAAGACCCATTTGCCATTGGGCCCGATCAACACTCGATCGGTAAGCAATAAAGATTATTTTTAATATTATTTTTTTCTTCGCACAACTCATTTTCTAAATATTATTTACAGGTACTGACGACAATTCGAGGAGTTGCACACAGCTTGGTGTGCATGGCGAGAAATGGTTTCCGGGCGTTCGGGTGTACTATGCTGCATCACACTGCTCCGATTGTCGAGGATTCCCATTTTGATGGGCGCCTCCTTGGCATGCTACACGATGCTGGCGAGAACATCAACTGGCGTGAGATCAAGACTGACTCACCAGTTCCGAACCAGCCCAACCAAGAGCCGCCTCTCGTATGCGATAGAGACCTACCACCACCCCCCGCAGGTATTATAAGTTAATTTTTTTTCATTCACGTCAATTTTGTTTCGAAATGTGTTCTTAAGATGTTCCACTCAAATATTGCAGAAGATAATCCGAATTGGGCGTTCCACGATTGGGTGCTGGACACCAAGAAATGGCACGCCTACTACAATCAATATGGAGTGCCAGTGCAGTATGACGAGGTCAGTTGGATTGTGTCTATATAATTAATTTTTTTTTTTTGTATGAAGAAAACTAACATTATCTAACTACAGGATGGTCACCCTACATGGAGTGCCGAGCCCACTTTCACTCCGGCAGACTTTGGTCTCACCGACACTGGGGCAGAGGATGACCACGACGCTAGCGGCAGTGGGGCACAGCAGGCTACCCAGTTTGATCCATGGGCGGATGCTGCGTTTGGGACACAGCCACCGACCACGTATACAGGGGACTGGGACGAGCCCACACTATCGATGCCACCCCCGGGCAGACCGACCACGAGGCTAGCGGCAGTGGGGCACAGCGAGCTACCCGGTTTGATCCATGGCCGGATCTTGCGTTTGGGACACAGCCACCGAGCACGTATACACAGGAGGACATGCATTTTGATTATTCTGATGACGAGGATCCTGCAGAGCCCTCTGAGCCTCCACAGCCTCAGAGACGTGTCCAGCCGCGGAGGACATGTGGGGCGCCTCCTAGATTGTCATTGTCCGGTCGTCGTCGTCGTCGTTAGTTTTTATATTTCATATTGTAGCCATTGACAGTATATTTATATTTTTGTTTCTATATTTTATGTTGATCAGACGTTATTTGGTTATTTTATTTACTTATATTTTTGTTTCTATATTTTATGTTGACTAGACGTTATTTGATTATTTTGTTCACTCGACCAAATTCATCGTTATTTTGTTCACAAGGAAATTACACGGAAATACAATCATATAATCACAACAAAATAGATAAAATACAATATAAATTACAAGCAATTACATAAAATACAATATATATAAAAAAAAAGGCAGACCGCCCCGCCACCCGGCGGTCTGCCTGGGGTCTGGCCCGCCCAGTGGAGGGGCGGTTTAGTGGGTAGTGCAAACCGCCCAATGGGGGGCGGTCTGGTTAGGATTGAAATTTTTTCCAAAATTCGGTTATTAATATTATATTATTTAATTTTTTGGTTATGGAAAAAAATGCCGGCTGTTTGCGTGATAAGTTCAAATTAAATGGGCTCATTATCTTTTATATACATCCAAAGTGCAAGGCTTATTTAATATGCCTCGATTGAAGGTGCCCAATGAGTCAAATTACAAAAAATAATCTTTATGAAGGAGTAATAATTAATTTAAATAGCAAGGCTTATTGAATGTGGCCAATAAGTCAACTCTTTTTTTTACGTTAACTTTTTTTTTTTCACTTCACCGTCGTTACCTTCCGAGGAACAAATCTTATTGGATGCAGTTGGTACACTATGGACGAAATAATGCTTTTAATATTTCTACACATAAACCAATACACCAAGTTTATTAAAAAAAATTATCCATTTGACTTTCTTCTCCACATCTCTCGGTTCTATTTCCCTTTTTCCCAAACCAACGACTATTCATGGGAAACTGAAATTGACCAAAGAACAAACAAAAAGGAAAATCGTGCCCAACTACAAGAAAATCGCTTCAAATCGTGTACATTCAGAAAAAAAAAAAAAAAAAATTGGTGATATCATAAGTCAAGTCAACTCGATTCACGTGATTTTTCACTGAAAAATCGCACGGCGCATAACCTGCTCAAAAATAGGATGACCGCTGGCTGATTCCTAGCTAGAGCCATGGTTATGAGTGTTGTATTGTTTAATGTTATAATTAATTTTACTTAAACCACAACAACCCGAAAAAGATAATTAATATGTAACTTGTGAGCCACAACAACCCGAGCATGATTAATTACATGCAACATGTATGAAAGACAAACGAATATTGCTAAAGTTTATTACATTTGAAACATCAATTGTCAAGGAATGTATAAAAGATAATCATAATTTGACTATAATTTGTGATGTAGACAGTTTACGTGATAAATTAAAATTAAATTAACACATTATATTTTATATAGGTCCAAATAGTAAGGGTTATTTAATATGCCTTGATTGAATGTGTCCAAATAGTCAAATTACAAAAAGTAAACTTGATGAAGGGGTGATAATTAAGTTAAAATTAAATAGACTCACTAGCTGTTAAATACGTCCAAATAGCAATAAACAAGGCTTATTTAATTAATAGAATAATTATTTGAGTATCCTCACTCCAGTACTTTCAAAATCCCTGCATCTCATTTGTACAAATTATCACTAGTGGAAAATACACTTTCAGTGTCGCCCTAATAGTATCGGTTCTTTGAAACAAGCGATACAGAATACATTCTGTATCGGTTAATAATAAAAAAACGATACAAAATAAATTTAGTATCAGTTCTAATAAAACTGCGACACAAAAATGGACAAATTTGTATCGGTTCCCCGCTACTTAACTGATACAGACTTTTTGTGTTGGTTCCTAATACAGAACCGACACAAATACTACCCTTTTGTGTCGGTTGTAATTTAGGGTTTAGTGTTGGACTCTCCTTTTCTCTCCTCCAGCGGCGCATCTCGATCCCTTCTAATTTGTAAATCTGAAATCTCTCTCTTCCTCTTTCCTCTTTGGCTCTCTTCCTCTAGCGCTAAATCTGAAATCTGAAATCTCTCTTCCTCTTTGGCTCTCTCTCCAGCGCATCTCTCCTCCTTCCTCTTTGGCTCAATTTGACTTCAAGTGATTGTCGAATTTGGGTCCTCACGGCTCAGGTTGGGTTTCAGCTTGGATTTAGGTCGGTTTGAAATACTTACCGCGGCATCTATACAGGGATATGAAGTATTAAAGATAATTTGTTTCAAAAGTGAAAAATATGTTTCAAAATTGTTTCATATCTTCTATCTTATTTAAATTCCTAGTGCAACTGGTGTAAGGACAATAATTTTGAAACTCATATCAGTGATGGTTTCCAATCTCAACGGTCGCATCCGAGTCAGCCTTTAGTGCTAGTGGTCGTGTTTTAGATGATTATAGAAGTTCCCTTACAAAGGATACGGTTGAGATGTTAGTTTGTGGGGGCGATTGGATTAGAGCAGGCACAAAAGCCGAATTGCAGACTTTACAAGTGAGTTCTACTTTTTTTAATTTCAGTTTCTACTTAATCAATGTATAACATATTGAATTTTTAAATTTCAGCAAGCCGCAAATGTGGAGGAGAGTTTGGAAATTCAGTTTCCAATGGCAATGAATAATCTTAGTATTAATTGATCTCGAGTTCTCGACCCTTACAATTTACAAGTGAGTTGAATACTTTTAATTTTTTTTATTTATAGAAGATGAGAAATACTTGTCAGATAAAGTAGATTTGTAAGTATTATGAGCATGGGTCTGATATATATATCGTATTATTTTATCATAAGTATGCTCATATGAGTATATGACAGCCATCAGTAGTTCATGCTCATACTTGTCAGAACACAATTATATGTTAAGATACATTTTTTTTAATATGATCTAATGTATTAGAGTATATGACAGCCATCAGTAGTTCATGCTGTTGATTACTATATGGGTGATATACAGACTAAAATTGCAATTCTTAGGTCTTTATCACTGTTGATTACTTGTGAAACTGATTTGTAACTATTGTCAGCAATTCATGCTTTTCTGCATATGTTTTTGTTGTTTTGGTGGTTCTCATGGCATATTGTGTCTAGTGTCTACTATCTAAGCTAGCTTTTACATAGAGGTACTTCTGTTTTTTTTTCTTAGCTGTTGGGGTTCTTTTTGGGCTTGGATGTTGGCAACTTGGCATGTTGCCTGTTGGTTGATTCTAATTAATTACTATGTTATGAAACTTTGTTTGACTGTTGACAACTTGGCATGTTGACTTGAAAGTTTGTATGGACTTCTAAATTAATTGCTATGTTATGAAAGTTTGTTTGGTTGTTGGCATGTTGGCTAGAATGTTTGTAATATTAACTGTGTAAATTTGGTTGTATGAATTTGTATGAAATTATGTGAATTTTTGTTATTTTGTATGGATTTTTATATTTAAATGTGTTTGTAATAAATTAATTGCTATGTTCTGTATGAATTCTATTAGAATTGATTAATTCTATTATAATTGATGGGCTTGGATTAATGGGCTTTCTTATTTAATATTTAGTGTCGGCTCTTAATCAATACCCGATACAAAAATAAAAATTAGTGTCGGTTCTTACGTAATAACCGATACAAAAATAAAACTTAGTGTCGGTTCTGACTTAATAACCGATACAATAATAATTAGTATTAGTTCTGACTTAATAACCGATACAAAAATATATTTAGTATCGGTTCTGAGTTAATAACCGATACAAATAAGTTATAAAAAAAATTTCGGATCGAAAATTCTAACTTTGTGTCGGTTCCACTTGATAACCGATACTAATTGTTGGATTCTGTATCGGTTGTATAACTGACACTGATTAGTCCCAGAATTTGTGTCGCCTGGATCAGTGTCGCCCCTATGTCCGACACTAATATGTCTTCATAACCGACACTAATAGTACTTTTTCCACTAGTGTATGTACTGTAGTACTCACTAATTATATGGTCTCCACTAGTTATTATTTTAAAAAGATATTTTTATCGTCCCCACTATTTATATGGTTCCCAGTAATTATTATTCTAAAATTCCTGCAGCACTCTTCATCTATGGTTCTCACTAATATAATTATATTGTCCTCCCTTTCCCGCTGCCTGCTCTTGTCCCCGCATCAACCTTTGTAGATATAAATATTTAGAAAATAAGATATTAATACTTTGATGTGTAATTTGTTATCATCATTCCTTTTTCGTTCCCCCAATCGTCCCCGCATCAACCGCATCAACTTTTCCCAATCGTTCCCGTATCAACCTTCATCTAACAAAAATAGTTGACTACATAGGTATAAATACTTTAGTGCATACTTATAGTACTTGATATTAATACTTTCATACGTCATCCGATGTCATATGTAAAAAAATACTTGCAAGTATATGAATAAATACTTGTGTGACAATGAGTCTGAAAATATGTCATCATGGATCTTATTTCAAAAGAGAAAATTGCGTAGAAGACGTTCGTGATTTTAGATTCGCAAATTTTTCACAAATCGTCAAAAATGTGGACGAGATTGCATGGAGATAAAAATCCACCACTAGAAACGTGTATGGTCTCCAATGTAGTTTGAGTGGTCCCCTCACAGGTATTTATGGTACAGATATGTTTGGGAGATTTGGTTGAGGAGACAATTGGTTACGTAAAAATTGTTCAATTCATAGGTATAAATATTCCGTGCATGGATATATATATACTTTCTTGCATAGGTATTAATACTTTAGGAAAAAAAATTCATGGTGGAGTATTTGAGGTCCCATCATGTCCTTTCATAAATTATTTATTTACGTTCATCTTCCGTGGAATAAAAACAAGAACTTCAAGAATCGTACTCTTTACTTCACCCTCGTTCCCTTCCGACGTTCATTATGGATGAAATACTTTTAATATTTCTACACTTAATGGATCAATACACTATGTTTATTTAAGAAGATGCATCCATTTGACTATCTTCTGTAAGGGGGTGCAATTTCAATTTAGGTTAAAGAGCCAAATACCGAATTCCTAAATTAACTAGCAATTGCAATTCCAAAAAAATCAAAACTCCGCGCAAGAAAAAGAATTAAAATACACAGCGGAAGCATTAGTTACTTACTTGGATCCATGCTTTGAAATCGCACTTGCAAACTTCACTTGATCCGAGTTGACTTGAGATAGTGCTTGATTGGTACGCTCTCGAGTCCTTCCAAGCAAGCCCTGGTGCCTTTCTTCTCTCCTGAGTCATGAATGGAGCTCAAGAGTATTATTATCTAATGGAGGAAGAATAAGGTGGCTATGCACAACACATGTGCCCTAAAAATTTTCTTACCAAGATTGCTTGGAGACCCAGCGCCTTTTATACTAGTGAAAATGTATCTTTGAGAGATCTTATAATTTATGTCAAATATTCTACATAATATATGACATATTTTCTCAAAGATATCTGTTTGTACAATTTTGGTAACCAATCAAATATGCATAACATATTTACATTTATCACTAGTATTAGTTGAATTAATTACAATTGGTCCATCAACAATTATAATTAATTTACATTATGTTCTATATCCATTCGTGCCCCAAAACTTAGCGAAATTACGTACTATGCCATTATTTCAGTCAATCACATTTAGGCATATCTTATATTATTCCTCATAATATTATTGACAGTATGTGATATATTAATCATATAACACGTAGTCCAAACTTAATTAATTGGAATTGACGTCTCAATTCCAACAATCTCCCACATGGACAAGTGTGGTCCTTTTGATTACATATATCTGAATCTGCGCAGATTACTTTAACTTTTCTGTCTTTCTTTTCGTACTTTCTCAAACAATTCGGTCCACTAATCATACCAACAAGGGACTTAAACGACAGTTGTCACATTTACTTCATGACTTTATCGATAGAAATTACAATGCCAAATATAATTAGATGGCATAAATTAGTTTTGGTCATATAGTTCAGAAATTACACGAAGGTGTGATTAGACATGCCTATTTCCGAATGGGTCACCCTTATTTTTTTACTTTAGTGAGGTCAAAACTTTAAAGAGAGAAACTAATTGAGACTCGAAATATAATTTGCATATATCAAAACTTATTACAAATTACATTGCATAGAACTTTAAAATAAAATCAGACTCCCACATTTTCCTTAACTATCCTAAACAGGCACTACACCCATATGAGCAACATGCTCATGAAACTTCTTAGGCGGTAGTTCTTTTGTAAGGGGATCTGCTATTATGGAGTCTGTACCTATATGTTCTATTTCCAACTCATTGTTTTGTACTCTCTCTTTTACAGCCAGAAACTTGATGTCTATGTACTTGGACTTAGTCGAGCTTCTGTTGTTGTTTGTATAGACTACAGCTGAATTGTTGTCACACAGCAGTTTCAACGGCTTCTTGATAGAAGGAACAACTTTTAGCCCAGTGACAAAATTCTTGAGCCATACTCCATGGTTCGAGGCTTCGTAGCATGCAATAAACTTGGCTGCCATTGTGAAAGGTGCTGTCAATGTCTATTTAGCACTTTTCCATGACACAACGCCGCCTGCCATCATAAAGATGTATCCTAGTGTTGACTTCATGCTATCCACGTATCCTGCGAAATCAGAGTCGGTATATGCTATGACCTCTAGCTTCTCCGACCTCCGATATGTGAGCATAAAATTTCTGGTTCGCTTTAGGTATCTGAGTACTCTCTTGGCTGCCTTCCAGTGTTCCATATCTGGGTTGCTTAAGTATCGCCCTAGCATTCCAGTGATGAAGGCTATGTCTGGTCTCGTGCACACTTGAGCATACATGAGACTGCCTACAACGGATGCGTAGGGGATGTCTTTCATAACTTTCTTTTCTGGATCAGTTTTGGGACATTGATCTAGACTGAATTTGTCTCTTTTTGAAACAGGGGTATCTCCTTCTTTACAGTCTTTCATGCCATACCTACTCAAGATTTTATCGATATAATTTCTTTGGGATAGTCTCAAAAGACCTTCGGATCTGTTCCTCAATATTTCTATCCCTCGAACAAATGAGGCATCACCAAGATCTTTCATCTCGAAGTTTCTAAATAGAATGTTCTTGGTTTGATGCAACATGTCTTTATCGTTACTTGCAAGTAGTATGTCATCAACATATAAGACCATAAATGTAAATTTACTCCCACAGAACTTAAGGTATATGCATTCATCACCTAAGTTAGATTCGAAATCAAATGAACTATGTCATGAAATTTTAAGTACCACTGTCGAGATGCCTGTTTGAGCCCATAAATGGATTTCTTTAATCGGCAAACCATGGACTTTGGATCACCGATCACAAAGTTTTCCGGTTGCCTCATATAAATTGTTTCATTAATGTCTCCATTTAGAAACGCTGTCTTTACATCCATTTGATGGAGCTCAAGGTTGTAATGCGCTACTAGTGCCAGTATAATTCTCAAGGAATCTTTTGAAGAAACTGGAGAGAAAGTTTCCGTGTAATCAATGCCTTCTTTTCGTGTGAAACCTTTTGTGACAAGACGTGCCTTGTATTTTTCAACATTGCCTTTAGAATCCCGTTTGGTTTTAAATATCCATTTGCAACCAACGGGTTTCTTGCCTGTAGGCAACATAGTGATATCCCAAACGTCATTGTCATACATAGATTTCATCTCTTCATTCATGGCATTAATCCACATTTAAGAGTTAGAGCTTTCCACAGCTTGTTTGATATTAACATGATCATTTTCAAACATGCCAATGTCAAACTCATGTTCTTGAAGATATGCATGATGCTTCGATTGTGTAGATCTTTTCTCTCTAGTAGATCTTCTTACTGGTTCTATTATTTCATGAGGAACAGGTTCGTGAACATCATTACCAACTTCCGGATCTCCCACAGGCTCAGGGCCATTGACATCGTTCATAACAACGTCATTATTTTGGTTTGATTCGGGTCCATTTGTATTCACGTTATCCTGCATAATTTGAGTAGGGAGTGTAGTTTGCCTATTGACATGAGATGCATTTTCAAGGCTTACCGGTACTGGAATAGTGACAGAGTCCGGACGGAGGCCCGAAGTATCATCAGGAATAGTGACTAAACCTGGACGGAGGCCCGAGGAGTAATCACTATCCCTTTCTTCCTCGAAAATGTTATCCATGGTCATATCTCCCCCCCGCAAACTCATTATCCTCGAAAATTGTGTGTTCTGTTGGATTATAAAATTTGTACCCTCTGGATCTTTCAGGATATCCAATAAAATAACAACTAACTGTTCTTTCATCCAGTTTCTTTTCTGTCAGCTTGTAAGGTCTAGCCTCTGCTGGACATCCCTAAATCCGGATGTGACTTAGGTTGGGCTTACGTCTAAACCAAATCTCATATGGGGTTTTGGTAGTTGCTTTAGTGGGAACTCTATTTATAATATAAGCTGCAGTCTTTAAGGCTTCTCCCCACAAATTCTCAGGTAGAGTCGTACGAGTAATCATACTTCTCACCATGTCTTTGAGTGTGCGATTGCGCCTTTCAGCAACACCATTCATTGCAGGTGAACCTGGCAATGTATACTGTGGTACAATTCCACATTCCTTTAAGTATTTTGCGAAGGGTCCTGGACATTGTTCTCCTGATCCATCATATCTGCTGTAGTATTCACCACCACGATTAGATCTGACAGCCTTTATGCGTTTGTTAAGTTGTAACTCAACTTCCGCTTTAAAACTTTGGAACATGTCTAATGCTTCAGCCTTTTTTTTAATCAAGTAAATATAGCCATATCTTGAATAGTCATCTATGAAGGTGATAAAATACCGGTGACCATTTCTAGTGGCCTTTGGAAAAGGACCACAGATATCGGTATGTATCAATTCTAAGACATCATTACATCTTTTGGCTTCATACTTGCGTTTATTAGTTTGTTTTCCCTTTATGCAATTTACACATTCATTTAAGTTTGTGAAATCTAAAGGTTTGAGAATATCATTGGATACAAGTCGTTCGATTCTTTTCATAGAAATATGTCCCAAACGCTTGTGCCATAATGCAGCTGAATTCTCATTAGTTATTTTACGTTTTCTGTTATCAATATGTAGAGCTTCTAAGTGTGAAGTGTCTAATTCAAAAAAATAATTTGTGCGCACATATCAAAAATTCCAAAATATTTCATAATTTGTAAAATTTAAGTCCTTAAGGCAATATGTTGTTTTGGTAATTTTGAATCATGATTTTGTGAATCAAAAAAAATTCCTACATTAGTTTATGATGTCTGGATAAAGATTCAAAAATAAAATAGAGATTTTAGATTGTTTTATTAGGGTAAACAAAAATGACAAAACGAGTACAGCACTGGATTTTCCTGTCTCCAGTTTTCTGTTTTTGTTAAGATTCAAAATAGCATATCTTGAATTTGGCTAAATGGATTTTTGTGTGCAATATATCATTAGAAAGATAATGAAATCTAGTTTTTGGAAAACTATATTTTGCATACAAAAATATTACGTATTTTGTGTAAAATTAAAAATTACAGAGACAACAACAATCTGTTTTCAGAATTGAAATCCAAGATTGAAATGTAATTTTTTCACAAAATAATAAACAATTTTTTGTGTTCTTTATATTTCCAGAAAGGTGCTCAAGTCTAGTTTTCAAAGATGTATGGCTTGAATTTTAATTCGGTACACACAATCTTGGGCATAGAAAACATTGACTGGTGCGCAGCATAGGCGTATCAAACAGATTTTATATGACGCACAAATTAAATAAAAAATTAATAAAAAAGTCCTAGATCTTGACACTGAGGTGGCTCTGATACCACTTGTAAGGGGGTGCAATTTCAATTTAGGTTAAAAAGCCAAATACCGAATTTCTAAATTAACTAGCAATTGCAATTTCAAAAAAAATCAAAACTCCGCGCAAGAAAAAGAATTAAAATACACAGCGGAAGCATTAGTTACTTACTTGGATCCATGCTTTGAAATCGCACTTGCAAACTTCACTTGATCCGAGTTGACTTGAGATGGTGCTTGATTGGTACGCTCTCGAGTCCTTCCAAGCAAGCCCTGGTGCCTTTCTTCTCTCCCGAGTCACGAACGGAGCTCAAGAGTATTATTCTCTAATGGAGGAAGAATAAGGTGGCTATGCACAACACATGTGCCCTAAAAATTTTCTTACCAAGATTGCTTGGAGACCCAGCGCCTTTTATACTAGTGAAAATGTATTTTTGAGAGAACTTATAATTTATGTCAAATATTCTACATAATATATGACATATTTTCTCAAAGATATTTATTTGTGCAATTTTGGTAACCAATCAAATATGCATAACATATTTACATTTATCACTAGTATTAGTTGAATTAATTACAATTGGTCCATCAACAATTATAATTAATTTACATTATGTTCTATATGCATTCGTGCCCCAAAACTTAGCGAAATTACGTACTATGTCATTATTTCAGTCAATCACATTTAAGCATATCTTATATTATTTCTCATAATATTATTGACAGTATGTGATATATTAATCATATAACACGTAATCCAAACTTAATTAATTAGAATTGACGTCTCAATTCCAACATCTTCTCCATCTATGATCGGTTCACTTTCTTCCTAAATGGACGACTTTTTCACTTAATTTCTTCCCAAACCAACGACTCTCCATGGTAGACTGAAATTGGCCAAAAAAAAAAAAAAAAAAAAAAGAAAAATCAGACTCATTAGAAAAAGATACTCGGTTGCATCAAGCGAGTCAACCCGATTCCCTAGATTTTTCACCGAAAAATCACACGCCGCTTAACCCACTCAAAAGTACACCGCTGGCCAATTCCTAGAGCCACGGTTGTGAGTGTGTTACATTGTTTAATTCTATACTTAATTTTACTTCAGTCACAACAACCCGAACAAGATAATTAATATGTAACTTGTGATGGATAAGGACAGGAGCATGATTATTTATATCAATGCAAGCTGAAACCTTAAATGCAACATGTCAAACATGATTAATATATAATTAATTCACAGCAATCCCAGCAAGTAAATCAATTAATTTTTTTGTTAACCCAACAAAATAATATTTACGATTTACACATATATGTCTCAATTTTATATAAGATATATAATAAGGCAGCTGTTGGTCAACTCTACCTCTCTTTTTTGTTGGAAGATCCATCAGATTGATAGTATCACAAATAAATATTTATGAGTAGAGGACTGTTCAAATACCTTCATTATTTTGGATATCGATCATGCCTCCATTTTTACATATGCTATTGTTATTCATAACTTATACAAAGTATATAAAATATAAAAGATTATAAACAACAAGCAAGAGAACCAATTATGTATATAGAATTTTACCCTTAGCAATAGTCATTTTCATTTGCAAGATTTAGTTTAGTGGTTCAGGTAATATTGGTTATGTGGAGAGGTCCTAGATTTGGGAAGCCCCATGAAAATGTACAAATAAAAATTTGGGATCTGGTTGAATTCTTTAGAGAATATTTGACGCAAAAATTGATAATAAAAATAATAATATTAAATATACAAGTAAAAATTGATAATTTAACGCAATCCTGTAAATAAAGAAAATCAGGACTTCTGCTAGCTCTTATTTGAGATGTCCGCAACTTTTAAAAGTTTATAAATTACCTGTCCCATATCACATTATCACATTGATTTATGAGGATCCATACATAAATGAATTATTTGTTTTAAAATACATACGATATGTTGGCAAATAATGATGTGAAGATGAATGTGGAAGAAATAACTTTTATCCTTTCCGTTGACCATCCCATTACAGAACAATTTTATTATTCCTATTCTCTAGTAAAATATAAATATGTAGTTAGTGGGTATGTTGTCATTTAATAATTAATGATAGTTTAATTATAGTTTTACTGTCAGGATTGGTTGGTTTCATGAAATTGTGAAAATCCCACTCCAAATTTCATTAATTTGTAAAAATGCCACTCCAAATAATTTTGATTCAAAATTAATATTCGATTTTAGTTAGTTAACCCATTAACCCTCTTTGAGATGCTAAAATGTAGTAAAACATTTCTAGTATATATATACATATACTTATGCAAGTTTATACCTATGCATATTCATTAAAGTAATTATTATTTTACACATCAGAGTCTCATTAATTAATCTTTACTAAAAATAATATTTTGTTAAAACCACAGTAGTCAAGTCATAAATGAATATAGAACTAATTTCATACTTTAAACAAAGTAAATTGAATATAACTATATATACGTATATATGCATAGTGCAATTGTACCCATGTTCAAAGTAATTTGCAATTAAGCTTTCTCCTGAATTTCTGTCTACCAAAGCTAACTTTGTACTGATATTCGTAAAATATATATATTAAGACTATCCTTTTAATCGTCGAACTGCTTAATTAGTTATCAAAATTTTCAGGAAATTACGAAACTATTATCAAATCACATAAGGAAATCCATGTGCGCTATTATACCATGAATTAGAGGTTTAATTATTCTTTCAAAGATATAACTACTGAACTAAGTTTATAAAGAAAGCTTGATAATCTAATTCGACAGTTAAACTTTCCCAAAGCTCACTTTATTTAATCTCATGATCAGTAGGATAAAATAAGAACAAGAGATAAATTTATACCAAGTATCCTGTGTGTTGGTAAATATAGAGAGAAATCGCACATCAAATAAATCCAATGTCACAAGTGGTACATAATCTTCTCAGATTAAAACAAACAGACATAGGAGAGATAGAGGCGAGAGATAAGGTTTGAGAAACAACTTATTAAGTAGAAGAGAGATATTGAGCACAGTAGAAAGCAAGCACCTCTTTTAATTAGTCATGCATGTATTCCAATCACGGTGGAACAATGTGCTTTTGCCACGTACGTAGGTGAGAGAATGAAAAACTGAATTAATTAAACATAGATGCATGCATGATATTATAGAGGATGATATGGGGTCCCTCTGAATAATATTCATTCTAATATGTTTGCATGTTTTGTGAAATATTTCAACTAAATAAATTGTTTATTTTCATATTTTTACATAATGTAACATATTTTCTTAATTGATAATTCAATCCCAAATTGTTTGAAAGAAAGTTTATTAAACACTTATTTATAAAAATAAAAATGTCTCTTCTTGTAGTTTCATATGAGAATGAAATTAAAATTTTAGATCCCACATGTTATTTTAAGAACTTACATCCTTAATTGATTAACTAAATAATTATTATAAATATCTTTTAATCAATATCTACATTATTAATTTTTGACAATTCTAATTAATAAATACTACAAAACTCCAACCTTAATTAATATTATACTTGTTTTGTTTCTGCTTAATGAACTTTTAGATAATTAATTTAACTTTAATTAGCTTCAAAATAATTTAGCTATCCCATTGATATGTACAAGAATCAATATTGGTTCTTTAAACAATTGATATTTTACCAAACAATTACAACAATACATACAAACGTTTTGTATTTCATTTTGTTATTAATATCATAAATATATTTTGCAATAATGTTACATATATAAAATAATATTAGAAATAATTGATAACAAATATAATTTATAAAAAATTTATGTTAAGACAAACAAATATTAGTAAAGTTTATTCCATTTATAACTTCAATTGTCGTCAAGGAATGAATGAAAAAGATAAAAAATCATAAAATCATAATTGTTGGAAATAACAATAATTAAATTCTTCACTATAATTTGTGATGCAGACAGTTTACGTGATAAGTTCAAATTAAATTGACTCATTATCTTTTATATACGTCCAAAGAGCAAGGCTTATTTAATATGCCTCGATTGAAGGTGCCCAATGAGTCAAATTACAAAAAATAATCTTTATGAAGGAGTAATAATTAATTTAAATAGCAAGGCTTATTCAATATACATAGATTGAATGTGGCTAATAAGTAGGGCTGAAAACGGAGTCGAATAATCCGCTCCGAATCTGCTTGGCATCCAAATTCGGATAATATCCAGATATGATTCGGATAATTTGGAAATAGACAGAATGGATCTGGATACGGATTCGGAACGGAGCGGATATCCGCATTATCCGGATGGATCAGCAAAGCACCGTTACCCGAATCCATTTTCCTTTTATCTGCGAATCTACTCTCTTTCTGAGTTCTTCGAGTGAATCAACAGCGTTGAGCTATATATAACCATCTCAATTTGTTTTAATAATAGTTGTGGGACTAAAAGTTACACAGTCCGGACATTGGCATGAATTGAGCTGTGCATTAAATAATGATTTCTTTATAAAAATAAAAGGACGTCACGTGGGGAATTGCTAAGTGGCTAGGCGCCTAAGCAGGATAATGGGTCAACAATTCAACATCAATCATCTTTATACAAACAAATATTTTTTTAGTGAGAATTGTTTGAGGTACTTATTGAATCTACACAAATAAATTTGAATAATTATTTATTTTTATTTTTATTTTCTGATTTTTTTCATAATTTTATTAAATGGTATCTTAAAGTTAAAGAGCCTGTATGATTTAATTATCCGTAAATTATCCGTTCTGTATCCGTATTCGTTTAATGTGGATTTGGTTTTGAGTTTTGACATCCGTTTACTATCCGTATTCGTATCCGTATCCGTCCATTGAAATATGGATGTGGATATGGTTTCAATTATCCGCTCCGTTTACAATCTACTAATAAGTCAACTCTTTTTTTTACGTTAACTCTTTTTTTTCCACTTCACCGTCGTTACTTCCGAGGAACAAATCTTATTGGATGCAGCTGGTTCACTATGGACGAAATAATGCTTTTAATATTTCTAAACATAAAACCAATACACCAAGTTTATTAAAAATATATATATATATATATATATATATATATACCATTTGACTTTCTTCTCCACATCTCTCGGTTCTATTTTCCTTTCTTCGCAAACCAACGACTATTCATGGTAAACTGAAATTGACCAAAAAACAAACAAAAAGGAAAATCGTGCCCAAACAAGAAAATCGTACACATTCAGAAATATAAAAAAAAAAAAACTTTGTTGGATTAGTCAAGTCAACTTGATTCACGTGATTTTTCACTGAACAATCGCACGGCGCGCATAACCTGCTAAAAAATAGGATATATGACCGCTGGCTGATTCCAAGAGCCATGCATGGTTATGAGTGTGTTATATTGTTTAATGTTATAATTAATTTTACTTAAACCACAACAACCAGAAAAAGATAATTAATATGTAACTTGTGATCCACAACAACACGAGCATGATTAATTACATGCAACATGTATGAAAGACAAACGAACATTGCTAAAGTTTATTACATTTAAAACATCAATTGTCAAGGAATGTATAAAAGATAATCATAATTTGACTATAATTTGTGATGTAGACAGTTTGCATGATAAATTAAAATTAAATCAATACATTATATTATAGGCAACGACATAAGGACGTATTTGTAAAATGAACATATTTTTATTTTCAAAGTTCAAACAGTCGATCCGAACCGTTCATCTTGTTCTCCATATTAATATGTGCTTGAAGACCAAATTTTATATTTTTCTGAATTTTTTTACTATTTATTAAGATGGGTACAAAATTCAATGGTCTGAATTTGATATTTTTTGTACCCATCTTAATAAATAGTAAAAAAATTCAGAAAAATGTAAAATTTGGTCTCCAAGCAAATATTAATATGGAGAACAAGATGAACGGTTCGGATCGACTGTTTGAACTTTAAAAATAAAACTATGTTCATTTTACAAATAGGTCCCTAAAAAAAAAAACATATTTTTATTTCAAATCAAATAGCGATCTTTTCGATAATGGCCAAATTTTACATTTTCTGAATTTTTACTATTTATTAAGATGGGTACAAAATTCAAGGAATTTTTTGTACCCATCTTAATAAATAGTAAAAATTCAGAAAAATTAAAATGGTCAACACATATAACGAAGAACAAAACGGGGATATGAAAATAAAAATATGTTAATTACAAATAGGTCCCTATGTCCATAGAAGACACTCTCTTATATATATATAGGCAAAGTCTTCTATGGACATAAGGACCTATTTGTAAAATGAACATATTTTTATTTTCAAAGTTCAAATAGTCGATCCGAACCGTTCATCTTGTTCTCCGTATTAATATGTGTTTGGAGACCAAATTTTATATTTTTCTGATTTTTTTTACTATTTATTAAGATGGGTACAAAATTCAATGGTCGAATTTGATATTTTTTGTACCCATCTTAATAAATAGTAAAAAAATTCAGAAAAATGTAAAATTTGGTCTCCAAGCACATATTAATACGAAGAACAAGATGAACGGTTCGGATCGACTGTTTGAACTTTGAAAATAAAAATATGTTAATTTTACAAATAGGTCCTTATGTCCATAGAAGACACTCTCTTATATATATATATATATATATATATATATATATATATATAGAGAGAGAGAGAGAGAGAGAGAGAGAGGTTGGCTAATATCAAATTAGTTGTTCCTGAGGTCCCGTGCAACCAAGTCGTTTTTCAATTTTCGAAATTCAAAGCATCGATCGAAACCGTTAGATGTGTTCTCTATATTAAAATGTGCTTGGAGACCAAATTTTACATTTTTTGGAATTTTTTTTACTATTTATTAAGCCACTTTGAAAATCGCTGATCCAACAGTGGCTTCTAATTTTACTATTTGGTTAAGCCACCGTTGGATCAGTGATTTTCAAAGTGGCTTAATAAATAGTAAAAAAATTAAAAAAAATGTAAAATTTGGTCTCCAAGCACATTTTAATATAGAGAACACATCTAACGGTTTCGATCGATGCTTTGGATTTCGAAAATTGTAAAACGACTTGGTTGCACGGGACCTCAGAAACAATTGATTTGATATTAGTCAACCTATATATATATATATATATTAAGGGTTATTTAATTTTAATATGCCTTGATTGAATGTGTCCAAATAGTCAAGTTACAAAAAAAAAAAAACTCATAAAGGGGTGATAATTAAGTTAAAATTAAATAGACTCACTAGCTGTTAAATACGTCCAGATAGCAACAAACAAGGATTATTTAATTAATAGAATAATTATTTGAGTATCCTCACTGCAGTACTTTCAAAATCTCCGCATCTCATTTGTACAAATTATGTACTATGGTCTCCACTAATTATATTGTCTCTATTAGTTATTATTCTAAAAATATATTATATGGTCCCACTAATTATATGATTCCCATTAATTATTAATATAAAATTCCTGCAACACTCTTCATCTATGGTCCCCACTAATTATATTGTCCTCCCTTTTCCGGTGCCTACTCTCGTCCCGCTTTAACATTTGTAGATATAAATATTTGGAAAAATAAGATATTAATACTTTGATGTGTAATTTGTTATCATCATCCCATTTTTATTCCCCCAATCATCCCCACATCAACCGCATCAACCTTCTCTAATTGTATCACCCCATCAACTTTTTCCAATCATTTATGTATCAATTTTCCTCTAACAAAAATAGTTGACTACATAGGTATAAATACTTTAGTGCATAATGACACTACTTGATATTAATACTTTTAGACGTCATTCGATGTCATATGTAAAAAAAATACTTGCAAGTATAGATATAAATATTTGCACGACGAGATATAAATACTTGTGTGATAATGAGTCCGAAAGTATGTCATTATGGATCTCATTTGAAAGAGAAAATTGCGTAGAAGATGTTCCTGATTTTAGATTCCCAATTTTTTTTTACAAATCGTAAAAAATGTGGACGAGATTGAATTGAGAAAAAAAACCCACCTCTAAAAATGTGTATGGTTCTCTATGTAGTTTGAGTGCCCCTCCCCATAGGTATTTACAGTGTTTTAAAATTCGGTCTATTCACCCGAATATTCGGCCGAATATTCCTATTCGGTTGCAATCCGAATAGAAATTCTATATTCGGTCCGAATATGAATTTTAGATCATATTACCGGTTTAGAGTATATTAATAGTGATAAAATACTGATTTAAAGTACATTAAAAGTGATTTATACCACATATTACCGGTTTAGAGTATATTAAAAGTGATAAAAATACCGGTTTAGAGTATATTAACAATGTGTCATACCACATATTACCGTATGCTTGTTTATATATACGAATTCTCATTTAAAATCCACATATATAAATCCGAATAAAAATCCGCATATGCGGCCGCATACCGTATATTCGGTATTCGGTGGCCTTCCGAATACCGAATAAGAACCGAATTTCAAAACACTGGGTATTTATGGTACATATATGTTTGGGAGACAATTAGTTACGTAAAAATTGTTCAATTTGTAGGTATAAATACTTCCGTGCGTGGATATAAATACTTTCTTGCATAGATATTAATACTTTAGAAAAAAAATTCCGTGCTGGAGTATTTGAGGTCCCCTCAGGTAGTTCTTTCGCAATCCCTCCTCCGACAAGCACCAGCACCATCAAACCCTCCTCTACGACCCCCCTCTGCTGCACTCAGCCGCCATTCGGAATAGGAGAAGAAGAGAAGGCAGGAGAAAGAAGATGAGAAGAAGAATATTTTAGTCATTAATTATTTGAAGTGGTATTTTTACAAATTAATGGAGTTTGGAGCGGCATTTTGACAATTTCAAAATTTGAAGTGATATTTTCATAATTCGAAAATTTTGGAGTGGCATTTTCACAATTTTCTCTTAATTTTAATTAGACAGATAATGACAGGTTTATAACCAGGCTGGCGCAAGCTGGCCTCTTTTTTTTTTTTTTTTTTGTTTTCTGAATGATAGTGGCCTACTAACAGTTGTAATAAAAAAATGGAACAATATTAGAAGCTGCTACGGGTACCTGGTTTTCGCTGACTTACAGTAAGCTGGCCTTAATTCTTATCTTTTTTCTGAGTCAAATTATAATTTCTTAATTCATTCTAAAAAAATAAACATTAATTAATCATATTTGAAATAATGGAGTTGCATTATAAAAGTTATCATTATCAATTGTCACCAACATTCAAGGGGAAAGAATGGTTCTGTGGCTCTTAATTCTTCTGATAATATCCACAGATACAATTGGAGTTCACAGCCAGCTTGATTATAGAGGTAATTTCCTGCTATGCAAATGCATTCTTCTCCTCCTCTCTTTTTTGAAAGTTTTTATCAATTAGATCAAATACATCATTTATGTTAACCTTCTAAAGACAATTATGCTTTTCAAGGTTCACATTTTTGCACTCTTACCCTACCTTCCAGTGTTTTGCACATATCGAATACCAGTTCAGTAGAACTGGTACATGTTAAAATGCATCCTTCCAACATACCAGTGAACCGAGTAGCGCCTAGTCTATACTCTAGTCTATGTGGATCACATTTCTCTAGCAGAATCTTTCCTCTGTCTGTCTCTCTCTCTCTTCTTCATATATGTCTGTGCGATATGATTTTGTTGCTTCGGATGTCTTCGGGTTCATAATTATTTACCATGATAATTGTTTGACACTTCTTCTTATTATATTTTGTAATTAGGATATGTTAAGGGTAATTATTCTGATCATATATAGAATGTGATTATTTAAGACAACACAAGCAATTGTGTTCTGAAATAATTTCCCAATAGCAAAGTTAATTTGACTGTCAATAATAGTTTGCAAACGTGTTATGCAAGAAATATGGGGCAACAGTGGAATTCTCATTTTTCACTAAATCTAATTTTGGCCCTCTACTAATTAATGTATATGTATGATATATACCATCATTAAGCTTGAGTGTTAATTTTCTTACAGGTTTTGTTCACATTGACTGTGGGCTTTCCGCAAACTCTAGCTATGTTGACCCAAAGACAAACTTAACTTATGTATCTGACGAGCAATTCATCAATGCAGGAGTCAACTACCAACTCTCTGCCAGTGGCTTACCTAGGGTCTTCGAAACTGTTCGAAGTTTTCCCACTGGAATTCGAAATTGCTACACCTTTAGATCCTTGACACCAGGCTTTAAGTATATTATAAGGGCACAATTCGTTTATTCAAATTATGATAGCTTAAATAGACCCCCTACTTTTGATATTTATTTGGGAGTCAACTATTGGGATACAGTAAATGCAGATTCTCCTTTCTATCCTGAGATTATTGTCAATACTACCAACGATTACTTGGAAGTTTGTCTGGTTAATAAGAATCTTGGCAATCCTTTTATCTCTACCTTAAATTTGAGGCAACTGAATTCAAGAATTTATCCACCGGCGAATGCAACTCAATCCTTGATTTGGGTGCAGAGGGCAGATATAGGAGGTGGCCTCTTTTTTCCATATTTAAGGTCTGTTTAGAAAGATCTAACTCTCACTTGAATCTTTTCTACAATATATTACATTTTGTCAAACTATTTCGTCTCTTACAAACAATTTGATGACTAGCATGCAAATTCCAATAGGATATATTTTTAACTTAGGATTTCTAAATTTATATTATATTCCTAAATTTAAATTTTTAACACATGAAAGATCATCAATAAGGAATGCATAACATTATGTTGCAGAAACCTGTATTATTGAAATGATCTTATATTAAAATTCATAAGAGAGTAAAAATAGAAACTAACCTAGTAAATTAAAATAGTAATATAATTGGGTGATTAATACTATTTCTCCTTCATTGTTTGATTTGAAACAAAAATAGGTACCCTCTAGATAAATATGATAGGTTGTGGTACCCAGAGATCTTGGAAAAAACAATAGACATCTCAACAAACTCCAGCGTACAATCTGATGATGACTTTGAGATCCCCACTATTGTGAAGCAGTCTGCTGCTACCACTTCAAGTACCAAAGAACCCCTTAACCTATATTGGAACGTCAGTGACAAGTCCTCTACATATTATTGGATTTTGCACTTCTATGAGATCCAAAACACATCGACTGATCTAAGGGAGTTTGATATACTTATCAACGGAGTTAAGGCATTCAATAAAATTATCTTCGAGACTTGGTACTGGACCAGTTTTCAGTTGTCAGGTTATACTAATTATAATGTCTCACTCGTGGCTACTTCAAATTCTACTCTTCCGCCTATACTGAATGGATACGAACTGTATAAAATTGCACCCAAAGGGGTCCCTACATATGATGCAGATGGTAATTTTCTTGAGGAAATTTTGTCTTATTAAACCTTAACGACTAGATTTTTTAAGGTAGCTATGCTGTTTTTATTTGCAGTCGCTTCCATTAATAGTATCAAGAAGGATTATCTGATAAAAAATGGGTGGAGTGGCGATCCTTGTCTTCCAAAAGAGCTCATATGGTCTGGTATCAACTGCACCTCCTACTCCAACATTTCCAGGATCACAGGCTTGTCAGTTCATTTCTCCTTTCTTTCTTTTTTTTTTTTTGCCTATTTTCATCACACAAGACTAAATTGTGAACTATATTTCTTGAACAAGTTTCTTTTGGAATTATGAGAAGATGTGAGAATTAGTCTAACTAATGAACTATTTCAATTTTTTTTGTCAGAAACTTATCATCTAGTGGATTGATAGGCCCATTGAGTTATTACTTTGGAAGTCTAAGTGCCCTTGTGTCATTGTAAGTTCCGCCAAACTAAGATTAAGTACTACTATGTTTTCTGAATAAACATTTTTATAGTAATAAATAATTACAAAATATTATAAAATAATACTAAATGACAATAATGTTCTAATAAAACGTGTTGATAAAATTGTTATATATTTCCATTATTGCAAATATAAGAATACTATTAAAGAACATCAGAACATTTATACTAATTATTTATTACTTCAATTATAATGGTTGAAAGAAGAAACTTGGATTAAAGGTCCAAACGATAGGAGCCAATGTTACACAAGTCTATCATCTCTGCCTCGTTTTTTGGTTGAAAATCAACTTGGGAATAGTACAACTAGGAATAAACTTTAACTCGTGAATAGTCTGTGCTCTGGTCGATTATTGTCTAACTTGGCCAATCCAGTTGAGTTAGGCATTGTCCGAGATTTTGAACTTTTTTTCATACATTATGGAAGGACTTAATACAAAGTCCATTTGTGTTCATTTATGTTGTAGGAAATGTTTATTTTAACAACATTTGGCCTATATTATTATCGACTTTTCAGTTTAATGGTTTTAATATATCTCTTCACTAACAGTTGCATGCTTTTTCAGGGATTTATCTAGCAATAATTTATCTGGATCTCTTCCCAGTTCTCTGGACCAACTAACAGCTCTTACATACCTGTATGCAATTCCAACATAATATTAAATTTTATCCGGTTTTTGTTATGACTAAAAGGAGTTCATAGTTATTTTGTTGATTTTTCAGTGATGTAAGGGGAAATAACATGATTTCGACCAACCTTCCTTTTGGGCTTCAGAAAAGACAACAAAATGGAAGCCTAACGTATAGGTAACACATTTTATTTATTTATTTCCTTTCTTATATGCTATAGAATGGGCGCAAATTTTATTCATTGATATAAGTATAAACACAAGTTGATATATATATATATATATAGAGATATTATATATGCGTACATATAATTAAGTATACATAAATAAATTTAACGCTTTGTACATACAACTGGCATGATTAAACACTATTTATGTGAGGAGAATGCTAACGAAAGACATATATAGCCTAACACTTGAGAAAGTGGAGCCTGTAACTAGCCGTGGATGCATTGCTGGTTGAGAGAGAGATGTAAAAAGAATGATTGCATAATTTGCATTAGAAAAGAAAGCAAGCTGTAAAGGGACGCAAGTTTTTTTCTCAAATCAAAATTATTCAGCACTTCCATCTTTTATGAGTAATAAAGTATTTTGCTTATTAATTAATGCCATTTAAACCATGTTGGTATTACAATTTTTAATGTTTTATGTTTTAGGTTTGGAGATATAATTCTTATTCCATCTCCTTCTCCTTCTCCATCTACTTCTTCTAAGAAGAATATTATAGTATCAATTGCGGTGGTAGTCCCATTGATGGTTATTGCAGTTTTCGTTGCAACTGTCATTTGGTTGAGGAGGAAACGTAAGTTCTATTTTTCTATATCCTTTTTTCTTTTCTTGATTAACAAAATCAATGCTCTTAATTTTTTTAATTACAGATGATTTGTGAGATTAATATGTGCTATTAAGCCAGTGATTTACTAGAACCATTTTTTTAAAACTTTTTATGAGGAGAATTTAAAAATTAAAGCCTGAAATATGTAATTTTGGTTAACCACCATGCCTACAGGATTGATGGTAAGTCTTCATAACCAGCAAAGGTCTTTATTTCTGTCTTACATTGATTTCTTAAGCTTACATGAATTTCTTCTCACTTTGCTGAAAAACAGATGCAATTATTTCCAAACTACCAGGAGTGGTATTCTTCAACTAAAGTTTAAAACATAATTCTCATTTCTATATTAGTGTCAAATGGCCTAACTGCTTACTATGAAAAATTGTTTGTAAATATACCTTTTTAAAATAAATTTAAATGCGCATATCCATATTTTATACACAGGTAACCAATCAATCATCTTAAAGCCAGCAAAAAATTCTCAATCAAGCACTCTGACAAATGATCAAGCCAGTGAAAATACAAAAGTCCAAGAAGAAGACAGCATTTCATCTCAACAGAAAGCAGAAGGAACAGATTTTCAGATCATTGATAATCGTCAATTCAGTTACAATGATGTCAAGAGAATCACAAGCGATTTTAAGAATATTATTGGGAAAGGTGGATTTGGAGACGTTTATTTCGGTATCCTAGAAAATGGATTTCAGGTTGCAGTTAAGATGCGCTCTCATTCATCCTCCCAGGGGGTTAAGGAGTTCTTGGCTGAGGTAATCATACCTATAAACACGTAACTAACTTACACTTGGAAAGTACCGGTGGTATAGTGGCTATACAAAAAGCTAAGAAGTCGTAATTTCATTATATCTATTTATTAATAGTTTTTTTTATAGGCGAATCACTTGACCAGAGTTCATCACAAGAACTTGGTCACATTAATAGGCTATTGCATTGATGAAAATTGCATGGCACTTGTGTATGAATACATGCCGGAAGGGAATCTTCAAGAAAAGCTAAAAGGTAAATTGATTATACTTGATCTTGATCTTGCTTCCTTCAAGAATCAATGTTAAGCTAACATTCTAAAATAGCAGATGATGTGAAGCGTCTTACTTGGAAGCAGCGACTTAGAATTGCATATCAATCAGCACTAGGTACAGTACAAGAGCACCTAACTTATAAGCTACAATAAAATCTTGTAAATTATTGACACAATTTTTCTACATTCTTTTTGAATAAAATATATCAGAGACAAGAGTTCAATATATTGCGTCGAATAACAATTGAAAATCTGATAACTCTGATAAAATCAGAGTGCCACGCTCTTTACTTCAACTTTTGTAATTCTCCAATGATTTTTCCCGATCTCTTGTCCTTAATTTAAAAATAAACAAGCACACACCAGGATTGTATTGAGGAACAAAGAAAGAATAAATACTAGATATGTATTGTGCACATTTTGAGCTGAAAATAAAAGTATTGTAGAAGATAATAATTTCATAAATGCTTAAACTAATGCAATGAAGGACTGGAGTATTTGCATAAGGCTTGTAATCCACCACTTATCCATAGAGATGTCAAGGCCAGCAACATTCTCTTGAATGCAAATCTTGAGGCCAAGATTGCGGATTTTGGTCTCTCGAGGGCTTTTGAAAGTGATGGAACAAATTATGTTTCAACTAGAATAATAGGCACTCTTGGTTATCTAGATCCTGAGTAAGATCTCTGTTTCAAGTAAATTTTGTTTTATTTTATTTTGATTTTCCAAACTTTACAACTACAATGGGAAATAATATTATGACCAGCATTATATATATCAATATGAATTACTTTTGTTTGAAATAGTAGTTAAATTATTGCATATCCATCTTCAGGTACTTTTCGTTAAATCAACTAAGTGCAAAAAGTGATGTGTATAGCTTTGGAGTTGTTCTATTGGAGATCGTCACAGGTCAGTCCCCTACAAATGCAGGCTCAGAAGGAGCTAACTTGGTACAATGGGTGCGTGACAAACTATCTGGAGGAAATATTGAAGGCATAGTGGATCCTAAAATGGAAGAGGAATATGACATAAACTCAATCTGGAAAGTTACGGATCTAGCATGTAGGTGCACTGAAATAACCTCATCAAAGAGGCCTACAATGAATGCAGTTGTTGCTGAGCTCAAGGAAAGCATGTATTTGGAATTTTCAACAATGAAAATGCGTAATGAAGACAGTACCGAAGTAACTGATGTTAGCCAGGATAGTGCTTTTGAGAGGTCTTCCATGGGTGACATGCCAGAGCCAGGTCCCAGTGTCAGATAATTTTTTCCGCAACTGAATTTCTTTGCTTACTTGTTTAATTCAACATAGATGGCTGCCCCTTCTTGGAACTTGTATATAATAGGCTTGTTGTTAAAATTAACTATCCTATTAATTTTCTGACAATCTAAATTTTAAGCATTTTACACAGGTTTTATTTCTTGTTTTTCCTTTTGACAATTTTTTTGCTGTTATTACCAAGTTGGTGTTAGTGTTATGGTCTAGAATCCAATCATATTATAGATATTTTGTTCATGATTTGAATGACTTATATCATTTTGTTCCTTAAGTATTTGTCGTATTATAGATTATTTGAGTTGATGACTTGAATTGTAGAACTCTATAATTAAGATGGTAATTACTCTACAATTAGCATGTAACACTAATTGATCATAAAAAGATTTGTATGTGAGTTAAATGATGATTATGTTCTACAAACCATAGGTAAGGAGTTACCAATTTAATAACATGAATGTATGTTGGAGAACATAGCATTAGACTTGAGCCTAAATAAAACATTGAATGGATTGTCTTACATGTCATCAATTGTTTCATATGTGTTAAATTCTAAAGTATGAGATGTTCATTTTTCCTACATAAGAAATATATATTGTGAGTATTGTCCAACGCTAGCCTTAACCAATGGTTATACAGATGATATTTCAATATACATGACTTGTGTGGAGGAAAGTTGTTCATCAAGATTACCATCGCCCCTCATGTTTGATGAGTGATGATATCACTGGGTCCCTTGATGAAATACGATTGTATGCATGCTATATGATTAAGAGTTAATTATAAACAATCTGCTTTGAATCAAGAAACAAATAAATAATAGACACAATAAAACATAACGTGTTTTACAATTAGAAACACGTAATCCAGAATCCGTTAATCCAAAATAAAATAGCAAATGAGTTTCAATCTTATAGTTTTGAATTGAAGACATCTTTAAGCGGAAGCGTTAATATCAATCTTCAATGGTTTTCCTTAGATCTGATGATGGAGACCTTCAGCGTTTTCTTTTACTTCTCTCTTTCAAAATGGACGAAAATCCTTTTAGAATAATATCCCCTCAAAATCAGTAGAGAGACGTTTTTCAGAAGATAAAAGAGGCAGAAAAACGTTTTTGGAATATGATCCGTCCAAATAGAGAAAAGATGTCTTTTTAATATTCTGAGGCAACTTTTGGGACCAGTATAGTAATTAATAACAATCAGGATTTTTCCATCAAAAATTCTGGTGTCTTTTCGTTAATTTCTTTAAATGAAA
The DNA here is from genome assembly GCA_024447775.1 of Carex cristatella. Taxonomy (NCBI): domain Eukaryota; kingdom Viridiplantae; phylum Streptophyta; class Magnoliopsida; order Poales; family Cyperaceae; genus Carex; species Carex cristatella. The sequence goes on along the minus strand of JAJHPF010000001.1, from coordinate 9,437,460 downwards.
TTGGTGCACAATAATAACATATAGCACATAATAAAATAAAACTAACAATAAATTCTAAAGGATTGCACATTCCTACCTTAAATTTATTCATGATATCATGAGACATAAGAATTAACACGCATATACATTTATTTTATATTGGATTGTTGTTTTGTATTGTACATATCATCTGTGTCAATTAGATAATCACAATGTACTGCTAGATGCCACTTGTGATTTATATAATTAAAAAGAGTTTTAATTATATTGCTCATATGACATAGATCCTCTTGGTCACATCAAAATAGGATGTTAATTAGATAAATTATTTAAGTATGTCATATGTGATACGAATATGATAGTAGAATAAATTAATTATAATAGTTATAATTTAATATATTCTATTCATCATATGATACTAAAATAAATGTCATGGAGATGACAACCTTAGTCAAAAATAAATTATATCATGTGTTGACATGTCATATAATTTTATGAGAAATATAGTTATGATGCATGTGATGCAATGTTCAATTAATTAGATTGATTGTAGTGGATTAATGAGAAAGAAAGTTGGCAGCCATAATTGTCAATTAATTCCTTTAAATTCGAAATTAAAGAGAAATGGAGAAATAAATGATTTAGGAATTAGTGGGAAACCCTAAAAACATTCCTTAAATACTCATTCCTTTCTCTCCCAAGTGAGCAGAATTTTTCTTCCTCTCCAAGCCGAAATTTTCTCTTCTCTTAATCCACTTATTTCTCAATAGACATAATGCAATGTGAATGTAGTACAGATAACTTGGCAACTGATGTAAGCCAGGATAGTGCTTTTGACATGGCTTACATGGGTGGCATGCCAGCGCCAGGTCTAAATGTTCGATAATTCTCGATGCCATTTAATTGCTTTGCTTAATTGTTCATTTCATCATATATGGCTGCCACTTACATTGTTTTTTTGTTTTTGTTTTGAGGAATCAATTTAAGCAATTTGCTTGTTAATTTTCTGAACAATTTAGATTTAAAGCTTTTACGAACATTTGTCATACTTTTTTTTTTTTACTTTTGGAAGTTGAAACATTATTTTGTTTTGTTCTTATCAACAAGTTAGTTTGCACTTGGTTTTTCAGTTTGATATTATACTGAGTTGTATGCTTGGGTAAATATAAACTACATGATATTCGATATGTTTTTATTTATTGTATTATAATTTGAAAGGTATAAGATAGACCATTTTGTTCCAAGAGTTTTATTTCGGATTATAAAATTAAATATAGAAAGAGAATAATTTATAAAAATTTATTTTACTTTGTTTCACCCCTCTTTTGGTCATTGCTTAAAATAGAGAACTGCAACTTTATATAACAATCTAACCAATGATAAATTCTTCATCATTTTGTGCAAGATAAATAGAAACCACAATATTTCAGCAATTTCCTTTAGATATAATTGTTAGCTAATACCGCATAACAAACAAAGACAACCACGACTGCAATTTCCTTTAGATATAATTCTTCAACAAAGTCTCCATGATCGACCATCAAGTAAAAATCTAACTATTAAGCTAGAGATACACATTTAGCCATTTAGGATTTTATAAGAGAAGTTGAACTATATAAACATTTTTCATACAACAAACCTTGAATGAAATTTTAATATAATTAAATTTTTTAAACCATAGGAGTGGCTATGCATCCCTTGGCTTGCATTAAGATCTGGTTCTTATTAGCAGGCTGAAAAATTGTTTAAGAGAAGAGATGTCCATCTTAATTCCCAAGCCTCAGTAGCAGAGGAAAATTTGAGCATGAAATTGGGGGTTATCGTCGGTGTGAGCAATAGCAAGGAATCAAGAGTGAAATACACAAGCCGTTTTACTCATTTGGCTGTATTTGTGCTGTAATTTTTGAGTGAAGGTTGGAAATCAAACAACTCAACTATTTAATACCCATATTTTTTTTTTTTTGAGGGTCAGTGAGCAATAGCTCACTAACGTTTTGTATTAAATAAAGAAAGAATAATTACAAATAGAGTCTGTCAATTGTTGCTCAGTTCGGATACCAGAGGCACCTCACATCTTATAAGTACATTTATGAAATCTATCAATCAAGTAAAAACCATAAGAAACTCGCTTGATTATCCCCCATTGTGTTGGCTCCGCCGCTTTAATATCTGCTCTACAACACCCATATTATTACAATAAAAGAATTTTTCTATTCGGGTTTTGAACTCATGACATCTCATAATGAGACCATGTGCCTTTGCCACTAGACCAAAGATTGGTTCTTTATCTGTGCTGTAATTCATCCAGAAATAATTAAATTGTCTTCATATTCCAGCTTTCTTTTGTTTTACCAGATCATTTTGCTAGCCTGGAAAAACAATCCCCCATATTGGTATGAACCTAGTGGCCTTCAAGTCATATTACTAAACAGAGCCATAACATAGCATAAACAGAGCAAAGCAGCTAACATATAATGGAAGTTTTGCTGGGATTATTTATAAAGTATTGCTTAAATAAAAAACCAGCCTCTTTTTCTTGGAATTATTCATAATGAATAATTCCAGCAAACATTTCATTAAATTTTAGCTCTGTTTTTACTCTGTTTCTCCTCTGTGTTTACTCTGTTTTAGCTCCATATTCAACTAGAAATGACATACTTCACATACAGAACAAATGAATGTAAATGCTTCTTGTCTACTAATTGAAATGTCAGAATTACAGCACTATATGAATAACGCACTTCAATAAATTTGGTTAGTTTAAGAATACCTAATTGGCTAATACCACTCATTATATTGAAGATTACAATTTTAAAGTGGAAACACAACTTTTCTTGTAAATTGTTATATTATTTAACCACTTCAATTTCTTGTAAAGTGTATAACAATAAACAATATTTAAATATTTTCAGATCATTTGTGGCATTCATCCATGCCTTCTTCAGTTTGATTAATACATATTTTGTTTATTTGGTCGCGTTTCATCTGAAATTCGGTTAATGACTTATACAGACACTTCGTCGCCAACAGCAAGTAACAATTTGAAATTTATGTCTTCTATTATCCTCTGCGACTTCAGGAATTAGATTAATTAACATGTATTAATCTATTTTTTTTACTTCGTCCAACAATAAAATGACATATATCCGGACTTTGTCTAACAATAAATAACATTCATTTTAGATTAACACAATACATAAAGTTCGTCATACAATATATAAGAGGGGATCAGACAGGAGAGGAACCTAGCAGACTCAAAGCATTTCATCCTTTTAATAAAGGACAAAATGGATATTTTATAAATTTAAAATGTGTTTTAATAAAAAACTATGAAGGCTTGTTGCCGTTAGAGCCAGTTGAAACCGCGTGAAAAAGATGAACGAAGATTTTACCGGGATGAAAAGTCGGGAGACTGTAGCTTTTCTCTAATTTTAATATTTCTACACTTAAAGGATCAATATTCATGTGGACCAAATACTTTTAACATTTCTACACTCAATGAATCAATACACCAAGTTTATTGAAGAAAATGTATCCATTTGACTTTCTTTTGCTCAGATCTCTCCATTTTCTTTCTTCTCAAATAGATAACTTTAAATTTTCTCTTTCTTCCAAAACCTAGGACTCTTCATGGTAAACTAAAATTCACGCAAAAATTTTTATTAAAAAAAAAACAGAATATCCCCAACTTTGAGAAAATGGCCCCAAATGTGAGAATCTGATTCATTCAGGGAAAAAGAAACTCAGTTGCATAGGCCGAGTCAACCCAATTAGCCCAATTTTCATTAAAAATTGCACACTGCGTAAACTGCTAAAAAAATATAATCACCGCTGTTTTATTTCTAGAACCATGGTTATGAGCGTGTTGCATTGTTCAATGCTATAATTAATTTGACTTAAACGATGCGCAACAACCCGAACGAGATAATTAATATGCAACTTGTGATCTACAACAACCTGAGCATGATTAATTATATGCAACATGTAAATTTATGATTAATTTACAGCAATCCGAGCATGTAAATAAGATATATAAGATTTACACATATATATAGCATTGTATATAAGATATATAATAAGGCAGCTGTAATTTGTCAACTCCGCCTCTCTTTTTTTGTTGGAAGAGCTATCAGATTGTGCGTGAATGCCTGTATTAAAGATTTGTCATTATAATAAATGAATAATATTAATTTGACATATACTTTTTCATATCCATAACTTCATACATAAAATATAGATGTATTTAACAAGAAAGGATAACTAATTATATATATAATTGTACCCTCAACAGTAGTATTTTTATTTGCAACATTTAGTTTAGTGGTTAAGGTAATATTGTTTATGTGGGTAGGTCCTAGATTTGCATAATCTTCATCATTATTAAAAAAAGAAAAAAAATAGAATATGAAATGTACAAATAAAAATTGATAATTTAACGCAATCCTGTAAATAAAAATAAATTCAGACTTTTGCTAGCTCTTATTTGAGTTGCGAAAATATTTTGAATGTCCGCAACTTGTACATTTATAAATTATCTTATCCCATATCATACTGTATTATGATGTACACAAATTGGAAAATAATGATGTGAATATGAATGTGGAAGAAATAAATTATATCCATTCAGTTGACAGGCCATTCAATTAGAGAACAATTTTATTTTTCGTACTTCCCTCGTACAATATAAATATAAAGTTAGTGGGTATGCTGTCATTTAATAAATAATGATAATTTTATGTTCAGTTTGATATCGGTTTCATTTAATTTTAATTAGACAGATAATGACAGGTTTATAGCCAGCCTGGAGCAAGCTGGTTTTTTTAATTTTTTTAATTTTTTTAAAGTTAGTGGCCTACTAACGATTGTACCAAAAGAAAATGATAGAATATTACAAGCTGCTAGGGTTATCTGGTTTTCTCTGACTTAGAGCAAGCTGGCTTTAAATTTAATTTTTTTGGTCAAATTGTAATTTTTTAATTAATATCTGAAAAATTAAACATTAATTAATGATATTTAAAAATAATTAAGAGAGTTGCATTATAAAAGCATCCATTATCAATTGTCACCAACGTTTAAAGGGGAAAAGAATGGTTCTGTGGGTGCTCATTCTTCTGATCATATCCACTGTTACAATTGGAGTTCATAGCCAGTTTGATTCTAATGGTAATTTCTTGCTATGCAATTGCATTCATACAATCTGCTCTCTCCCTCTCTATCTCCAACTCTTTTTTTTTTTTAATGTTTGTGTGTTAATTTACATCATTGGCATCTATTATGTTAACCTTCAAGAGACAATAATGCTTTGCGAGGCACTGTCGCCCTCTTTCCCTATGCTAAAGCGCTTCTTTTGCCAGTGTTGCATACCAGTCCAATAGAACTGGTACCAGTCTAAATGCATCTTTACAACATACCAGTGAACCCAGTAGCACCTATTTCTACCCTCTAGTTTATGCGGATCACATTTTTCTAGCTAAATCTTCTCTTTCCTCTATCTCCCACTCATTTTTTTTTAAAAAGCTCGGCAGAGAGTGCCAAGGACTCTCTGTCTGTTTTTTTTTCTTTGAAATATTGGCAGCAGCTGCCAACAGAATTATTAAAAGTAGAAATTGTTTGAGTACATCAGTTCATCTGTACAGACCACACAGCTATTCCCTAACTAGAAAACATCATCCTCTAACAACACATTTCCATCCTATAACATCTGAATGTGCTGTTGACATAGATAACCCAACAAGTCGAGAAATATTTTTCTCGGCTTGGACAGACCATATAGCACAATCAAATACTAAATAAAAGGAAAAAAGGAGCTAGCAGTAAACAAAAAGTATCTGAAAAAGAAAGAAACCCCTTGTGCGGTCATTTGGGTTCTAGTCTGGGTCCTGCACCAGGTTGATATCTAGCAGCTTTCGTCCTCCCATATTACAGAAGGTTGGAGATGTCCTACCCTCATTGCTCCTCTCTCTCTTTCTCTCTCTCTCTCTTCTGTACATATATGTCTGTGTGGTATGATTTTGTTGCTTAGGTTGTCTTTGGGTGTATCATTATTAACAATGATAATATTTAGACACTTCTTCTTATTTTATACTCTAATTAGGATATGTTGAGGGTACGTGATAATTCTGAGCATCAATAGAATGTGATTATTTAGGACAACACAGGCAATCATTTCATAAAAATACGTGTTAAGGAAGAAATTCCTAAGAGCAAGGCCAAGATTGACTGCTAAAAAAATGTTTGAAAACATGTTATGAAGAAATATGAGATAACAGAGGAATTCTCATTTTTCACTTAATCTAATTTTAGCCTTCTACTAATGTTTGCATATTATATATACCATGAGTAAGCTTGAGTGTAAATTTCCTTACAGGTTTTCTTACCATTGACTGTGGGCTTTCTGCAAACTCTAGCTATGTTGACCCCAGAACAAATGAAACTTATGTATCCGACGAGCAATTCATCGAAACAGGAGTCAACTACCAACTCACTTCCAGTGGATTACCTAGGATGTTTGAAACTGTTAGAAGTTTTCCAACTGGAATTCGAAACTGCTACACATTTAGATCCTTGACACCAGGCTCTAAGTATATTATAAGGGCAACATTCGTTTATTCAAATTATGATAGCTTAAATAGACCCCCTACTTTTGATATTTATTTGGGAGTCAACTTTTGGGATACAGTAAATGCACATGCTCCTTTCTATCCTGAGATTATTGTCAATTCTACCGCTGATTACTTGGAAGTTTGTCTGGTTCATAAGAATCTTGGCAATCCTTTTATCTCTTCGTTACACTTGAGGCAACTGAATTCAAGACCTTATCAATTGGCGAATTTAACTCACTCTTTGATATGGGTGCAGAGGGCAAATATTGGAGGAAGCAATTTTTATCCATATTTAAGGTCCGTTTACAGAGAACTATTTCTTTCTTGAATATTTTTTGTTTGTACAATTAATATATAACATTTTGTCAAAGTACATGGTCTCTTACTAACCATTTGATCAATAGAATGCAAATTCCAAAAGGTTATATTTTTAAATTAAGAATTTGTAATTTTATATTAAATTCCTACAAATTAAATTATTGACACTTGAAAGATCTACAAGGGACGCATTACATTATTTTTTCGAAACTTATATTCTTGAACTGATCTTTAATTAGAAGCCAAAACAGAATAACAATAGAAATTAAGCTAGCAAATTAAAATGGTATTATAATAGAGCAATTAGTTCTATTTATCCTTCACTGTTGGATTTGCACCAAAATAGGTACCCTGCAGATAAGTATGACAGGTACTGGTTCCCCCAGCCCTTGAAGAAAACAATGGAGATCGCAACAAACTCCAGCGTACAAACCGACGACGACTTTGAGATTCCCTCCATTGTGAAGCGGACTGCTGCCACCACTTCAAGCACCAAAGAACCCCTTAATCTCCAATGGAGCGTCAATGACAAGTCCTCTACATATTATTGGATTTTACACTTCTATGAGATCCAGAACACGTCGACTGATCTAAGGGAGTTCGATATACTTATCAATGGAGTGAAGGTATTAAATAAAATTATCTTTGAGACTTGGAACTGGAGCAGTATTCAGTGGTCAGGTTCTACTAATTATAATGTCTCACTCGTGGCTACATCAAGTTCGACTCTTCCACCTCTATTGAATGGATATGAACTGTATAAAATTGCATCCAAGGGGGTCCCTACATACGATGCAGATGGTAATTTTCAGGAAAAAATTTAGTCTTACTAAACCTCAACGGTTAGACTTTTAAATTTGAAGCTAGCTATTTTTTTTTAACTTGCAGTGGCTGCCATTAATAGTATCAAGAAGGATTATCTGATAAAAAATGGGTGGAGTGGCGATCCTTGTCTTCCAAAAGAGCTCATATGGTCAGGTCTTAACTGCACCTCCAACTCCAACATTTCCAGGATCATAGGCTTGTCAGTTCATTTCTCTCTCTCTTTTTTTTATTTTTTTTTATACAAGACTTAATTCTGGACTATATTTATTGAACAAGTTTGTTTTGGAAATATGAGAATTAGTCCAACTACTGAACTATTTCAATCTTTTTTTTTCAGAAACTTATCATCTAGTGGATTGATAGGCCCATTGAGTGTTTACTTTGGAAGTCTAAGTGCCCTTGTATCATTGTAAGTTCCTTCAAACTAAAGATTAAGTACTACTATGTTTTTTGAATAAACATTTTTGTAGGAATAGATAATTCGAAAGATGAGAAACTAGATGTAAATAATGTTCTTATAAAACGTGTTGATATACTTATTATATATTGCCATTATTGCAAATATAAAAATATTATAAAAGAACATCAGAACATTTATACTAATAATTTATACTTTAATTATAATGGCTGAAAGAAGAAACTTGGATTAAAGGTGAAAACGATAGGAGCTAATGTTACAGAAGTCATATCTTCTTTTTTTGGGTGAAAATCAACATGGGAATAGTTCAACTCAGAATGAACTTTAAGTCGTGAATAGTCTGTCCTCTGGTCGATTATTGTCTAACTTGGCCTATCCAAATGAAATGGGCATCGTCCATGCTTTTCGACCATTTTTTACTTTGTTATGAAACCTAATACAAAGTACAAATTTGTTACTTCATTTATGTTGTAAGAAATGTTTATTTTGGAAACATTTGACGTACCTACTTATGAACTTATCAGTTTAATGGTTCTAATGTATCTCTTCACAAATCATTGCATGCTTTTTCAGGGATTTATCAAGCAACAATTTATCTGGATCTCTTCCCAGTTCTCTAGACCAACTAACAGATCTTACATACCTGTAAGCTATTCCAAAGTGATGTTAAGTTTTATCCCGTTTCTTTTCTGAATAAAAGGATTTCATAACTATTTTGTTGATTTTTCAGTGACATAAGAGGAAATAACATGATTTCGACCACCCTTCCTTTTGGGCTTCAGAAAAGACAACTAAACGGAAGCCTAACATATAGGTAACACTTTTTTTCCTTTTTCATATATCCGTAGAATGGGCAAATTTTATTCATTGGTGTGACCTTCTAATTAATTTGTCATTTTGATAAACGTATAAACTCAAGTTGATATATAATTCATTTTTGTGATTTCAAAGTCCAAACATTCGATCTGAACTGTTCAACATGATGTCCATATGAAACTGAGCATGGATGCCAAATATTATATATTTTTAAATTTTTTAATATTTATTAACATGTGTACAAAATTGTTGTTTTCAGACAATTTTGGATCATTTAAAACAGAGATTTTCGAAATTCTAAATAAATAGTAATAATTTAAAAAAAATGTAAAATTTGGTCTCCAAGAACGTTTTAATATAGAGATCATGATGAATGTCTCGGATCGAATGTTTTGATTTTAACATCGTAAAAGGGACTCATAAGCATATGTTACAATCGGATCCCTCCTCATATATATATATATGTGTGTGTGTGTGCGCGTGTGTGTGTCTATGCGTACATATAATTTAGTACACATAAATTTAAGTGGTTGTACATACAACTAGCATTGTTTAACACTATTCATTTGAGGAGAAATCAAACAAGAAACATATATATCCCAACAATTGAGAGAGAGGAGCTGGTGACGAGGCATGCATGCATTGCCAGTTTCGAGCGAGATGTAAAAGCAAGGATTGCACATTATGCATTAGACATGAAATAAAACTTCAAAAAGGATCCAAGTTTTTTTTAATCAAGTCAAAAATATTAAGCACTTCCATCTTTTCATTTTAGGTTTCTTACAAAAAAAGAAAAAAGAAAATTTCTTTCATGACTAACGTAAACATCTTGCTTATTAATTGATTCATTTTTAAACCATGCCGGCATGATAATCCTTAATGTCTTGTGTTTTAGGTTTGGAGATATAATTATTATTCCATCTCCATCTCCATCTCCTTCTCCATCTACTTCTTCTAAGAAGAATATTATAGTATCAATTGCAGTGGTTCTCCCGTTGATGGTTATTGCAATTTTTGTTGCAACTGTCTTTTGGTTGAGGAGGAAACGTAAGTTCTGTTTTGCTACATCCTCTTTTTATATATTAGTGAACTCAATTTTTTATAATTACAGATGATATGTGTGATTAATTTGCGCTATTAAGCCAGTGATTTACTACAACCATTTTTTTTTATGAGGAAAATTTAAAAATTAAGCCTGATATATGTAATTTTGGTTACCCACCATACCTACAAGATGGATAGTAAGTCTTCATAACCAGCATCAGTCCTTATATGTTTCTTACATTCATTTTCATAAGTTTAATGAATTTCTTCTCACTTTGCTAAATAATAGATGCAATAATTTACAAATCAAAGTTCAAAACACAATGCTCATTTCTATATTAGTGTATAATAGCCTGACTTCTTACAATGAAAAATTGTTTGCAAATACATCTTTTAAAAATTAATGGCAATGTGCATCTCCATATTTTATATACAGATAACCAACCAATCGCCTCAAAGCCAGCAAACAGTTCTCAATCAAGCACTCTGATGAATGATCAAGCCAGCACAAATACAATACCACCCGAAGAAGCCAGCATTTCATCTCAACCGAAAGCAGAAGGACAAGATTTTCAGATTATTGATAATCGTCAATTCAGTTACGATGATGTCAAGAGAATCACAAATGATTTTAAGAATATTATTGGCAAAGGTGGATTTGGAGACGTTTATTTGGGCCTCCTAGAAAATGGATATCAAGTTGCAGTTAAGATACGCTCTCATTCGTCCTCTCAGGGGGTTAAGGAGTTCTTGGCTGAGGTAATCATCACTATGCACACATAACCCACTTAAACAGTTGAGGAAGTACTGGTGATAGTGAATATACGAAAAGCTATGAAGTCATAATTTCAATATATGTATATATTAATAATTTTTTTATAGGCTAATCACTTAGCCAGAGTTCATCACAAGAACTTGGTCACATTAATAGGCTATTGCATTGATGAAAATTGCATGGCACTTGTGTACGAATACATGCCGGAAGGAAATCTTCAAGAAAAGCTAAAAGGTAAATTTATTATACTTGTACTTGATCTTGCTCCCTTGAAGAATCAATGTTAGGCTAACATTCTAAAATTGCAGATGACGTGAGGCCTCTTACTTGGAAGCAACGACTTAGAATTGCATATCAATCAGCACTAGGTACGGTAGAAGAACATATACCTTATAAGCTACAATGAAATATAGTAAATTATATACATATTTGTCTACTTCCGTTTTGAATCAAATATATCAGAGACAAGAGTTCAATATAGTGCGTTGAATAACAATTGAAAAATAAACAAACAGGTGTTGAATTAGGGAATAAATAAATTTTAAATCCTATTTACTGCGAACATTTTGATTTGATACAAAAAAATATTGCACAACCAAATAATATATATACACACACATCTTTAATCTAATTCAATGAAGGGTTGGAGTATTTGCATAAGGCTTGTAATCCACCACTTATCCATAGAGATGTCAAGGCCAGCAACATTCTCTTGAATGCAAATCTCGAGGCAAAGCTTGCAGATTTTGGTCTCTCGAGGGCTTTTGAAAGTACTGCAGTCATTTATGTTTCAACTAGAATAATAGGCACTCTTGGATATCTAGATCCCGAGTAAGATCTCTGTTTTGATGTTAAATTTAATTTAATTTAATTTTTGTTTTCCTAACTTTACAACTACAATGCAAAATAATATTATGAGCAGCCTGACATATATAAATATCAAATGTTTTTTTCTTCTGAAATTGTAGTAAAACTTGTGCATATACATCTTCAGGTACTTTTCTTCAAATCAACTAAGTACAAAAAGTGATGTGTATAGCTTTGGAGTTGTTCTATTGGAGATTGTCACAGGTCAGTCCCCTACTAATGCGGGCTCAGAAGGAGCTAACTTGGTACAATGGGTACGTGACAAACTAGCCGGAGGAAATATTGAAAGCATAGTGGACCTTAAAATGGAAGAGGAGTATGACATAAACTCAATCTGGAAAGTTACGGATCTAGCATGTAGGTGCACTGAAGTCACCTCATCTAAGAGGCCAACGATGGATGTAGTTGTTTCTGAGCTCAAGGAAAGCATGTATTTGGAATTCTCAACTGAGAAAATTCATAATGAAAAAAGTACCGAAGGAACTGATGTTAGCCAGGATAGCGCTTTTGAGAGGGCTTCCATGGGTGACATGCCAGAGCCAGGTCCCAGTGTCAGATAATTTTTCCGCTATTTTCTTTGGTCAGTTGTTTAATTCATCATATATGGCTGCCACTTATTGGAACTTCTAAATAGATGCCTTGTTGTTAAAAGCAATTTGCCTATTAATTTTTTCTGACAATTTAGATTTGAAGCTTCTTTCTTATTTTTCCTTTCGACAATTTTTTGCTATTATCACAAAGTTAGATTGCGCTTGGTGTCTTTGGTTTGATGGTGTACTGCGTTGTATGATTTTGTAAATTTCATTCTCATTGCAGATCATGGTGTGTTTTTCTTGTTGCAATATAAAAACATGAGAATATTTTTGTTTTTATTTGGTTCTATATATTTTAATTTGAAAAAGTATAACACAAACCATTTCATTCTTAAAACTTGCATACGGGACAAACATAGATGGTTGCACGCATTGACATATCCCGATGTGTCCATAGTTGCACGCGTTGACATGTATGTCCGGTACGCTGTCGTTGTGCAATATATCCAAATGCAAAATAGTTGAGGTGACAAATGAATCATAGGTGAGGGGTTGGATATGTTAAAGTCAAATAAATATAACAAAAGATGTGTCTTCTTATGCGCAACTGATTGGTATTTTTTGCTGAGCCAATAAAGACCCTGGCCGGTTAAGATAACCTGCAGCATTAATTACATTAAATTTGTCCCACACTATCAATGGATGAAAAAGACTCAAACAAAACCTGTCGATGTCAATGAGTATACTTGAGGGAACAGAAGTGTCCGATGCACATATATTCGCAGTCCTATGCTTGACAAAATTTGGTCAGATACCCATCCAAACGCGCCCTTTTCCATACTTGCAGAATTCAGTATCCATATGAAAATTGTTTCATCTTTACAAGGATCAACTTGTAAATCAAACAAGTAAAACCCACAAAGCCTTAATTCATTTTATCTCTACATGGATCAGACAGTAAACCAACAAGTACCTAACTGCAAAAAACTTTAGTTAATTTTTATTTTAATATGGACCGATTAGTAAACCAACAAGTACCATACCTCGTGAAACTATAATTAACATAAAAATGTTTTTGATCCATTACAATATCATGTCTAGTCAAAGCCTGCTATGCTCTGCCCAATTTCCACGACTTGAAAATAAAGCTGATTCAGGAAAGCCCAATAAAATTTAGGGCCCATCAATTTTCATGCATGGATTGAGCCGAAATATTTATTAATCGAAATAAAATAAAAAAAAATATCGAAAAAGAGGAGAGAATCTGAATTTTTTTTGAACTATAAGTAGAACGAGCTAAATTATCCCGTCTCTCTTAATTGTTGAAACAAGTATTTTTTCCAACATTAATCACCCAGTTCACTAACTAAATGAACTAAAAAAAAAAAAACAGAGACGGTAAGATTCCTCCCGTCCTTGAATACATGCTCCCAAAGCCAAAGTTGAATACCTCCCTCGTTGACTTGAGGTAATGTCTTGACTTGAGTTATATTCATATTTCAAGGATGGGAGGGATATTACCGTCCCTTTTTTTTTGTTAGTTCGTTTAAGAGGGATTCAGGTCATTAAGAGGGACGAGATAATTTAACCCGTTCTAGTTATATTTCGAAATTTTTAAGATCCTCTCTTCTTTATCGATATATTTTTTTATTTAATTTCGATTAATAAAAATTTCGGCGGATTGAGCTCCTCTCTGACAATTACAAAAAGATGTCCACATTGTTCACATGATATGTATTTTCTTTCCCATTGTATTACAAAGTTCAAGTATTTGCATATGGCTTGTTCACAATTGGGAGTTACTAATTCTTGAACAGAGCTTAATTAAAATTCAGTAAGAACCACACGGTTAGTTAATTTTAGACTTGTACATGTTCAGAATAATTTGAATATATAAATATATTTTTATTTTCCCAGCTCACACTCGGCCCATCACACTAATATAAAATTATAAATAGGATCAACCATGCCCGGACCGTTTAATAATCATAAAGCACTACAATTTTCAATAATGTTTAGACGGTCAATTATTCATTTCATTTATGCATTGACCCGTTGTTAATTAAATAGGAAGAAGGTGTCATTTGTCAACTGCCCAATTATTAACTCAAATTGAGAAGTTCTAAAAGATGTTAACAATATAGGTTGGTTGGCCTGTACAATCAATCCTATTAATAAATTTGTGACCAAATTTCTAACTAACAGTATCAACATGCTTGCATTAGTTATTAAATAATAATACAGAGGCAATAAATCAACAAAGTTGAAAAGTTCCATAGATATCTTATTTTGTTTTATTATGTCACGTACGGTGTCAAACTTCGATTTTCACTTCATAGTACTGTCAATATTCCACAACACACAATCGTTTTTATTTGTTGTTTATTTTTAACTCCAGCTAAAAATTTAGAGCGATTACTAAACCATATGATATCCATATATTTTTCCTTCTTTATGTGGTCCAATTTTTTATATTTTTAGGGTTCATCTATAACGAACAATTAATTATCATTCAGACATACACTCTCCCTAGTTTGCTACAACTTTTGAATAACAGGGATGGACATAAATTTTGATTACATAATTTTTTTTTTCAAACAGCTTATTTTCCCCATTAAATATAGGTTCTGGGATCTCCAGTCTCCACTCTATTAGATTGATTTTCATTTGTAAATATCTATTTTGGGAGAAATAGTCTCAATCCTCTAAATATATAAATTTAAAAATTTATTGGATGTACTCATTGTACTTGACAAACTTTAGTAGCATATCATTTGTTTATCTTGGTTATAATAACAATAAGATATATACAATAATTAAAAGTGCTTATATTCTTAATTTGATAAGATTTAAGTCAATGAAAATATCATAGTGCTTAATTGTGCGGTTAAATATAACTTGATTAATTAATTAAGTGTAATTAATAATTTGTGCGATAAGGTTCAAGTCAACACTTCACTTAATTAGTTAAGTAGTTTTAACTTGCTTGTTTCTAACTTGTACAATAAATAGCGATTAATTGTACAAGTTGGAGTTTTTAGATAGCACCATATGAATGCGCCCCTCATTTCAATGACTTTTGAGTCAAAACCATGTGCGCTCAACGGACATTGAATTTTCAAAACATTATTTTAAGCAACAAAAGCCACTTAATTCCTTGCGTCATTTGCGGTAAGAGCAAAGAGAAACAAGCATCTTCCAGCTCGTATATTTATTTGCTGGAAAACGAAAGAGATACAAAAAATGACGCCTAAAATTCGTCCAAAATTAATTCATAACATATTATATATGTGTGTTTGTTTGTATTTTTAATGAATTATGGCCTTATTTATGATTCAAATATCAACAAAATTGCCAAATAACATACAATATATATCTTCTACTTGATCATATATTTAGTTTTTTAAAAACCAATGAGATACATGAGAAATTATGCATATGATTTAGAGCCTATCGTTCGTGTTTGCTGATATTTACTCGTGTTTTGTTAATTGTTTTTTTTTTTCTTTATTTTTTTGCCTTCCCAAATTTGCTTAAAGAACATATCCGGATTTTGTATAACAATTATTTTATTATTATTAGATTATTTTTCACATTCCTCCGTGCCATCTGAAACTTTATTAATGACCTAGCTACATGGATTTCGTCTAACAAGAAATAACATTTTTAGTTTATTTGGTCGCTTTTCCTCCAAATTTGGTCAATGACATAGCCGGACTTCGTCCAAATAACCTTAATCTTTACTCAAAAAGGTAAAAAAAAAAAAAATCTAGGAATGGAATTATGTCCCAAAAAATTGAGACTAAATCACCGTCCCTCGGATTCCTTGTCTGTAGGGTACCTTTCGATAAATCGTGAGGTTTAGTAAAGCAAGCAACTAATTTAAAATTTCAGATCGAGAACAGATACTAATTCAACATTTTAGTGCAATAGTGCTTAAGAGGCTAATGCCTTCTTAACTCAAGTGTTCAAAACAATTACTTTTTTCATGCCTCCCGCCTCCCCAATTCCTCCTCTATCTCTCCACTCTCTTCCGTCAAACTCCGTCATTTTTATTTCTTGTAGATCTCCTTCTCGACACAACACTTTCCTTATCTCTCGGTACTACCTCCTTGAGTAAGGAGGAGAATGAGAGAGAAGGAACTGGAGCCGAAAGTGCAGTATCATCAGAGCTTAGAGTATAGAGTCTCATCTCGGTCGAAGCGCGGTGGTGAGTAGATCCGGTTGTCGTTAGAGCACGGCGGCAACGGCGGCAATCGAAGAAGTGGATCCGATCGTGGAGTGAGAGGGAAGGAATTAGTGCTGAGTGGAGCTGATTGGAGCCGAGAGTGCAGTATGTCGGAGCTCGGAATGTAGAGTTTTCATCTCGATCGGAGCGCGATGGTGGGTAGATTCGATCGCTGTCGGAGCACGACGGCGATCGAAGAAACAGATTCGATAATGAAACAAAATTGAAAATAAAATTTAAATTGAGTATGAATATAAATATTTACTTTTATGTTATATGAGGAGATAGAATTAGAATTTTGTAAATAATTTTTTCTTATTAATATATATTTTTAGTGGTATTTTAACCACTAACTTTCAAAACAAAACAAAAATAAACTACTTTTTTCATTCAAACTAGATAGCAAGCTACTTTTTTGCTATTCCATTGCCATTCAAACACACCCATACTCCATTTTCAATGCATCTCCAAAACTCCGTACACCATCTTTTTTAATCAGAGATGAAAGTTTTTGACTTTCAAATCCATATCCTGTTTTACAACAAGGTAATTTATCCATTTAAATTTTGAACTCATAGTCTCCCACTCAGAGAATATTGTATTTTTTCCAATGGACCAAAGCATGGTTTCGTACTCTATTTTTATAAACGTCAACATTTTTAGTAATTTCTTCATTCAACATGAGTTGGAAAAAAGTTTAATTAATGCAAGATCTAAGAACGACAAAGTTCTTGATGACCTTTATGCGTGATTGGTGGCGTTTTTTTTTCTTAGGATCGAAAATTTTCTATTCTCTTTGAAATGGACATATAAAAGATGACTCATGATTCCATGGACATAAGGACCTATTTGTAAAACGAACATATTTTTATTTTCAAACTTCAAACAGTCGATCCGAACCGTTCATCTTGTTCTCCATATTAGTATGTGCTTGGAGACCAAATTTTACATTTTTATGATTTTTTTTACTATTTATAAGATGGGTACAAAAAAATATCAAATTCAACGGTCTGAATTTGATATTTTTTGTACCTATCTTATAAATAGTAAACAAATTCAGAAAAATGTAAAATTTGGTCTCCAAGCACATACTAATATGGAGAACAAGATGAACGGTTCGGATCGACTGTTTGAACTTTGAAAATAAAAATATGTTCGTTTTACAAATAGGTCCTTATGTCCATGGAAGCACATGCCATAAAAGATAGCTAATTATTTAAATGGGTTTTGGAATTTCTATTATGGGTGAGAGCGATAAAGATCGAATGAATGAGATTATTAGAGAAGTTGCAAAAAGCTCTCTGAAGGAGATAATGGAGATCTCCCTTCGGCTAGGCACTAGATCTAATTATTGCTGCATATATTTAATGTACTTCTTTTATATTTGAGCAGTTGTAATACGTTATGATTGATAAGCTAGGGTCAGATATAGAAAGTTATCCATGGTAATAAAGTGGCTCTTTGAACGACGTATTGTCGGCCACGCCCTTTGACTAATTCAGCTTCCGCAAAAAAATATGAAATATGAAAATACAAAGTGATAATAATCGCAATCCAGTAAATATCGCCATCATGGATGTTGCGATCTTTGAAAAAGTTGATATCACATTGTTTTGTGAGGATTGGTAGATACATGATTAATTAGTATACAAATACCGAGAGTAAATTTACAAAGAGAAGGGATCAAGTAGAGTGGAAAAAATGGCACCACGGAACCGATTCTGTCACGGAACGGAACGGCATGGCATGTGTTACTGTTTGCGTGCCGTGACTCGTGTGTCGCGTGCCGTGACCTTCGTGTGTCTTGACCATCTTTTGAAAATTTGACATGGCACGGCACGTCATGCGAAAGATCTAGTCACGACACGGCACGGTACGTGGTCACGCAAGTCACGTGTAATTAGGACCATTAAGTCTTGATCAAATGATGAATCTTGAATAAAATAACTTAAATTATGAAAAATAGTTAAATGTGAGAAACATGACCAGTTATATTTGGACACGGCATGCGAATAGTCACGGCACAGGAGTCACGGCATGACTCGCGTGCCGTGACCACCCCTCCACATTTTAGTCACGGCACGGCACATGTGACTGGTCATGGCACGACACGGCATGAGACCAAAGTCACGACGTGTTAGTCACGGCACGGCATGGCACGTTTTGTCCGCTCTATGATCAATTTACAACAATTTTGAGTTATACCAAAGTTATAACAATAGTTTTTTTCATTTTCAAAGTTCAAATCGTCGATCCAAACTGTTTAATATGATTATCTAAATAAAATGTGCTTCCAAATCAAATTTTACATTTTTTTTTGAATTTTTTTACTCTTTATTAAGATGAGTACAAAATTCAATGGTCTGAATTTAACTAGTTTTTGTACCAATCTTGTTAAACAGTAAAAAAATAAAAAAAAATATAAGATTTGATGTGGAAGCACATTTTATTTAGATAATCATGATGAATGGGTTGGATCGACGATTTAAACTTTGAAAATAAAAAAAAACTGTTATTGTACCTTTGTTGTAACTCAAAATTGTTATAACTTGATTCCTCTTCATTTACAAATAATGAAGTGAGCATTTTAAAGAAATAAATTACCCACAGGCCACATTCCGTTTACCGGAAATTTTTTTATCTAGCACCCCCATAAACTCAAATTAATTAAAAGCCACTCAGATTCAAAAAAACTCGAAAAATGACACTTCCGCAAGCTCAGTTTGCGCACCACCCGGTGCGCAAGCTCAGTTTGCGCACCAACCCGACCCGTTCCAACCCGGTCTGCCATTACTCAGCTCAGCTTGCAGACCAGGTGGTGCGCAAACTGAGTTTGCGCACCGGGTGGTGCGCAAACTGAGCTTGCGGGAGTGTCATTTTTCGAGCTTTTTGGATCTGAGTGACTTTTAATTAATTTGAATTTATGGGGTGCTAGATAAAATTTTTTCCGTCCGTTTACAATTCTATTACACAACAAGTCCCCCGTCAAATATAAATAATGTGGATTTTGATCTCATTTAATCAGTAATGATAGTTTTGCAGTCAGAATTAGTTGGTATTATTTAATAATGTGGACTACGATGTCATTTAGTGGGTAGGACGTCGACGTTGTCCTTTAATGACATGTTATTATTAATTTAATTATTAAAACAGATAATGACATGTTTACAGCCAGCCAGACTGGACAAAGCTGGCCTTAATTGTATTATTTTAATTTTTGTTAGTCCAAGTCAAATTGTTATTATTTTTAATGCATCTCTGAAAAGGGACATTTCTCTAAAATTAATCAGATTACTATGAGATCGAGTTGTGTTACAAAAGAAATCATTATCAACTCTCACCAAAGTTCTAGGCGGGAATAATGGTTCTATGGAGCTTAATTTTTCTGCTAATTATATCCTCATTTACATTTGGAGTTTATAGCCAGCTTGATTCTAATGGTAATTTCCTTCTATGCATGTGCATTATTTTAATCATGAGGTTCATTAATTAAAATTATAATTATTAAATTCTTGTTCTTCATTTCTTTTTACAGGTTTTCTGAGTATTGACTGTGGGATTCCCTCAAACACTAGCTATGTTGACCCCGGGACAAATTTAACTTACGTATCCGATGAGCAATTTATCGACACTGGAGTAAATTTCCAAATATCAACTAGTTTACCTAGAGTATTCCAAACTGTTAGAAGTTTTCCCACTGGTATTCGAAACTGCTACACCATAAGATCCTTAACACCAGGCTTTCAGTATCTTATAAGAGCAACATTCATTTATACAAATTATGATAACTTAAATAGACCCCCTATTTTTGATATTTATTTGGGAGTCAACTTTTGGGTTACAGTAAATGCATCTTCTTCTTTCTATCCTGAGATTATTGTCAAGAGTACCACGGATTACTTGGAAGTTTGTTTGGTTAATAAGAATCTTGGCAATCCTTTTATCTCTACGTTACACTTGAGGCAACTCAATTCGAAACTTTATCAAGAGGTGAATGCAAATCAATCTTTGATTTCGCTGCGGAGGGCAAATTTAGGAGGAAGCAAATCTAATTCGTTTATAAGGTCTGTGTACAAGGATCTATTTCTACAAATTATAATCATTTTGCCAATTTACTTGTTCTCTTTAGTAAACATTCGATCACTAGAAATTGTGATGTTACAGTATTTGCCAAAAAAAATTATTGGCTCCTGAAAGAACAATATGGAATGAGCTTAAATTAAAGTAAAAAGAGAAGAAACAGGTACCCTGAAGATAAGTATGACCATTGATTTATTTGCACCAAAAACAGGTACCCTGAAGATAAGTATGACCGGTGGTGGTTCACTGATACCTTGAACGGAACAACAGAGATCTCATCAAATTCCACCATACAACCTGACCCAGATGAGACCCCCTCTCTTGTGATGCAGACTGCTGCCACCACTTCAAGTACCCAACAACCACTTAACCTCTATTGGAGTGTTGATGAAAAGTCCTCTAGATATTATTGGATATTTCACTTCTATGAGATACAGACGTCATCGATTGGTCGAAGGGAGTTTGATCTATTTATCAATGGAGCTAAGACACTCGACACAATTGTACTCCAGACTTGGTACAGGATTGCTCTGGAGAGGTCAGGTTTTACTAATTATAATGCCTCACTCGTGGCTACATCAAATTCGACTCTTCCTCCTCTATTGAATGGATACGAACTGTATAAAATTGCACCTGTGGGGGACAGTACTTACGGCGCAGATGGTAATTTTTGGGAGCAAATCTTCAAAATCAAGTAATAAAATTTAGTCTTATTAAACCTCAAGAATTAGGTTTTCTAAGGTATTTATGTTGCTTTTACTTGCAGTCGCTGCCATTAATGTTATCAAGAAGGACCATCAGATTAAAAACGGGTGGAGTGGTGATCCTTGTCTTCCAAAAGATTTCATATGGTCCGGTGTCAGCTGTACCTCAAACTCCTCCAACATTTCCAGGATCACAGGCTTGTCAGTCCATTTCTCGTTTCGTTTTTACCTATTTTTCATCGTAAAATACTTACCGGTTTTTATTTTTATTAATGATATAAAATAATTCTAAATTTCTGGTCTACCATCAAAATTCTAACTTTGTTAGTGGGCCAAATTAGGCCGGCCCGCTGGTAAAGTTAGGGAACTGAAGATGGGTCCTACCCGCAGACTTTATTAGCGGTTGCTTTTAATTTAAACAAATATAATATTGTAGTTTAGTGGAAGAGTATTTGACTTTGAAATAAGTTTATTAGCGGGTTCGAATCACATTTGCAGCGTTTTATGATATTTTTTTTTTTTTACTTCTAGCTTGTGAAAACAAGAAAAATTATGTCATTTGCCATGACTCGAACCAGGGTCAACACATCAAAAAGTCATCAACAACTTTTTGAAAAGGGTTCAATTTTATTGATTATATACAACTAAACTTTCTATTTTTTAAATTTATAGGAACATAATTTTTAAATAATTGTTTAGTAGTATATAATTTTATATAAAGTAATTATTTCATATTAACATAAAATTATATATTACTAAAGTAATTATATATATAATTATTTCGTATTAAGCCACCAACCACTTTCTCATAAACTTTTTTTTATATATCCAACTTTTTTATTCATATTAAAGTAATAATATAAATATAAAGTACTTATTTGATATTGATATAAATAATTATTTTCATATAATATTTAGATAATATTATTTTTCACAAAATTAATATTTTATTATATAAACAATATTGAAAGTTATTGTATTTTTTAATTTGAAATTAAAAAAATAGTATAAGGAATTATATTTATTTTTTAATATTATTTATATTAATTTAAATTTAAAAAATACGAAGTTTTTTGTATGTAATTGATAAAAATTTAAATTTTTAAGAAAGTTGTTGGTGGCTTGATGGTTTATTTTGTCGGGTCTTAACCAATTCAAGATCATAAAACGCTGTAGACGGAATTGAATACGAGATCTTTATTTGGATTCAATTATGTGAGATACTCTTCCTCTACGGTTCATGCTAAAATTAAATGCGACGGCTAGTAAAGTCCGAATGTAGGGACTAGCTTAGGCCCGCTAACTTTGACAGTGGGCCGGCCCAATCTGAATACTGACAAAGTTAGCGGTCGGGATATGTTTTGAAATTTTAGGAGTTTGATGTTATTAATAAAAAAAACGGCAAGACAAAACTGTGATCTATTTCTCTTCATATATAGTTTGTTTTGGAATTATGAATAAAGGGGAAAATTAGTCCAACTTATGAACTATATATTTCTATCTTTTCATTTTCAGGAACTTATCATCTAGTGGATTAATTGGTCCTTTGAGTTATTACTTCGGAAATCTTGGTGCCCTTGTGTCACTGTAAATTTCTGCAATCTAATATCAAGTACTAATATGTTTTGAGTAAGGCTTGGGTGCTATGGATGGCATAAGTCACCCATACTATGGTCTCAAAAATCTGTGGTATAAATTTCAAATTTTGATTTAAGTAGCTTAATAAATTAGTTATATAATGAACTTGTAGAATACTAATTTTTTCTATTTTTTCTATTTTTTTTACTATTTTTTATGTTTTATTAAAGATGGCAAAAAATGGTCCAAAAATTATTGGCAAATTTATTTTATTTTTTAAGTCATTTTTTTGTCATTTTTCATAAATCATAAAAAATAAATAAAAAGTTTCAAAAAATAATAAAATTTATTATTCTACAAGTTTATTATATAACTAATTTACTGATCTAATTAAATTGAAGTTTGAAATTTATTCAATAGATTTTGAGACTGTAGCACGGATGACCTTATACTATCCATAGCATCCAAGTTACTCTTATGTTATTATATGAAAAAAATTGTAGGAAAAAATAATTAGAAGCGTTTGGAATATAATGTTTGTGGAAAACACTATACTGATAAAACGTATTGTTATATTTCATATATATTGCCGCTATTGAAATATCGTTAAGGATCTAAAAATTATACTAATTTAGGATTTGTCCAAGTAAATGGCTGAAAGGTGAAATTTGCACTGAAGGACAAGACATAATGATACAAATAAGTCAATTGAGCAACTTTTTGGGTGAAAAATAACTTACAAATAGTACATCTCACTATGAATTTCAAGTCGTTGATAGTGATCCTCTGGTGGATTATGGTAGAATATGTAACCTTATATTTGATTTATGCTGTGAGAAATGTTTGTTTCAACAACATATGGCTTGCATGTTAATTAACTATTCAGTTTGATGATTTTATCGCATCTGTTCACTAAGTATTGCTTGCATAATTTTTCAGGGATTTATCTGGCAATGATTTATCTGGATCTCTTCCTAGCTCTCTAGACCAATTAACAGCTCTTGAGTACCTGTATGCATTTTAACAGTTACCTTAATATATATCCGGCTTTCTGCTTTAAATAAAGGGATCAATTCATAATTTTCTTTTGTTGATTTGTCAGTGATATCAGAGGAAATAACAAGATGTCGACCAACCTTCCTTTTGGGCTTCAGAAAAGACAACAAAATGGAAGCCTAACGTATAGGTGACACTTTATTTTACTTATTTTATTTCATATATGCTCTAGAATGCATGAGTGCAACTTTTTTCATTGATAACCTTATAATTTATTATTTCATTATTATATACAAATAGACACAAAATATATATATTTACGTACATATAATTAGTTGAAGTTAAAAATATTAGGAACTATATAACTGGCTTGATTCAACACTAATATGTATTTGAGGAGAAGGCAAGCGAAAAACATATCTCAACAATTGAGAAAGAAGAGCCGGTGACTAGGTACTCATTGCTGAAGGGATCCAAGTTTATTTTCTAAAATCACAATTATTCAGCGCTTTCATCATTAAATGTTAGCATTCATATAAAGAAATAAAGTTTAATTGATGACTAAAGTAAAAAAAAAAATGCTTATTAATCTCTTTAAACCATGTTGGCATTTTAATCTTCAATGTCTTGGGTGTTAGGTTTGGGGATCTTCCGATTCCATCTCCTTCTCGGTCTCCTTCTAAGAAGAATATTATAATATCAACTGCGGTGGTAGTCCCGTTGTTAGTTATTGCAGTTTTCATTGCGAGTATCCATTGGTTGAGGCGGAAATGTACGCTCTGCTATTTTACATCCTTTTTTCTCTTCTTGGATAATAAAATCAGTGCCGGCCCTCACTCTTTTATAATTACAGATGATTTGTGAGATTAATCTGCGCATTATTAAGCCACTATACACTCCAAACTTTTTTTAATTATAGATGTTCATTAAGGCATGATTACCAGGAAATGTCAATATCTATATTGTATTGATTTTCATAATCTAAAATGAATTGAAATTATCACTTTTTTAGGTTTCTATTTGAGTACTGAAAAACAGATGCAATTATTTATAAATTACCAGGAGTGACAGATCTATAATTAAAATTCAAAACATAATTCTAATTTCTAAATTAGTGTAAAAGTGTAATTGTATGTCCCAAAATGCTGTTTCTATATACATCAAAATGCTGTTTCTATATACATCTTTTTAATAATAAATGTAATTGTATGTCCCAATATTTTATATACAGATAACCAATCAAGCCCAGTGACAAATGATCCTGCTAAAAGTGATGGAACAATTTCACATCAACCGAAAGCAGCAGCACGAGATTTTCAGATCAGTGATAATTGTGAATTCAGTTACAATGATCTCAAGAATATCACCAATGATTTTAAGAATATTATTGGCACTGGAGGATTTGGAAGTGTCTATTTGGGCCTCCTGGAAGATGGATTTCAGGTTGCAGTTAAGATGCGCTCTAATTCGTCCTCGCAAGGGTTCAAGGAGTTCTTGGCTGAGGTACACAAACATGACCCGCTTAAATACTTGTGAAACTATCGGTGGTATAGTGGCTACAAGGAAAGCTATACCAAAATAATAACACAATGTTCAACATCTAAAAATCTTTCATGACAGTAAGTTCAAGATATATTTAATCATTAATTTTTATAGGCTAAACATTTGGCCAGAGTTCATCACAAGAACTTGGTTACACTAATAGGCTACTGCATTGATGAAAATTGCATGGCACTTGTGTATGAGTACATGCAGGAAGGAAATCTTCACGAAAAGCTCAAAGGTATATGAGTATTGTTGATCTTAACTTTGCTTCTAAATCTTTGTGTCTTTGATGAATCAATCTTTATCTAACATTGTAAAATATCAGATATATATGTGACGCCTCTTACTTGGAAGCAGCGACTTAAAATTGCATATCAATCTTCACTAGGTATGCTACAATAACACCTATCTTAAAAGCTACAATAAAACTAGTAAATTATTGCTGTAATTTTTCTCTATTTATTTTGAATAACATGTATCAGAAAAAAAGCTCATTAAATCAGAGTGCTTCCCTCTTGACTAGAACTTTTGGTTTGCATTACTTCAATGAAATTTTTTTCCATCTCATGTAATTAAATTATAAATAACAAGCAGGCTCAATAATTATATCAAGGAACAAATACAATATATATTCTAAGTATTTAGAACATTTTGAGTTGATTGAACAAATGCAATGAAGGATTGGAGTATTTGCATAAGGCTTGTAATCCACCACTTATCCATAGAGATGTCAAGGCCAGCAACATTCTCTTAAATGCAAATTTTGAGGCGAAGATTGCAGATTTTGGGCTCTCGAGGGCTTTTGAAAGTGATGCAATCAGTTATGTTTCGACAAAAGTAATAGGCACTCCTGGTTATCTTGATCCTGAGTGAGATCTCTGTGTCACTATTACATTTTGTCTTTTTACATTTTGTCTTTTTTTATTGTTGTCGTCGTCGTCGTTTTGCCTAACATTACAACTTAAATGCAAAATACTATTATGATCATCCTTGCATATTATAAATGGGGAATGTTTTCATCTTAATTCTAATAATGATAATGTGTTTATGTATTGGAAGGGTGTGAGGTTTGAGTACATGTTTTTTCAATTTTGTTAAGAGTTTAAATATTTTCATTTCTTTGCTTTTGAAGAGAAAAACAATGTTTCCCTTAAAAGAGTAAAATTATTTCATGCATCTTCAGGTACTATTCGTCAAATCAACTAAGTGGAAAAAGCGATGTTTATAGCTTTGGAGTTGTTCTATTGGAGATCGTCACAGGTCAGTCCCCTACTAACGCGGGATTAGAAGGGGATAACTTGGTACAATGGGTGCGTGAAAAATTATCCGGAGGAAATATTGAAACCATAGTGGACCCTAGAATGCAAGAGGAGTATGACATAAACTCAATATGGAAGGTTACGGATCTAGCATGTAGGTGCACTGAACCCACCTCATCTAAGAGGCCCGCAATGGATGCAGTTGTTTCTGAGCTCAAGGAGAGCATGTATTTGGAATTTCCAACAAAGAAAATGCATAATGAAAGCAGTACAGATAACTTAGTAACCGATGTTAGTGAGGATAGCGCTTTTGAGATTGCTTCAACAGGTGACATATCTGACCCAGGTCCCATTGTCAGATAATTTTTTCTGCAACTGAATTTCTTTGTTTAAATATTTAGTTTAACATATATGGATGCCACTTCCAGGAATATAGAAATAGTTGGCTTGTTGTTAAAAGCAACATGCCTATTAATTATCTGACAATTAGATTTGAAGAAATATGCGTAGATTTTATATTTTCTTGTTATTCTTTTGAAAGTTCATACATAATAAATTTCATTCTGATTGCACATCATATATAGTGCCTTTGTATTGTAAAAATATAAAAACAGGAGATTCTTTTTTTTTTTGTTTTGATTGTATTTTTATTTCAAAAACTATAAGATAACCCATTTTGTTCTCAGAATTTGATTTTCTGTCAGAATTTCAAATGAAGAAAATGATAAATTATAATAGTTTGTAAATGTGAAAAAGAAAGATGAACTCTTGTTTTACTTTGTTTCACCACTTTTTTGGTCAAAACTTAACATAGAGAAGTACCAACCTCAACGAGTATTGAATCGGCACTGTTGGTTAAGCATGACAAGACTAACAGGAGGTGTCATGTTTCGATTTACTCTTAGTCGTGAGCATTTTTACAATACACTAGTTTGAACAAGATTGACCCGATGGGAAATAGCTAGTTTAGTTGACAAATATGGCATAGGTGAGGGATGGATTTGTCGTGATCAAAACAATAAAAGAAAAGATGTGATGAGTCATAATGCGCAAGTGCCCGTTTAATTAAGAAACATAGAGTCATACAATAGTGCCAGAAGTTGCTCAGTATCTAAATGAGCATAAAAGCAGGAAACATATCAAAATGCCTAGAAATACAATAGTGCCAGAATTACATGCCATTATTGTTGAAAGTTGATCCAAAATTAGATCTCTATATTTAGAATTATGTTGTAGTTGTTTTTAGAAGCATGAACTCTTTATTTAGAATTCTGTTGTAGTTGTTTTTAGACGCATGAACGTGTGTTAATGGGATTAGTGGGTTTAGATATTTTGAGTTCTGTTGAGTTAGTGGGTTCTATAATTAGTCATGAAGGTACTGTTGGTAATAGCAGGATAGGTGCTGGTCTAGTTCTATTTTGGGTGGCGCAAATAAGTGAGCTCGGCCCCAATCCCCCTTGGCTGCTCTTGGCGGTCTACGGGGACCCCCACCATTCAGACAATCCTCGCATCTGGGAGCAGTTAGACCCATAGATCCAGCAATCCAGGTACTCGATATGCACTATTGGAGATTTTAATGCAATTATATCGGGCTCAGAAAAATGGGGTAGGTCTCAGCTTCTTAGCACCTCCAACAAGGCCCTTGCGCATTGGGTCTGTACCAGTGGTTTAGTGGACCTGGGCCATCAGGGCCCAGCGTACACATGGTCAAACAAGTAGACTGGATCTCAGAATTTTTCTGAACGATTAGACCGAGCCTTAATTAGTATCTCTTGGCTGACGAAAAATTCGGAATCTACTATTTTCCACTTACCGAAATTTAGTTTGAACCACCTGCCTATCTTATTGAGGACTAAGCCAAAGCCCGTTCGTGCAAGGCCTAATTTATGTGTAGAAAACTGGAGGGCTCTGTGGCCTGGTTTTGATGAGGTTTGTGCTAGGGCGGCCACAGAGGGTGCAAACTGCTGGACTGATGTAAGAAAAGCGTTCAAGAAAGGGGTTCGGGATTGGGGTGCTCAACAAAAAACCCTTGACACTATGCTTCGAGAAATTGAGGAGGAAATGAAGACCCTCTAGTCACAGCCGCCTAACTCCATTGATCCAAATTAAGAAAAGCGCCTTCAATAGGAACATGACTCCTGCGGATACAGGAACTGTATTGGCACCAGCGCTCCCGGGTCTCTTAGGCTCTCTTTGGCGACCATGACCAGGAAAAGGCGAAACGCAGTTCGAAACCTCAGATTGAAGAACGGGTAGTGGACAGATGATGAAAAAAAATAGGCGTGCTTTTCTGGCGCATTTCAGAGGCATCTATACTGCGGTCACTATCCACCCCTATCTCAAGTGATCTCACTAGAAGGGCTGCAATCCTTTCCTAAAATCCCAAAATTGGTGCTTCCATACATAGAGGCGTTCCCCTCTGACATTGAGGTCAAGCAAGCTCTCTTCTCCCTTGGCCCTTACAAGGCGGCAGGCCCTGATGGGTTAAATGCGAAACTAATTCAAGATAATTGGGAGGTGTTTGGAGAGGCTTTCACTAAGTGGTGAATTTCTTTAACTCGGGGTATATGCCATCTCACGTGATGCGATCCAATTTGGTTTTGGTGCCAAAAGTGGTGGATGCTACCAATGTGTCACAATTCCATCCTATCTCGGTTTGTAACACCACCTACAAAATAATTTCCAAGATACTTGCAAACCAGATCAAGCCCTTCATCTCTACCCTAGTCTCCAATGCACAAAGTGCCTTCGTACCAAGATGGGAGATTGCCCATAATATTATCCTATTGCGTGAGGTACTTCACTCATTCAAGCAAAAGGGCTATAGGGACAGTGCTTTCTGTCTAAAAGTTGACCTATCGAAAACCTTTAATAGGATGGACTGGTCCTTTATGCGATCGGTACTTCAGCGTTTTGGTTTCCTGCAAAGGTTGACTGCTTGGGTTATGGGGTGCGTGGAGGCAGCATAATTCACGTTGGTTCTTAACGGTAAAGGGGATGAATTCTTTAAACTGAGTTGTGGACTCATATAGGAGTGTGCCTTTTCCCCATATTTATTCATCTTGGGGATGGACGTGTTGTCTCGAGGCTTGCATTTTTTGGTTCAACATCAAATTATCCAAGGTGTGAAACTTGCTCCTACTGTCACCCTCTCACTGACTGCCTATATGCCGAGGACCTGCTGATTATGGGATCGGCAAATCAGCACGAGGTAAGTATCATTGAAAGCACCTTGCAATCTTTCTTATTGGTCTCTGGCCAACACATTGGGGCTGACAAGAGCCAAATATGGTTCAGCGCATCTACTTCGGATCAGGACCAACAGACTGTGTCTGGGTTTTTTGGGGTTGCAGAAGGGTGAAATGACCCGAAATATTTGGGTGCACCAGTGGTGGAAGGCCATGCATCCGATAATTTTCTCATTCAGAAGTTTTCTATGCGCTTGCAGTCCTGGAAAGGATCACTCTTATCACAAGCCGGACGTGTGGTTCTCATCAAGGCCACTCTCCAATCGCTTCCTGTCTATTGTATGGGCACTGCAAAAGTTCCCAAAAGACTTATCAATGCCTTAACTGACCTCATTCGGACGTTCTTTTGGGGAAAGAAAAAAGAGGGTAAATACTTGGCTTTCGTGGCTTGGGACAAGATCACCAAACCGTACAAAGAGGGAGGCTTTGGGCTGAGAAATCTTGAGACCTTGAATGATGCGCTCTTGGCGAAGTACCTATGGCAAGTGGCGTCTGGGCATGAGGCTCTCTGGGTTCAAGTTGTTAAGGTAAAATATTTGCTAATGAGTCAATTTTTCCTATCAAAGCGGGTCTATAAGTGCACCAATTCTTGGAGATCGCTAATGAATTTGAGGGAGCTGCTTTCTCCCTTAATACAGTGGAACATTGGAGACGGCCTAACTTGCAAGGCTTTTGGCAATGCTTAGTTTCCTGGTGCACTGGCCTATACCCCCTTTGATACACAACAGAAAAGTCAAACAATCAGACTTGGTGGAGGAGAACTCGAATTGGGACACCCCGCTGCTGACTAACCTTTTCGGTCTCACAGCCACCTTGCACATTGTCGGTAATTGCAGAGCCCTAATAGTGAATGGCCAGACTGATTCACTCATCTTCCTTCCTGCTCCGAATGGCAGATACTCAATTAAGAGAGCCTTCAAAGAATTCTCTAAAACATCGGTGCAAGTAGGCAATCAAGATAAAGAGGTGTGGGATACAATCTGGTGCAAGGCAAAGGTGCTACCTCGCTTGTGGTTGTTTCTGTGAAAAATTGCACACAAAGCGTTACCGCTGGGATCCATCCTAGTTCAGAGAGGCATTCAGACAAACCCACCATGCTCCATGTGTGGCACGGAGGTTGAGGATCTCACACACATGCTATTTTCATGCCCTATCTCACGCTCCAGCTGGCTCACTTCCCCTTTGGCGTTAAATTCCCATGCTCTTACAATAGGGGCGAGGAAAGCTTTGGTCTACATGAGGAACCAAACCTCAGATGATCAGTGGGCGATTTTGAGATCAAGGAATGACTGCATCTACGCTACTAAAAGACCATCTCGGGAGCAATTTGACAGATACTTTCAAGTAATTTCCTCGGAATCCTTACTGGTAAGCCCTGCTCTTAAGGTGCAAGTACACCTGCCTAATTTTACTAGACAGGTTGAGGGCCACTACTGTAATGTTGATGGGTCTTGGGCAGCAAAATGGCAATGGGGGCAGGATTTATTCTCCAAGAGGGCGGATTGCTAGTCGGGTATCAGTTCATGGGCTTCCAAGCAAGTAGTGCTCTGCAGTCTGAAGCAATTGTGATGCTCAAGGCAATGGATTTTGTTAAATCACAAGGCATCGGGGCCTATGTTTTTCTCACTTATAATAGTACAGTGGCTTAGGTAGCAACCCAGCTACAGCCCCCTCAAGATGGGGATTGGCGGGCTTACTGGGAATTACTGCACATTTGGAGGGTCTTCAAGAAAATTTGTAATTTCTCCTGTTATTACATCAGTCGGAACCAAAACGATTTGGCAGACTCTTTAGCGAAAAAGGGGAGATTGCAAGGGGGTGTGTGTACTGGGTTTACATATCCTATTTAGTGGGGTATTAGTAGATTAAAGGAATGTTTTGGAGGGGTTTTGTTCTGACAATATATTTGTATTTCCCCTGTAAGGTTCGCTTTTTTTGAAATACAACAGGCCTACAGGCATTTTCCGCAAAAAAAAAGTTCTATTTTGGAGACTACTTGTTGTTGTAGGGCTATAAATTCAGCATGTTGTAATCAAATTAATGATCAAGAAGAGAAAAATTATTTGTGTCTATGTTTCTTCCGCTGTTTCTTCTTCTATAATCCAACAATTATAACTATTTCAGTACCATGTTCATACCCCTTTCCTATAATAAGTATTATTGAGCCCTAAAAAAAGAGGAGAAGAAGAAAACTAGGGTACAAAAGAATAATCAGATCGGACCCGAAAACAATGAAAATTATTAGCACATCAAAAGGAGTAAGGAAGAAAATTGAAAAAAAAAAAAAATACCTCCGTTCTTGGGCTGGAGAAGGGACAAGCTTGAATGGGCCCTAAAGAATTGAACTTGGGCCGAATATTTTATCAGGAGAATTGCAGTGTCCTTGAACTGGAGATGGAAGGGAGAAAGAGAAGAAAGAAACATGACCAATTTAAAAAGGGGCCTCTCTCACACAACCTGACAGTGGGTCCAATGAACAGCCACTTTGGTATAGATGCGCAGTGTTCAAGGGTGAAACATGACCAATTTAAAAGTGCATGAACTCTTTCTTTCATCCTAGGCACGGTGCATGAAGACCGTTCATTGATATTTTGTCTTGTGCATGTGCTCCACACTTATATCTTAGTCATCAGAGAAGAGGAGAAAGCTGGTGGGTTCTTTGAAGTTGATTTGATCAACTGATTAATTTGGACTTTTGGAGCATGAATGTTATAACAACATTAAGTGAATATAATACAATATAATATTAATTTAAATATTAAATATAATATAATATTAGTTTAAATATTATATTAGTATTAATATTGAAAGCAACAAATTATATTCTATGTTTTTGTAAGAATAGCGAATAGCGCTCACTATTCTGAATAGCTCTATTTTTCGTTTGGATTGTCCTTGTTCTGAATAGCAATGCTATTCCAAAAACAGTAGCTATTCTTGGTAATATCGAGGATTTTCTCACTTTGTGGATTTCAAACTCATAGCCTATCACATGAGAGTCATGTGCCTTTGTCACTAGACCAAAGATAGGTTCTCGACCTATTTTTATTTTAATTGAAAATTCAAAGGTAGCACTTTTTTTAAAGATCTAGTTTAATTGTGCATCTTAAATGTCTGGATTTATGTGCACCTCTCAATAAATACGCATATCTAGATGGTGTGGCACGCATTTGGTATACTAGATATGCGTTTTTGTTGGTATTTTTTTCAATAAATTATATTTTTAAATGGTTGTTGTTTACGTAATTTTTTCGCAATATTTTGGTTATAATTGACGTAATTTTGTTATTGTTAATGACTCTCAGAAACAAATATCATAAAAAACGAAAGTGATAAAAACTAATAAGACTCCTATACAAAATATAAAAATAAAAAAGATGATGCAAACTATCTACGACGGATGCACTTGTTGGGAGATGTCAAACCCTTTCTCGGGGCACATCCTTGTGCTTTGGCGACATCTCTTGTTGTGGCACCTAAATCTGAATGGCATAAGCACATCTTCCCGATTTTTTTATTAATAACCTCAAAAAAATAATAATGAAAATAACAGGGATATTAAAAAAAAATTTAAATAACCTACCGTCTCACTGAGAGGCGGACCATTATGAATACAGAATAATCGCCTCTCAGGAAGCGGTCCACAATTTTTTCTTTTTTTTAGATAGTTGTACTAATTGTGGAGTTTATACACAAAAAAAATTATATTATTTGGTGTGCATGCATTGACAAATTAAGTAAATATCAAGTTTCGAGAATGTCTGATACTATATAACTTGATTTATTAAAAAGACTGCCAATTTTTATTTTATTTATTTAAAATAAATATTATATTAGAAAAACTACCGACAAAATATACTCTTCATAATTTTATTTTTTATTTTTAAATCATTTTGTGTCATCTTTCATAAATCATAAAAAATAATAAAAAAACTTCCAAAAATAGTAAAAATTGGTATTCTACAAGTTCATTATATAACCAATTTACCGAGCTACTTAGATCGAAAAATAGAAATAAAAATTTTCATCGGAAATTTCACCTCAAATTTTGAAGCTCTTTCCAAAAAGTGGTCATTTGCTGAAATCAGACACTCAAGTGTCGTTTTATGGCCGTTTAAAGTTTCTCGTTGTTTTATGTCTTCTCAGTGAATATATCATCTCTCTTGCTTTATTCATTATTCTAAAGTTTCTCATCGCTTTGATCTGAATCATTCAAAATTATTTTTATAAGAATATGTACTCACAGACCGAATTTTATATTATTTTAGAATTTTTTCACTATTTTTTAAGATAGAAAATCGCTGATTTTGGATGGTGCAGAATTTTTAGATCAAGTGATTTTCTACCTATCTTAAAAAATAGTCAAAATTTTAAAAAAAATATAATATTCGGTATGGAAGTACATATTCCTATGGGGATAATGTTGAACGGTTCGGATCGACCGTTAGAATTTTGAAAATAGAAATATTGATTCGTATTACGGACCAACACGTAATATGCATAGTACTATAGACTCACTCTATAATTTTAATACTAGGGTTCAAATGCCTCTTTTTGTGCTTCTATTATGCCTTCATTAATTTTAAAACCATAATAATATAAATTTAAAACTTAAATTTCAAGATAAAACGGTGAGATATAATATTATATATTATTTTATCTATGCACATGTCAAAGATCACAACATTCTCATATTGTTTTGATTAACATCAATTACTTGCAAAAATACACTGATGTGGATAATTTCAGGACGTTAATTTTTCAAATTATATTTTACAATAAAACTCAAATTGAAAAGTTATAATATTGTTTATGTACATGTGTAAAAAATAATATAAATCACATCTAATGGTTTTATTTTGACAATAAATTTTAAATTTTTATCATAGAAAATTAAAAATAGTTGCATGATGGAGACATTTCAAACCTCCTATTTTAAACTACCTTTTAATAGAAATGACAATAAATAAATTTTATGAATCTTAAAAAAAAAAAAGATATTTTATGAAGAATATGTAAAAGAAAAGTTCATAAAAATTACTATGAGGACCCAACACAGAATGATTCCGTGCTGGCGCTGGTCATGCACTTTGTGGCCCCACATCACCACATTGACCATTAAACAAAAATGACAGACCTTTCTCCTGCATTAGATGGTCTTTTGTTATACATTTAATACTGTAGAAATCATGTCCAACCAAACATAACAGCTGTTTGTTTATTGCCTTTATTTTGTTCTAGCCCTTGTTCATTTAAAAATTTACAAATGTTTTGTAAAGAGAGTTTTTTTTTTTTTTACGCATATGTCATCCAATATAGATGGTCATGCTAGTGTAAATTTATTTCAAAATATTAATATAATATAGTTGATTTATTTTGTTTAATGTTAGTTGCAAGATATATGGTAGCCAATAAAATTTTATGGTGCACTAAATAAATATTTATTTTTTTCTTATGGATATTCTTATGTTATTAAATTTAAATTCACTTGAAATTAAACGTATGCAATTTTAAGATGTATTATATTTATAATATAATTCTCCTACTTATAAATTCATTAATTCTTCAATAATATAATCATTCATTTATATAATTTTCACAAGTACTTCAACAAATTGTAATTATTAATGAGAAATATCTCGAAATTTTTATCCATAACATATCAAAAAATACAATTTAACAGCATACCGTTGTTTTGAGGGTATTTTGAGAAAAACCTTACTGGATTATTCAGCGAACTGCATAGAGACTACCGTACTACTGCACTTGGTTAGGCCATTATCTTCAATTAAGATTGTTAACGCCAAATTCGTATGCCCCCGATACCTAAGGGCACAACTATATTGCATGGAGATAAGTACAGGTATGAATATCATATCGTATACGATACAAATATAGCGATAAAATATATAATTTTTAAAAATTCTAGATATGATAAGGCTAATATATATTATTTTAATTATTATATTGGCTGAACACTTGTATTATACAAATTAAATGTCAAAATCAACTAAAATACGTATAAATTAAATATAATAGTTAGAAGCTTCTAACAACAAATGTCACATAGTGTAATAGTAAAGTTTCATGTTGCTTAACTCACAGAATCCGTGTTCAATTCTTGGATGGTGCTATAATAACTTTTTTCCAGTGGTTCATGGACGGTGCCCAAGACCGCAGTCCATGCGCGGTGGCCAAGATTGTGGTCCATGCGCGGTGTATGTTGGTGTATTGGACGTATCCCGGCTAGGCCCGTTTCAATATGTTTTAGAGCATATCGGTCCATTTCGATTCATATCGGCGACCTATCAGGAGATTAGGTATGCCTGAGAAACAATGCAAATCAGATAAAAAACAAATACAAAAAGCCGACAAAAATAGCAAGCAAGCAATAA